>CAUYUJ010012670.1:123923-131423 GCA_963575745.1 Prorocentrum cordatum
ACGCCACACGGGGTGCGTTGGGGGTGGGGGCCCTATGCGCTGCAGGCTCCCAGGGCGTGGCAGGCGTGGCATTTCCTCGACGTCACAGGGGGTGCGCTGGGGGTGGGGGTCCTATGCGCTGCAGGCTCCCAGGGCGTGGCAGGCGTGGCATTTCCTCGACGCCACAGGGGGTGCGCTGGGGGTGGGGGTCCTATGCGCTGCAGGCTCGCAGGGCGTGGCAGGCGTTGCATTTCCTCGACGCCACAGGGGGTGCGCTGGGGGTGGGGGGGGGCTATGCGCTGCAGGCTCCCAGGGCGTGGCAGGCGTGGCGTTTCCTCGGCGCCACAGGGGGTGCGCTGGGGGTGGGGGCCCGATGCGCTGCAGGCTCCCACGGCGTGACAGGCGTGGCATTTCCTCGGCGCCACAGTGGGTGTGCTGGGGGTGGGGGCCCTATGCGCTGCAGGCTCCCAGGACGTGGCAGGCGTAGCGGGGTGGGTGCTATGCGCTGCAAGCTCGCACGGCGTGGCAGGCGTGGCAGTTCCTCGACGCCACAGGGGGTGCGCTGGGGGTGGGGCCCTATGCGCTGCAGGCTCGCAGGGCGTGGCAGGCGTGGCATTTCCTCGACGCCACAGGGGGCGCGCTGGGGGTGGGGCCCTATGCGCTGCAGGCTCCCAGGGCGTGGCAGGCGTGGCATTTCCTCGACGCCACAGGGGTGCGCTGGGGGTGGGGGCCCTATGCGCTGCAGGCTCCCAGGGCGTGGCAGGCGTGGCATTTCCTCGACGCCACAAGGGGTGCGCTGGGGGGGGGCCCTATGCGCTGCAGGCTCCAGGGCGTGGCAGGCGTGGCATTTCCTCGACGCCACAGGGGGTGCGCTGGGGGTGGGGGCCCTATGCGCTGCAGGCTCCAGGGCGTGGCAGGCGTGGCATTTCCTCGACGCCACAGGGGGTGCGCTGGGGGTGGGGGTTGCGCTGGGGATGAGGGGCATATGCGCTGCATGCTCCCAGGGCGTGGCAGGCGTTGCATTTCCTCGACGCCACACGGGGTGCGTTGGGGGTGGGGGACCTATGCGCTGCAGGCACCCAGGGCGTGGCAGGCATTGAATTTCCTCGACGCCACAGGGGGTGCGCTGGGGGTGTGGGTCCTATGCGCTGCAGGCTCGCAGGCGCTGCAGGCCCCCAGGGCGTGGCAGGCGTGGCATTTCCTCGACGCCACACGGGGTGCGTTGGGGGTGGGGGCCCTATGCGCTGCAGGCTCCCAGGGCGTGGCAGGCGTGGCATTTCCTCGACGTCACAGGGGGTGCGCTGGGGGTGGGGGCCCTATGCGCTGCAGGCCCCAGGGCGTGGCAGGCGTGGCATTTCCTCGACGCCACAGGGGGTGCGCTGGGGGTGGGGGTCCTATGCGTGCAGGCTGCAGAGGTGGCAGGCGGCATTCGACGCACACTGTGCGCGGGGGTGGGGGCCCTAGCGCTGCAGGGCAGGCGTGGCAAGGTGGCAATTCCTCGACGCCACAAGGGGTGCGCTGGGGGGGGGGGACCGCGCTGCAGGCTCCCACGGCGGCAGGCGTGGCATTTCCTCGGCGCCACAAGGGGTGCGCTGGGGTGGGGGCCTTATGCGCTGCAGGTTTCCAGGGCGTGACAGGCGTGGCATTTCCTCGGCGCCACAAGGGGTGCGCTGGGGGGGGGGCCCTATGCGCCGCAGGCTCCCAAGGCGTGGCAGGCGTGGCATTTCCTCGACGCCACAGGGGGTGCGCTGGGGGTGGGGGTCCTATGCGCTGCAGGCTCCCAGGGCGTGGCAAGCGTGGCAATTCCTCGACGCCACAAGGGGTGCGCTGGGGGTGGGGGCCCTATGCGCTGCAGACTCCCAGGGCGTGGCAGGCGTGGCATTTCCTCGACGCCACAGGGGGTGCGCTGGGGGTGGGGGCCCTATGCGCTGCAGGCTCCCAGGGCGTGGCAGGCGTGGCATTTCCTCGACGCCACAAGGGGGTGCGCTGGGGGTGCCCACTCCGCCGCACCCACCA
This sequence comes from Prorocentrum cordatum, assembly GCA_963575745.1. Classification (NCBI taxonomy): domain Eukaryota; class Dinophyceae; order Prorocentrales; family Prorocentraceae; genus Prorocentrum; species Prorocentrum cordatum. The sequence continues at coordinate 125,919 of CAUYUJ010012670.1, forward strand.
GCAGCCCTCGGAGGTGGCGACAGCTTCCCAGATCGCAGCCCCCGGGGACGGCGAGCTACCGCTCAGATCCGCGCGGCGCCTCTCTCCGCTGGACCCACCAGCAGCCTTCGAAAGTGGCGACAATTTCTCAGATCGCAGCCCCCCAGGGACGACGACCTACCGATCATATCCGCGCGGTGCCTCACTCCGCTGGACCCACCAGCAGCCATCGAAAGTGGCGACAGCTTTGCAGATCGCACCCCCCCCCAGGGACGGCGACCTACCGCTCAGATCCGCGCAGTGCTTCACTCCGCTGGACCCACCAGCAACCCTCGAAAGTGGCGACAGTTTCCCAGATCGCAGCCCGCCAGGGACGGCGACCTACCGCTCAGATCCGCGCGGTGCCCCACTCCGCCGCACCCACCAGCAGCCCTCGGAAGTGGCGACAGTTTCGCAGATCGCAGCCCCCCAGGGACGGCGAGCTACCGCTCAGATCCGCGCGGCGCCTCACTCCGCTAGACCCACCAGCAGCCCTCGAAATTGGCGACAATTTCGCAGATCGCAGCACTCTCTCTCTCTCACACACAGGGACGGCGAGGTCTCGCCGGAGACAGGAGGCGGGAGGCAGGAGGCGGGAGGCGGGAGGAGGAGAAGAAGGACGCGACAGCAGTGCCCTATTCAAAAACAATACCCAACCAAGGAGGGTTGGGGAAAAAACGAATGCAATTCAAAATTGATACTACCAATAGCACTACAACAGAAATTAAAAACTCGCATGGCACAAACGAGCATACGGACTATGGTAACAGAACTACTGTTACGACTATGACTAGAACAACGACTATCACTACGATCACGACTACGACTACGCCAACTTCCAGTATTCATACGTCAACTACACATACGACCAACATTTAAAACAAGGCTGTCTTGCGCATCATACATCCCCAGGACGAAAGTTGTTTCCTCTTGGGCCCAGAACGACGGTGTGAAGCCTTGAGCAGACCCGTATGAGATAACCGCCGTCGGATCCCATGAAATTTGCGCGGATCAAAATGTGGTTTTGGTGTTTGTTTCGGTGGATCCGATTTTCGTCCGTACGGATCCGGTTTCGGATTAGCTGGATCCGTGTCCAGTCATATTTTGTACGGCGGATCCGACTTCTACCCTGTTTTTAAATTCATTATGATTAAATTTAACCAGGGAACCGAAAGAAATCGGATCCGCGGACCCCGCAAACCGCCCGTGTTAAGATTCTATGGGGGAGGGGGGTTCGGTAATCAATTTTCCACGATGGGCCCTGCGTCGTTTCGCGCACTTCCATCAACTCCCCGCGCGAGCGGGCCCCATTCAACATGAATGCACACATCCCTCTCCCCCGGGTTGCTGCAAACAGCTCGTCCGGTAACCGTCCGTTCGGCGGCGCCGACGTTGTCTCGCGAACTCCTCATGGCCGTTTTCACCTCAAGAGGAAAATCTTTCGTCCTGCGTAAGTAATGCCAACTGGTGCTGACACCTAACAGGGCTTACACTTGGGGGTTTTTCCGAATGACACTAGTGAGTTGGATTGTTCTGGCGAGGTTTCGCCACGTTGCCGCCCGTGGCCGCCTCATGACAGCCTCGTGCGCTGCGTCGGCCAAAGCAAGGTTTAGACACGTTGCCGCCCGTGGCCGCCTCATGCGCTGGGTGGGTCCGACGAGGATTCGCCACGTTGCCGCCCGTGGCCGCCTCGTGGCCGCCTCGTACGCTGAGTTGGTTCGGGGAGGTTCTGCCACGTTGCCGCCCGTGGCCGCCTCGTGGCCGCCTCGTGCGCTGGGTGGGTCCGACGAGGTTTCGCCACGTTGCCGCCCTAGGCCGCCTCGTTGCCACCTCGTGCGCTGGATGGGTCCGGCGAAGTTTCGCCACGTGGCAGCCCGTGGCCACATCATGGCCGCCTCGTGCGCTGGGTGGGTGCAGCGAGGTTTCGCCACGTTGCCCCCCGTCGCCTCCTCGTTGCCGCCACGGAGCTCACACCACGCACATAGCTTGTGCATGCGATCGCACTCACGGAGGCCGTATGTGGAGCTCCTCACGGGGCATGAAACGTGCCCGATGAGGAGGAGGAGAAGGAGGAGGAGGAGGGAGGGGGAGAGGAAGGAGGACGAGACTCGTGGCGCTGCAGATTCGAAACGAGGATCTAATAACACAGAAGGGCTGGGAAGAACACAGAACGTCATCAGAAACAAAGCCAGGGATGCCGACCCCTCTATCCTCTGGCCTCCCTCGAGCCAGATCGATCCGCGAGGGGCCCCAACGGCCAAGGACGGAGCAGAAACGCCTGCCGCGATGTGAAGTAGAAGAAATAGATCTGTGTACGTACACCGATCCTGGCCAGGCCCACCCAGAGCACAGGATCGGCACATACGCGATCCTGGTTGGCCAGGGAGGCATACGCACCGATCCTGAGACCAGGGTGGGCCGGGACAGGACCAGTGTATGTGCTCAGCTCTCTTCGCCCGATGGAGGTCCCACCCCCCCCCCCCTCCCTCGCGTCCTCGGCGGCGACAGGTCCGAGTCGGAGTCGTGCCGCTGTCGCCTGCGGCAGGCCCGCGAGCCCCCCGCTCGCGCCGCGCGCGCCGGCGCGCGCAGGGGAGGAGGCCCGCGTGAGCGGGCGTCCCGGGCGGCGCGAGCGGAACAGAGCGGAGCGGAGCGGAGCGGAGCGGAGCGGAGCGGAGCGGAGCGGAGCGGGGCGGGGCAAGGCGGGGCGGGGCGGAGCGGGGCAGGGCGGAAGGACACCATGAAGAGCTGGAGGCCCGAGGGGGAGCCGGAACGAGCTTGGGCCAGGCGGCCGAGAGGGCGCCTGGCAGGGGGGGCCACACAGGGCCTTCGAGCGGGGCGAGGACGCAGGAGGCCCGGAAAAGGCGCCACGGGCTCGGAGGCCCGGGAGGCGAAGGGTGCCACGAAGGGATCGAATCGAGCAGGGCGTGCGTGAGGTCCGAAGGATTTCTGTTACATCGACTGCAAGGCTACAAGATCGACGCTGGGGGACTGCCTCGATCGTGAGGTCGGACCCCTTTGGGTGTACAGGCCCCTGCGGATTACGTCGAGATTGACAGTCTGATCCCGCGTGGGCCGTGGGATCCGAAAGAGCCCGACGAACGACACGGAGGAGGGGGTGAAACCGAAAAATACCGATACCGTTCCTGCCAAAAGCTCTTGGGCTGCGTTCTGACAAAGATTTCGAAGATAATCCAGCTGTGGGGACGAGAGCTCTCCAGGGCGGGCAGCGGTATCGATATTTGTTCCTTCTGACAACTCGCTGGCAAACAGTATGTCTCTGCATCGGACACATTAGGCGACAGGACCTTCCAAAAAATCAGATCAGCGAGCACGGAGGTTCGGCTCGGTTTTGCCCTCAGGGGCGCAGCCGTAAGAACGATTCAGAGATTAAGCCCCGCTACATGGGCATTAAGCCGGACAAACCCAAATTAAGCCCAGGTGTACAAGCGGGAATGAACCGTATTGAACGGGAACGAGTGGAACTAAACGGGAGCATACCAAATAAAACCAACTTCAACCACTTATATACCAGCACCGATGCTGAATTCGACCTCCCAGAAGGTGCATCCGAAGGAAAGAAATTAGTTTGGGAGAATTTGGAATTGTCATCCTCACTGCTCCAGGAGCCATCCCACCCTTCCCCCCCGCAGTTTGGTTTGAAAAACCCATGCGGCGGCGATTGCGAAGACTGCTTGGCCATGGCTGGCGCATCTTTGCGGCCGCGCTAGCACGCGCAAGCTCGCGCGCAGAGCGGCAGGCTGGTTTCGCGCAGCCGATGCGGCCGCGATGGCGCTTACCGACGGGAACTTCCCTGCGCGTATCAAAGGTTGCGCTGGCGTGCGGTCACTTCAATGCGGGTCGGTGGCTCGGGCGCACGCGGTGTCATGATGACGTCGACAACGGCGGCAACGAGGATGGTGGTAGCGAGAGTGGTGGCGATGGTGACGATGGCCACATCAAGGCAATTGACGGCGCAGATGCTGGCAAAGCCGATGACGATAATCATATCCATGTGTCAATGATGAAGGTGCTTGAGTGATGATTGTGAGAATTGCGGTGATTGTCGACGACGATGGCATGATGCAGCGGCGCTGAAAACGGTAATGATGAGGGAGAACCCGCGCGGACATCCAATGGCCCTGGCAATTGTTTTCTTGGTAAACCATTGCTTCTTTTGTCAGACGCGCTTGAAGATCTCGATGTTGCAATTCTTTCGAAAACTCAAGTGTTGGAACGATTTCGACATGCACGCGCGGCGGACGCGCGCAAGTGGCCCGCATGGTGTTATTCGATAGGGGGTCGGGGTCGCGCACTCGGCGCATGCTGGATCAACGCGGATGCACCACGTGGTGTGGTGAAACTGCGGTGTCTAAAAGACATTGCTTAAACCAGATGGCTTTCCAATGATCTCGGCAAGTACGCAAGGGCAGAAAGGTTGCAAGATCTGCGATGAAAAAACTCAAGGGATGCGTTTTACGTTTTATGTTGAAATTATTGTTAAAAGCATGTGATTGGTAGGATTCCGGCATGTGCGCGTGCGTGTGAGCTTTGTGCCTGCTTTTGCAATGGGCTCGTGCAAAATATAAATTGAAATAAACGAGTGTGCGCGCATAATGTTACTTGACATGGAAAGGGGTCTGGAATTACACGCAAGATGAACGAGGGGGCAGAACCAGAATTAGATAAATGGGTTTGGGGTTGCTGAATTATTGAACCATTGGAACTGCTTCAATGATTGAACACGGATGGAACCTGAAGTTCAGAATTGACCTGGTGTAACCTAGTGTCAAGAATCCGCTCGCGCCGACGCCGGCCGTGACCACAATTGAGATTGGCGACCACTGCTCGGTTTCAACACAACACAACTCCCAGATGTCAGAAAGCAACACCCTGGCACGCATGTTGTCTGCCAGAATGACTGTATACTCTTAAGACGTGCATTTGATATATGAACCGTCTTAAACTACTACACACACAAAACCGATTGGACGACTCAAGATGGTTGCTTGTATTTGGTCAAATTTGGTATTTTGCCCGGTGGAGAAACAACCCGGTTCAAGAATTGGTGCCAAGCGATTGACATTGGTCCGACATGCGGTCGCCATCTCCTCCAGAAAACGGGCCCCCCCTGGATCCCACACAACCCCTCCCCAGGACTCCCGAAAACGCCCTAGGACGCCGAAATCTCCTCGATCCTCGATCATGCCTCCTCCTCCTCCTCCTCCTCCTCCTCGTCCTCCTCGTCCTCCTCGTCCTCCTCGACCCTCGATTTCCGAAACGAGGCGGTCCAGAGACACCACAGGAAGTGGCCATCGGCCTTGACACTGCCCGACTAATGCGGCTGCCCAGGCCCCAAGGCGGCCCCTGCCTCGGAGCCGCCGCGCTCTTCGCCGCAGTCGTGCCCTTCTTCGCCGCCGCGCCGCCCCCCGCCGCGGGCGCCGCGGGAACCGCGCGCGCACCGCCGCCTCGGCCCGCCGCCGTCAGGCG
>CAUYUJ010012670.1:136423-138364 GCA_963575745.1 Prorocentrum cordatum
AGCGAGAGCTCGTCGAAGTCGCTCTGCCCACCCGCATACGGGGTGGACCCCACAAACTCCGGCGCAATGTCGACGTTGTCGAGGGTTCCCGTTTCACGCTTGCCTGAATCCTGGAACAGCCCGCACACGCGCGAGCCCTGCACGCGGTTCGCGGTCTTCAAGCGCTCGTAGAACCGCGCCTGAACGCCGTTGACCCGCAATGCCCAGTGCCGCCGCGTCTCTGGGTCTGCCCATGGGAAGTTCGCTGCCACCAACCTGCCCTGGCGCAGCACGTTGGTGTCATATTGCAGCGGCGCCCTCACCACGCTGTCCACGTCGTCCTCGACCGTCAGGCGCGCCAGCGCGAGGCTGAAGCTGCGGCGGGGCAAGAGTCCGTGCTGGTTGGCGAGCAGGACGGTGGTCTGGGTCTTCTTGCTCAGGATTGGCTCGGCGTAGCCCTTGTTGCACGCGCGGGCCTCGTTGCGGAGGAGCAGGGTGCACGTGCTCTGCGCCCTCTCATTCCAGTATATCACCACCGTCTTCGCACGATTGGCGAGAGTAATCTCTGCACACATGACGTCGCCCTGCGGCCCGCGCACACCGAACCTGGCGTAGGGCAGCTTGAAAAAGTTCACCTCCTCGTTGGGCAGGTGGACGATCATGTCCCCCTTGTCAAGCACCCCGCAAGGTGAGTTGGCCCCGAAGCCGCTCGCGTCATCAGACCTGAACTTGCCCAGCTGAGAGCTGAGGATCGGCGAAGGCATGCAATTCGACCTTTGCTGCTTCGCTTTGACGCACGCCAAGCCCAGCTTCGTATAGGTGTGGGCCACGGCCGTGGCCGACGCGCGGACGGCGGTCGCCAGCCTCTGCTCGATCTCGGGTGGGCCGAAAGCAGTCCTGGCAGGATCGTGGCACGGGTTGGCTGCGTCGCGGACCGCGTCACAGTCCGACGGCACGACCCAAGCCGCGGTGGCGTTGCACTCCCGCATGGCCACCTTGAACGCGCACGCGTCTGCATCGCTGGCGGCGAGCACCTGGTGGAACAGCTCCACTGGGTCCGCGATGCGCCACGCTGAAATGAGCGCACGTGATGCCTGCGCACTTGCGTTGATCGCTGCTTCCGCCCTGCCCAGCGCGTCCACTACACCTCCGAAGTTGCATGTCGGGATGCTGGTGTTCTGCAAGCGCATCAGAGAGGGTCCACCAGGTAGCTGCCGCACATCCCAGCTGGGATTGCCTCCGACGCGCCTCCTGACGCGATGTTGGCCATGGGCGGGATCACTATCGGCGCGTAGTCACCCCGTGCGGCGGGTCGACGGCGTGGCCTGCTGCTGCGGCACCTGGGAACACCGCCGCCTCGCGCGCTGCCGGCGTGAGCGCCGCGAGCGCTGCCTCGTAGGCGTTGGCCTGTGCGGCGTGGGCCGCGCGGTCCGCGGCCTCCTGGATCTCGGCAGCCCGGCGCTCCGCGACGCGATCGTCTTATGCGTCTCCGAACCACCAGTGCCCAAAGTCCCAGGCGCTACAACCACAATAACAAAAACAACAACAACAACAACAACAACAACAACTACTACTACTACTACTACTACTACTAATACTACTACTACTACTACTACTACTACTACTACTACTACTACTACTACTATTATACTACTACTACAACTACGACTACTACGACTACTACTACTACTACTACTACTACTTACTACTTACTACTACTACTACTACTACTACTACTACTACTACTACTACTACTACTACTACTACTACTACTACTACTACTACTACTACTACTACTACTACTACTACTACTACTACTACTACTACTACTACTACTACTACTCCTACTACTACTACTACTACTACTACTCCTACTTCTACTACTACTACTACTACTACTACTACTACTACTACTACTACTACTACTACTACCAGAACTGCTACTACTACTAGTACTACTGC
>CAUYUJ010012670.1:138464-183464 GCA_963575745.1 Prorocentrum cordatum
CACATCATCATCATCATCATCATCATCATCATCATCATCATCATCATCATCATCATCATCATCATCATCATCGTCATTATCATCATCAGCAGCAGCAGCAGCATCATCATCATCCCCCTCCTCCGCCTCCTCCTCATCCTCCTCAGCCTCTTCCTCATCAGCATCATCAGCATCTTCATCGTCATCATCATCATCAGCAGCAGCATCATCATCATCCTTCTGCTGCTCCTCCTCCACCTCCTCCTCCTCATCCTATTCCTCCTCATCCACCTCGTTCCTCCTCTTCCGCCTCGTCTGTTTATTATGTTTGTTATTGTTACTAGTCGTATAATTCGTAATACCATTGTGCTTCTTCTCGCTACTACCAGTAATGCTACTAATCTCCGTAGTTGTATAATTATTCGTATTATTAATGTATCACGGGTGCTACTCTTATTAGTGCGAGTAGGATTCATAATAATATTATGTATCGTCATCATTGCCCTTCTTTTTGCAATCGAAGTATTACTAAAACTAATGTTACTATGGTGAGTATTAGTATCAGCACTGCTAATAATGGTACGATTAATCTTAGTCATACTAACGTTAATACTATGATTAGTAATATCATTATTATTGGTAAAAGTAGTGCTATTCTAATGTACCGTATCGTTACTATTCTTATCAGTATTATTAATTATGTTATCTATGAGTTGTCCTCTTCTTCCTCCTCCTCCTCCTCCCTTTCCTCCTCCTCCTCCTCCTCCCTTTCCTCCTCCTCCTCCTCCTCCTCGTCCTCCTCCTCCTCCTCCTCCTCCGCCTCCGCCTCCGCCTCCTCCTCCTCCTCCGCCTCCTCCTCCCAGATCGGGGACCCGCTGGGGCAGCAGCCGCCCCTCCGCGGGGGGGAGAGGTCCGACCCGTCGCCCTCGTCCTCGGCGGCTGGCCTGGCGGAGGCGCCTGGCCCACGGACGCGCGGAAAATCCCTCGACGACGACGACGACGACGACGACAGAGACGACGACGACGACGACGACGACGACGACGACGACGACGACGACAGAGACGACGACGACGACGACGACGACGACGACGACGACGACGACAGAGACGACGACGACGACGACGACGACGACGACGACGACGACGACGACGACGACGACGACAGAGACGACGACGACGACGACGACGACGACGACGACGACGACGACGACGACGGGCGTCCACGCAAGTTCCACCCACCTCCCACACGAGCCCGTGCTTTGCCCCTCGCTCCCGTGGCCCAGCCTCGACCCGGGCAGGAAAGCAGGGGCCCGAGTCCAGGGCTCGGTGTGGTTGTCCTCCTCGTCTGTCGTTACATCCCCCATCTTTTCCTCCACCTCCCATCAAACCTTCAAAGAACAACCCTTTGATCCCCCCCCCTATCTCATCCCCCGTCCTGAAGATCCTTCCCTTCCTTCTCTCCTACCTCCTCCTCCAGCCCCCTCGCTCATTCATGTTTCCTCACTCCTTCCCTCCCTCGCCCCCTCCCCCCTAAGTCATCTTTATCCTCGTGCTGCTGCTGTTCCTCAACATCACCACCAGCATCGTCCAGAACGGAGCATAACAGTGAAAGCCTTGCGCGGTGAATCCTCCGTTCGGCAGAACCGCGATTCCCAAACTCACACGTGAGTGTCGGTACGGCAGGAGTCGCTCGAGCCCGTGATGCAGCCACCGACCCCGTGGCCCAGTCTTGGGTTTGGGGGAAGCAGAGGCCAGAGTTAGGGGGCTCTGAAAATCTTATACGTTACGACGACGCCTTCTGTGGCTGGCTCCGATGCCTCCAACAGATCCATGCCCCAGCACTCTGGACGTAGGTGGTTCAGGGAATAAACGCCCCACTCGTCGGCTTGGAGGGTGAGAGAGCCACGGCGTGAAAGGCGGAAGAGCCTCGAACCTAGGGCAGGTTCGTGTCGGGGCGACTTGGGCGTTGGTTTCGCACACCGGAAGGACCCTTCAACCTTGAACGATCGGGGCTCTCCGAAAGCTCAGATCGTTCAATGTTGGACGAGTGGCCGCTGACGGCGTTCAACTTGGAACGCCTGCGGTGCGGTCGGCTCCGAGTCGGCACGGCACTGACCAACCGTACCGTACAAGCTGCCAGGGCCACCTCCAGGCACGGCGTCAATTAATCTGGACGGGTGCGGCGAGGGGCGGGGGGGGGGGCACTGGCCGAGGCCCTGGCGGGCGCGCGCGGCGGGGAGATGTCGGACTCGGCTCCCTTGTCGTGCTCCTCGGCGGCGAGGTGTGGGGACCAAACGCGTCCGGCGGCTTTACTTTTTCGAGACAGGGCTCCAGCCATCCTCCTCCTCCTCCTCCTCTCCTCCTCCTCCTCCTCCTCCTCCTCCTTCCTCCTCCTCCTCTCCTCCTCCCTCCTCCTCCTCCTCCTCCTCCTCCTCCTCCTCCTCCTCCTCCTCATTCTCCTCCTCCTCTCCTCCTCCTCCTCCTCCTCCTCCTCCTCCTCCTCCTCCTCTTCCTCCTCCCCTCCTCCTCCTTCTCCCCCTCCTCCTCCTCCTCCTTCTCCTCCTCCTCCTCCTCCTCCTCCTCCTCCTCCTCCTCCTCCCCCCCTCCTCCCCGGGCCAGCTTCCCATCCCGGACCGTTTCTGTTGATGGCCCCAAGGCTCGGGGCTGGCCTCCAGAGGCCCTCACACGACGAGAGAACAGCTGGCCGCTGTCATTCTTTCGAGCCGCCAGAGGCCTTGGGAGCAGGGCGGCAGCAGCTGGAAGAGGAGGCCTCGCGCGCAACGCGCTGAGCTCCTGCTTGACCTCCTCCTTCACCTCCTGCTTGGCCTCCGTCTTGGGCGCCTGCCTGCGGAGCAGCGGAGAGGGCGCGGCGAGGAGCTGATCGGACTGGGACTTGGGCTCAGGGCGCGCTGTGAAGGAGAGGGGCCCCAATCGCCCCTCGCCATCCACGCGCCCCTCTCCTGCGCGACAGGGCCCCATCGCCCCTCGCCATCCCCTGCCCCCCCCCCTGCCACCCAACTTCGAGTCCCTCCCACCAACCCCCTTGCCCCTCTCCGAGAGGGGCGAGGGGATGGGCGGGAGGGCCGGGTCGAATGAAAGGGCGGGAGTAGCAAAGGGGGGGGGGCGAGTCAACACACGTGGCTGATTTACTGGCGCTGCCAGCGCCGGAGGAGCCCATGTCTCGAGGAAAGCGCCTGGCGGTGGGGACGAAACCAGCTGCACGCAGCAGCAGATGTCGTACCCCCCTTTCTCTATCCCCCTCCGTCGTCCGGCCCGACCCACGAGGAGGAGGAGGAGGAGGAGGAGGAGGAGGAGGAGGAGGAGGAGGACCAGTGTAAACCCAAGAGCCATCAACGATGTTGGAATACACCCTCCCTTCGAGCTCCCTCTTCACAGGTCCCTACAACGGTTCATGTCCACTGCAAGAACTGCCTCGTTGGAAGACAACCGTTTGAAGACCCTGAAGCATGCCAAACGATTGTTCTCGGGATTCCAATGCCACGGATCAACCTGACTGTTGCGCCTTGACGATCCTGGATCGTGCCAGAACGTCACTCTTGGGATTTCAACACCACGAACCAACGTAACTGTTGCACCCGCAAAATCCAAATCCTTCCAAAACACCATGTCTGGTACGCTGGTCATAGAAATCCGTGGAACTCTTACAAATATCATAAACGAACGTGCGCGGCGCTAATGCGAGCGCCAAATGTTGAAAGGGAACCGCCCTCAATCCGTCAAACTATTGCAAGCTTTTAAAGCGAATGTGCGCGGCGCTAAGGCGAGAGCCACATTCTGAAAACAGGTTATCTTCAATCCGCGAAACCCTTGCAAGGTTAAATAATGTGCGCGGCGCTATGGCGAGAGCCACATTTTGAAAACCACCCGCCCTCAATCCGTGGAGTAGATTTTTAGAACGAATGTGCGCGGCGTTACAGCGAGAGCCACATTTTGGAAACCACCGGCCTCCACCTGTGAAACTGTTGCCAATACTTGAACTTCAGCGTAATAAATTGTGAGGCGGTCTCAGGCAAAACAACCGGCCCGCCCTAAAAACTGGCTTCGGGTGCGACAGGGAGAAGTTATTCATAAGGAACGGAAGAGGCGGAGGAGAAAGAAGAGAAGAAGGGAGGAAAGGAAGGAGAGAGGAGGGGGGCGGGAATCGGAGTCGAAGTCGGAGTTTGGGGTCTCAGAACGGGCACCGAGAACGCGCGCCAGCCCTTTCCCTATCCCCTCCTTTCGTTCGACCCGAGAGGGGCAGGATTCGCCAACATCGAATTAGAAAGTCGGATCGAATCGAAATGCGCGTCGGATCGGGCTGCCAGCGGCACGCAGTCGGAGCGGCTTCGCCAGGATGCACTCTCAGCAATGCAGAATGGGGGCGGAGCCTGCCTAGATGGGTGGGAGGGGCACGAAACCTTGTAAATAGTATGGTTTTGGGATACCCTCCTTGCTCAGGCGGGGCCTCCCTAGAGGGGTGGGAGGGGCACGAAATCTTGTAAATAATATGGTTCTGGGATACCCTTCTCGCTCAGGCGGGGCCTCCCTGGAGGGCCGGGAGGGGCACAAAATCTTTTAAATATTATGGTTTGGGGATATCCTCCTCGCTCAGGCGGGGCCTCCCTAGAGGGGTGGGAGGGGCACGAAACCTTGTAAATAGTACGGTTTTGGGATACCTTTCTCGCTCAGGCGGGGCCTCCCTGGAGGGGTGGGAGGGGCACAAAACCTTTTAAATATGATAGTCTCGCTCAGGTAGGGCCTGCCTGGAGGGGTGGGAGGGGCACGAAACCTTGTAATTAGTATGGTTTGGGGATACCCTCCTCGCTCGGGCGGGGCCTCCCTGGAGGGGTGGGAGGGGCACGAAACCTTGTAAATAGTACGGTTTGGGAATACCCTCCTCGCTCGGGCGGGGCCTCCCTGGAGGGGTGGGAGGGGCACGAAACCTGATATCTAGTATGGTTTGTATACCCTGTTCGCTCTGGCGGGGCCTCTCTGGAGGGGTGGGAGGGGCACGAAACCTGATATCTAGTACGGTTTGCGACTGCAGTAAGTATGGTATGGCAGGCATAGTATATTATAATACGTGTGGTATGGTATGGTAGGGGATGGCAGGTGATACCATAGGTATGGTATGGCAGGTATGGTATAGTGTAGTACGTATGGCGTGGTAGGGGATGGTATGGTATCGTATAATATGTAATAGTGTAATACGTATGGTATTGGTAGGATATTGCAGGTATGATCTGGTATAAGTGAAGGAAGCGGAGAAGAAGGAGAAGGAGAAGGAGAAGGAGAGGGTGGTTTAGGAAAACAAGAACCCCACTCAGGATGTGGGGAACAATACAAAACGGACTCTGCCTCCAAATTGCGAGCATGCACAACCAACCCGATGCGGGCCCCCCCTACCATCCCTATCAAAAACAATGCACATTACACTTTGGGGCAAAGTCCAGAGTCATGTTCGTGAGGCCCGCAGACATGTTGTATTGTTTTTCGATAGGGACGGCGGGGGTGTCTGCATGTTGCCTGCTGCGCGCAGGGCTACCATCCCTGACAAGCACACACAGCAATACAAAATGCACCTCGCGGCTAAGCGTGGATAGTTCGCGGCCACCCCGCGATCATTGTCAAGTGGATTTTGTCAGAGACGGCGGGGGTGTCCGCGTATGGCCTGCTGTGCGCAGGCCCACCAGACACAATGATGGGCATTGGTTTTCGACAGGGATGGTGGGGGCCGATTTGTTTCCCGATGTGTGTTGTCACATGCGCAGGCACACCTGACACACTCTGCACGTGCCCCGGACGTGGCGCACCTGGCGCGGCTGGAGGGAGCATCTGGCGCACTAGGCGTGCCTGGCACGCTCGGGCCCCAAGGGTACCTGGCGCGCGTGGCGCGCCTGGCACGCGTGGCGCACCTCGCCCCAGCGTGACGCACATGGGCTCGGTTTGGGTTACCAGTAGCTGTCCATAAAAAGACGACCGCGGAGCATGCTGAGGCTCGGGTGTTACTTATGTGGCGGGAGGACGGGTGGGAGTGAGCTAGACGGCTTGCTATCTGGAGGGTGTCTTTATCACTGTTCCCTATTAATAAACACCCCCTCCCCCAGGCGACTGGGGGCCAACCAGGGTCCATGCCGACACCCCCCCACCACCCCTTGCAAAAAACAATACAAAACACACTCTGCCTCCAAATTCGGAACATGCGCAGCCAACCCGATGCGCCCCCCCGCCACCATCCCTGTCAAAAAACAATACAGAGTACACTTGGCGGCGGCGGCGGCGGCTGCGGCGGCTGCGGCGGCGGTGGCGGCGGCGGCGGTGGCTGCGGCGGCGGCGGCGGCGGCGGCGGCGGCGGGCGGGGGCGGGCGGCGGGCGGCGGCGGCGGCGGCGGCGGCGCGGCGGCGGCGGCGCGGTGGCGCAGCAGCGGCAGCGGCTGCGGCGGCGGCGGCGGTTTGGCAGCGGGGGGCGGCGGCGGCGGCGGCGGCGGCGGCGGCGGATTGGCCCCCAGAAGCTGCCCATCCCAAGACGACTGCTGAATATGCTCAGGCTCGGGCCAGATTCGGGTGCTACGTATGTGTTGGGAGGGCGGGTGGGAGTGAGCGAGACGGCTTGCGGGCGGCGCCTCGTGCCCACAGGCCTCCTGTGCTGCTGGATGCGCCACGCGATGCCCGACTTCTCGGTGTCGTCGACGCGAGTTCTCTCCGCCTCGGCAGCGCGTCGGCGCCGCCGCGGACCCAGATCCCCGACGACCGGAGTTTTTCGGCGTCGGGGCTCTGGCCTCGGAGGCCTGGTCTCAGGTCCCGGGGCCATCAAAGGTAGATCCAGGACGGAAAACTGCCCCCGGTGCAGGCGCCGGGAGCTCTGGGGTCCGGATCGGACAAGACATTTCGGAGGACGTCTGGGCTCGTGGTCGAAGCCGCCTTCGTTGCTGCCGCTGTGGTCGTCGTCGCCCGCCGTCGCCGCCGCCGTGGTCGTCGCTGGCCGTCGGCCGTCGGCCGTCCGTCGTGTGCCCGTCGGCAGTCTTCGTCGCCTCGGCGCCCTCGCGCTACCTCTTCGCCCGACCCGCAACGCCTGGCACCGAAGGTGCCGCCGCCAGGAGGAGGAAAGCCCAGTGGCCCCGACGCCCCCTTCTCGCGCGGGCGCCGCGCCCCCCACTTTCTGCCATGCACGGACATCCGAGGGAAGGCCAGGGAGACGGACCAACGGACCCAAACCTCCTCGTGCTGTGAAAAATCACGACGGGAGGTTTTTCTCTACTGTCGGCCTCAAGAAGCCCTTACCAGGCCTCGGGACCGTCAAAAAACGACTCAGGATGAAACACCGGTCCCGGGTAAGGGGTCCAGACCTCTGGGGGTCGACGTTGCGAAAAGATCACGGCGTCGGGGGCGTGGATCGAAGAAGAACGGCGTGCCTGCGGCGCCGGCCACCGGCTGGCAGAGGAAGGCCTGGGGGGGAAGAGGGAGGGGGGGATGCTGGAGGGCGAAGACGAGCTAGCAGGAGGGGGAAGAGAGAGAAACCAGTATTTTGATAAGCGGACCCTGACGGGGAAGTCGGGCGGGCCGGCCCGACGGGGCGAGCTGGGCGAGCGGACCCTAACGGGCGGGTCGGGCGGGCGGGGCATTAAAGCGGGCGGGCGGGATTCAAGCACGTGAACAGGCAGACCCAGGCCCTACTGGGCGGGTCGGGCGGGCACCTAACGATCGGGTCGGGCGGGACATTGAAGCGGGCGGGCGGCCTTGCAAGCAGGCGAGTGGGAGTCCGGCGGGCAGACTCACAGGCGGGTCGGGCGGGCAGGCCTTCACGGGCGGGCTGGATGGGCAGAACAGTGAAGCGAGAGCACAAGTCCTGATCGAATGGCGAGGGTCTCTGGTGGGAGAGCGCGACCCCTAGGTGTCGAGAGGGCAACGCCTCCGTAAACTGCAAGGAATTCCTGAGCGACAGCGCGATTCCAGAGTAAATAGTGAGAAGGCCTCGAGCGAGATACATGTCAATGGAGTGCGAACAAGAAAATAAGGCAGCAGCCGTTGTTGTTGGAATCCTGGTGGCAAGGGCGCAGTTTGCTTGATTTGGAAAAACGCTCCCTGATAAAAAAGAACAGGGTGCGAGCCCTGGGCGGGGGGCGCTACAATCGAAAAAACACACATGGGCACCGGTGAGGGGGAATCAACAATAATTACGGTCGGACCTAGGTCAGAAAAACATCCCTCAAGAACATGAGACCCTCCGTCGGCCCAAACGGAAGAACGCTCGAGGTGCCCTCCCCAGGATGCACAAGAACATCCCACAAGCACGAAGAACACTAGGGCACACTCCCCGAACCGACCTCTAACTCATACCTCTGTCCGACTGTGTTCTGTTCGCGGCCTCGAAACCCTGAGGGGCCGCTCTGGGGCCCGGGGGCCCGCAGGGGAACCATCCGCCCGAAGAGCCAGCCCAGGGGGTGGGGTCGAGAGCTCGCGGAAGGCCTGGGTCATGGCGTGACAACGAAAATCTACGGCGTCAGCGGCCCTGGCAAGAGAAGGAAAAGGCCCGGCCAAACTAAAAAAGAGTGGGGAGCGATCCAGGGCGGCTTCGGGAGGACCTCGAGGGGACGATCCTTGACGAAACCCGGATCACCCCCCATGTTTATTGCGCCAGGCTTGGCATAAAGGTGTCGTTAATCCTCACCCTCTTCCTCTTTTGGTTGTCTTTTTCTCTCTCTCTCTCTCTCTCTCTTTCTTTCTGTCTCTCTCTCTCTCTCTCTCTCTCTCTCTCTATATATATATGTATATATGTGTATATATATATATATATATATATATATATATATATGTATCCTCCCTGCCTCGCTCCTCCCTGTTTGCCTGCCTACCCCTCCACCTATTACTACTCGTCGCCTGATGTCTACTCCCCCCGATACTCCGCTACCCTCCTGCCCGTGCATCCCATCACACTACGTTTCCTCATCCTCCTCCTTCTCCTCCTCCTCATCATCATCACCATCGTCATCATCATCATAGTCATAATCAGCATCATCATCATCATCATCATCATCATCATCATCATCATCATCATCATCATCATCATCATCATCATCATCATCATCATCATCATCGTCATCAAGGGTTTCACGGATAGAGGGCGGCTCCTTTTCAAAATGTGGCTCTCGCCTTAGCGCCGCGCACACTCGTCTTAAAATGTTGCCAGAGTTTCACCGATTGAGGGCGAGTGATTTTCAAAATATGTGGCTCTCGCCTTAGCGACGCGCACATTCGCCTTAATAATTGCAAGAGTTTGACGGATTGAGGGCGAGTCGGTTTCAAAATGTGGCTCACGCCTTAGCGCCGCGCACACTCGCCTTACAAATGTGCAAGAGCTTCACGGATTGAGGGCGGCTCCTTTTTCAAGTATGGCTCTCGCCTTAGCGCCGCGCACAGTCGTCTTAAACAATCAAACAAGAGTTTCACGTATTCCCATGGTCAACGAACCAGAAATGGCGTTGTGGAAGGATTCAGGTTCATCAGGGTGCACAACCTATGTTGATTCGCAATGTGAAAGTCCCAGGAATGGCGTTCTGGCACGATTCAGGATCGTCAAGACACAACAGTCAGGTTGATCCGTGGCGTTGGACTCCCGAGAAAAATGTGTTGGCATGCCTCAGGGTCTTCAAACAGTTGTCTTCCAACCAGGCAGTTCCCTCAGTAAAAATGAACCGTTGTAGGGACCTATGAGGAGGGAGCTTGGAGGGATGGTGTATTCCAACATCGTTGATGCCTCTTGGGTTTACACTGGTCATCCTCCTCATCCTCCTCACCCTCCTCATCCTCCTCATCCTCCTCATCCTCCTCCCCTCCCCTCCTCCTGCTCCTGCCCCTCGTGCCTAATCCCGTCCCTCCGTCCCTCCCTCAACCCCCAGGGAGACCGGGGGAAGGAAGAGAGGAGGAGGAGGAGGACGCGAGGGAGGAGCAATTTCGATGGCTTTGGAGTGGGAGAGGAGTGGGTGGGGGTGGTTGGGGAGGGGGGGGCGCGCACCATCTGCACAGTTATACTAGGGCTCGTATCGAGAGGCGACGAGGCGACGCGTCGAGCCGAGAATGCGCGGCAGGCGGCCCCCGACGGCGCAGCGCGCCGTAAAAGACGACTCGACCGGCAGCCCCGCGCGGCCCCCGGCTCGGCAGCCGAGCGGCACGGGCCTCACGCCAGGATCCCTGCAGGACAGTCAGCATCATCGAATTGAGAAATCGGTCGGATCGTGGGCTGCGCCGTCGGGGGCCGCCTACCGCGCATGCTCGCCTCGTCGCCTCTCAACACGAGCCTCCGTATAAGTGAGCTGATCGTACGCGCCCCCCCCCCCAACCACTCCCCACCCACTCCTCCCCCATTCCAAAGCCATCGAAATCGCTCCCGCCTCGCGTCCTCCTGCTGCTTGGGGAAGGTCGGATCGGAGTCGGCCGCGCCAAGATGCACGACGGAGCCACGCAAGCATCGAGCCGCATCGGACCGTCAGGAGCACTGGAATCGAATCGGATCGAGCCGGGCGGCACGGAGCGCTCCCTCTGGACCTTGTAGCGCGCGGGCCTCGCGCTTTGGCCCCACGCGCACCAGGCGCTGGGTAAGCCCGCCAGTGGCCCACGGCTTGCGCGAGGGATGGAGACTTCGCTAGGCCCCTACCCCACGGCGGCCCGCCCCAAGAGGAGGAAGAACCAGCGCTACATGAGAGGAGGGGGAGGAGGAGGAGGAGGAGGAGGAGGAGGAGGAGGAGGAGGAGAAAGAGGAGTAGAAGGAGGAGGAGGAGGAGGAGGAAGAGGAGGAAGAGGAGGACCCATGTTCCTCGATGTCCTGAAGACCCTTAAAAGAGGTGGACCTCAGAGCTCGACGACCTGTCGCCGAAGAGCCCCGGGATCCAGAAGGGCATGTTGGCGTCCGCAACAGGGCAGACGGAGGCTGCCACACGGGCCGCTGTCGGGAAGGCGGAAGTCTCCTCGAGCAAAAGAAACCCTCCTATCCTTTCAAAGTGAAAAGAAGGGAGGGGAGGGATGGAGACGCCCATGTGAGCGGAAAACCATTCGGGTGAGCTACCCTGAAAGCGCTTCGCAGTACACCCGCAGCAAGTCGAAGTGCCGAATCTAACGCGCACAGCAAAATAAGAAGGGCCCACCCTGCAGGTACGGTTGGCATCACATCGTTGCACACTGCATGCTGCGAGGACGAAAATGAGGAGGGGGAGGAGGAGCGGGGAAGTACGACCAGCGGGCGATCGCAGGGGGGAGGAGGCGGCGGACAGGCTGGAGCTGGGGCGCGTGCCAAGTCGACGACGTCCTTGTCCACGAAGACGGTGTCCTCACCAAGCGGCATATCCTCCCTCCTCCTCATCATCATCACCATCACCATCATCGTCAGCATCAGCACCAGCAACATCAGCATCGTAATCGGACTCGTCATAAGCATCGACAAGACCATCACCATCATCACCACCAACATCAGCACCATCATCACCATCATCATCATCATCATCATCATCACCATCACCATCACCATCACCATCATCACCATCATCACCTCCAGCAGCATCATGATCACCCGCCCGCGTCACTTATTTTCCAAACAAAATATATACTCTTACAAGCGAGCATTGAGCCCGGGTCCCCCAGCCCTTGGAATCCCTTCTCCGGGTTCTTGATGACGGATGGACCATTCACGAAGTCATGCGGCATTGCTACATATCTCCGTTAGATAAATGCTATGGTAGGTTGTGACACGCGCGCGCTACGAGGCGTGCGCACCATTTGCTGGGGCGCGGTTCGCGTCCCGCTCCTCACGAGTGATACTTGAGCCGAACACACGGAACCACACGCGCAGGCTCATGCAAAAGACAAGCAGGAGGATGACTGTAACGACTCCCCCCGCAGCGGGCTCCTGAGTCACCAAGAATTTGCGCGCCAGCCCCAGCACACCTCGCCAGGGCGCGCTAACCCCAAACAAATGGCACAACGCAGCCCGACCAAGTAGTACCTCATGCTGCTGCAGAGGCTATGGCTCACCTCCTCGACGAAGCCTTGATGTTATTCTCTGGCACAGGGTGTCTAGAGCTCCGACCATTGTATTTCGGCACGGCGCCCCCTCCATGACCCACACGTTCAACCAGCCAGCGCGCCCCTCCGCCCCGACCACTTTCATTCCGGCACCGCACACCCCTCCGCCCCGACCCCTTTTTTATGTCGGCACGGCACACCCCCTCCGCATCCCCCCACCCACCAGCCAGCGCGCCCCTCCGCCTCGGCACGGCGCACCCCTCCGCCCCGACCCCTTTTATTTCGGCACGGCACACACACACACACACACACACACACACCGCATCCCCCCACCCACCAGCCAGCGCGCCCCTCCTCCCCGACACCTGTATTTCGGCACGGTACACCCCTCCGCCCAGACCCTGTATTCCGGCACAATACACCGCCTCCGCATCCCCCCACCCACCAGCCAGCGCGTCCATCCGCCCCGACCCCTTTGCTTCGGCACGGCACACACCCCCGCAGCCCCCCACCCACCAGCCAGCGCGCCCCCTCCGCCCCGACCCCTGTATTCCCCCCCGCGCGCCCCCTCCGCCCCGACCTTTTCATGTCGGCACGGCACATCCCTCCGCCGCGACCCCTTTTTTATTTCGGCACGGCACACACACACACCCCACACCCCCCCCACAACCCCCCCGCACACCAGCCAGCGCGCCCTTCCGCCCCGACCCCTGTTTTTTACTTCGGCACGGCACACCCCTCCGCCCCGACCCTTTTTTTATTTCGGCACGGCACACCCCCATCCGCATCTCCCCCACCCACTAGCCAGCGCGCCCCTCCGCCCCGACCCCTTTTTATGTCGGCACGGCACACCGCCCCCGGACACCCCCACGCACCAGCCACCGCGCCCCTCCGCCCCGACCCATGGAATTCGGCACGACGCACACACACACACACACACACACACACAGCTCCGCGCCCCCCCCCCACCAGCCAGCGCGCCCCTTCCGCCCCGACCCCTATGTATGCCGGCACGGCACACACACACACACACACACACACCGCGCGCCTCCGCCCCGACCCCTTTTATTTCGGCACGGCACACCCCTCCGCCCCGACCCTTTTATTTCGGCACGACACCCCCTCGGCATCCCCCCCACCCGCCAGCCAGCGCGGCCCTCCGCCCCGACCCCTTTTATTTCGGCACGGCACACCCCTCCGCCCCGACCACTTTATTTCGGCACGGTACACACCCTCCGCATCCCCCCACCCACCAGGCAGGACACCCACCCGTCCCGACCCCTTGTATGTTGGCGCGCTGCCCCCCCCCTGCATCACCCCACCCACCAGCCAGCGCACCCCATCCGCCCCGAACCTTTTTATTTCGGCACGGCACACCCCGCGCGCCCCCTCCGCCCCGACCCCTTCTATTTCAGCACGGCACACCCCTCCGCCCCGACCCCATTATTTCGGCACGGCACACCCCATCCGCTTCCCCCCCACCCACCAGCCAGCGCGCCCTCCGCCCCGACACCTGCATTTCGGCACAGCACGCCCCTCCACCCCGACCCCTTTTATTTCGGCACGGCACACCCCCTCCGCATCCCCCCACCCACCAGCCAGCGCGCCCCTCCGCCCCGACCCTTTTTTTTTTATTTCGGCACGGCACAACCCCTCCGCCCTGGCCCCATTTACCCCCCTGGCGCGCCCATCCGCCCCGACCCCCCGGAACGGCACACCCTCCGCCCCCTTCTTTCGCACGCACACCCCCTCCGCATCCCCCCCCCAGCACCAGCGCGCCCCTCCGCCCCGACCCCTTTTTTTATTTCGGCACGGAACACCCCCCCCCCCGCATCCCCCCACGTACCAGCCAGCGCGCCCCCTCCGCCCCGCGATCCCTTGATTTCGGCATGGCCCCCACTGCCTCCCCACGCACCCCGCGCGCCCCCTCCACATCCCTCCCACCCACCAGCCAGCGCGCCCCTCCGCCCCGACCCCTTTATTACGCCCCCACCCACCCACCCCCACTCACAAGCCAGCGCGCCCCTCCGCCCCAACCCCTTTTATTTCGGCACGGCACACCCCTCCGACCCGACTCCTTTAGCCCCCTCAGCCCCTCCGCGCGCGCCCCCTCCGCATCCCCCCAATCCCTCAACCAGCGCGCCCCTTCCGCCCCGACCCCTTTGTTTGGGCGCGGCACCGCTCCCTCCGCCCTGACCCATTGATCTCAGCACAGCACCGCCCCCCCCACCCCGAGCGCCCCCTCCGCATCCCCCCATCCGCCAGCCAACGCGCCCACTCCGCCCCGACACCCCCACCCCGAGCGCCCCCTCCATCACCCCATTCACCAGCCAGCTCGCCCCCTTCCGCCTCCTCCCCATTCCTGTCTGTGCAAGAGCCATGGAGCGCGAGCCACTTGTTCGACAGGCCCACGGGGCACCCAGCGCTGTTCGCTCGGCCGGTCTGGTCCTTCCCCGCAGCCTACCTTCGGCCTCAATCAAGTGGAGCTCTCTGCCAGCCGCCACCCTGGCCCCAGGCATTCCATGGATCACTCTCCGCAATGCACGCCCCGGGCTCGTCTTGGCGACCTTCGTCACGGTCTTCCCTTGGGCGACCACCAGACCAGTGGCCCGAGTTCTCGCTCCTCTACTAGGACGACGTCCCTTGCCAGGGCGCCGACGAGAAGGTACTTCCTCCTCCGCTTCCCCACGAGTTCGCGTAGGCCCTGTTTCCTTTCTTTCCAGCTCCTTGGTTTGTCCACTTGCTCGCCCGATCGTCGTCGAGACGATACGAACTGTACCTCTTGGAGCTATTACCCTTGCCTGGTTTCCTCTCTGCTTCAGCCTCGGTTGTCCTCGAACCACGATCTTAGCGACGGTTAGACCATCTATTGCTGCCAGTTCCCCAATCAGCATCCCCATTATCGCCGTCTTGTCTGGACTGCTGCTCACCGCAATCCGCACCCGCAGCAGAGCCACGACCCACCGGACCAGCGGGTGCAGCATAAGCACCCCGAGCGCTTTCTCCTGTGTCCGTCACCGCCGCGGCGCTGGCAGAGCCGTCCGTCACAGCAGGTGGCATCACGACATCTCTTTCACCAGAAAGAGCGCTAGAAGAGCTGTCCGTCGCAGCAGGTGTCATCACGACCGTTCTTTCACCAGAAGCACCTCTGCCAGAGGCTGCGCTGCGGCCATGAAACAGGACGATCGCTTTTCGATCATCCGTTATCGCCGTTTCACCTTACCAGGATGTTTATCCACTGGTGGGCTCGTAACCAGCTCAGCAAATAAGGGCATATTCCTACCCTTCGGATTACCAGGATTGCGATTGTAACCGTCAGACGGCCATAGAGGCCTATGGCATCCCGCATCTTTGTAATCGATTATTATGTTATGGGAGGGGGGGAATGGGCAGGGCCCACTGACTCGTCGAACCTGGCTAACTTGACTCATTCTCTTACAACACCTCCGCCCTCCTCCTCCTCCTCCTCCTCCTCCTCCTCCTCCTCATCATCATCATCATCATCATCATCATCATCATCATCATCATCATCATCATCATCATCATCATCATCATCATCATCATCATCATCATCATCATCCTCTTCATCGTCCTCCTCATCCTCCTCCTCCGCCGCCCTTCTCTTCCTCATCGATCTTCCCTCCTTCCACGTCATCATCGTCCTCCTCCCATGCCTCCTCCTTCTCCCCTCATCCTTTTCCCACAAACTGAAAGCCGCTTGGGAAGCTCCACGGGCGGCATCCTCGTCGACGCAGAGCCTGCGGCCGTGAGCGAGCACTGTCTTCTTCTTGACGTTGTGCCCCTCCTCGGGAAGGGAGGGAGGAGCAAGGTAGGAAGAGGAGGGAAGGAGGGAGGGAGGGAGGGAGGGAGGAGGAGGCGGAAGGAAGGAGGGAGGAGAAGAAGAGAGAGAGAGAGAAGAGAGAGTGAGGCGGAGGGTGAGGAGAAACAAGAAAAGAAGGGTCTCTTCCTGACGCCCCGCCTCTCCTCAGACGCTGGCACTGCCCTATCCCGATCCCCCGCCCCGCGCTTGTTCAGGAGAACTGCGGGGAGGAGGAGAAGGAGGAGGAGGAGGCCCCGCCTGCGAGGCTGGCGAATTATAGAGCGAGGATGATGTCATGATACGACTCGCTCCAGATACGCCCCAGGAGTTTCAAAATATCTAGCGGCCCTCGTTTCTACAACGGTCTCTGAAAGCCTGGAGCGCAGCAGTATCACAACTTCTTGCTGAAATTCGAAATCTCGGTGTTGCCCAGCAGGGTCGGGCCTGGTGGAGCACGACGTGCTGCAGAAGTAGTGAGACCTTCGTCGTCGCTGACCGAGAAACGGGTGCCGAAGATCCAGGTCATCGGGCGCCTTCGGGGTGAAACGTTTTCGCGCGCTCCAGGGCGGGCGTCTGTGGGGCCTCTGAGGAGGGCAGGGGGAGCAGTGTTAGTTTTCCGGGGGGGGCAAAACAAATGGCCCTTTCTCCAAGGCACCCCTCCGTACTTAGCCAGCCAGGTGCCGCGAACCGCGCTCCAGTCTTCGACGGCTCTGCTTCAGGGGGAGGGCACCCACAGCGATGCCGCGCGAGGATCCGCCCACCAGCGGGAGCATGCGGCAGCAAACTAGTCCGAGGTCTCTAACTTGCGCGCGGCTGCTGCAAAGGCCGCCCCAGAGAAGGCCGACACGAGCGGCAAGAACAGACTAGCGAAAGTGGTGGAACTCCCACCAGACCTCCATGTGCCCTCCATACGCGATGTTGTCGTCATCCTTTTGTCCCCCATCCGCCCCGCATTCGACCGCCATTCGTCCTCCATTCGACATGTGTTCCTGTCCCTCTTCTGCACTTTTCCCTCTTGTGTCCCCCGTTCGTCCTCTCGGCCTGCTCAGGCACTTGTCGAACTACCAGGCTGCGAAAGGTACGACAGCGTGAATGAAATGGGAAGACAGGAGGGAGCAGGAGGAAAGAGGCTCACACCTCGTTCTTACCACACTTCGTTCCTGAACACGTGCGTACAGGGCAATATCGAAATACTTGACCGTCCGGTAAGAGAACGGAAAGACGCGTAGAGAACGGAAAGAGCGCGAATGAAGAAATCTTAGACTCGCCCCCCGACCAAGCATGCAATCATGTATGGGGGAGAGACGGCCAGGCGAGGGGGGGAGATGACTCTGACGAACGGCAAGACTCTACGCCTGGAATGCGACTGGCTGTGGACCGAGAACGGGCTTGAGATCCGAACCCCAGAGAAATAAGGTGGGTCGTTGGGTTTCCCTCATCCCACCTGGGGGCGGGTCATTAGAAGCACCAAAAAAACCCGACGCCGCGGCCGCGGCGCTCCTCCCTGGCCGCAGGGAGCACCTCTGACAGGTCGCGAATCCGGAGGTCCTCCGTACAGCGGCGTGCCGAATAGGGCCAGGGCTCCTCCTCCGCCTGCTCATCCCTCATCCCTCCCTCATCCTCCCTCCTCCCTCCTCCCTCATTCTCTCCCTCCCTCCCTTCCTCTCTCCCTCCCGCCCTCCTTCCTGTCTCCTCCCTCCTCCCTCCTCCCTCCTCCCTCCTCCCTCCTCCCTCCTCCCTCCACCTTCCCTCATCCCTCCCTCCCTCCCCTCCCTCCCTCTCACCCTTTCCTTTTCTTTCATTTCCTTTCCTTTCCTTTCTGCTCTTTGGGACGCTGCGGTCCGCGCCGCGACACCCGCCCCCGCTGGGGCCACGCTGGTCAGGCGTTTTTCCATCATCGCTGGGGCAGCTGTGGGGCATCTCCCGCCCATCCGCGCGGCGTCTCCCTCCGTGGCCCAAAGCCAGCGCAAGGGCGCCCGACTGCACGTCGGGGCCTGATGCGGCAGGACCCCCGGATGAAATTAGGGGCAAGCTGGCGGCCCTCCTTACCCGCGGCCCTGCATCCCCACCCGATGGCAAGGCCCTAGCCCCTGCATCTTTTCCACGCTCTCGCCCCCCCAATCCCTCGAGACCCCTCAGGACTCCGCGAGCAGGCGTCCTACACGTACCGAGTCGGCCCCAAATCGGGACACCCAGGACGCCTGGTCGCCGGCAGTCCCCCAGACCCCGGCCCCGCCCCCCCAGGAGCCCGCACCCCCGGACCCGCCCACCCAGGACCCCAGACCCGCCCCCGAAGAGGCCCGGAACCCCCCGAACAGCCCCCGAAGAGGCCCGGACCCCGCGAGCAGGCGTCCTAAGTGCACCAATTCGGCCCCAACTCGGTACTCTTAGGACGCCTGGTCGCCAGCCGCGCCCGCCGCAAGTCGGGCCGATTCTGGGCCACCATGTACGCGCGCCCCCAGGGCGAGTCAGGGCCAGCTCTTGGCCAGCCAGCAGACCTTGGGTCGGCGAAGGCTCATTCTGCGCCATCGCGCCGCCGACCCAGAATCCCGCCCAGGCTTGACACCCAAGGCGCCCAGCCCCGCCTGCGGGCGGTGGCCACTGCTTTTCTGGCTGGATGAGCTGGCAATGCCTCTTCTGGGGAGGGGGGCGGCCGGGGATCAACTGCCAGCCCAGAGAAAGGTGGAGAGTGGCTGGGCGCCCAGGGGAGGGGCGCCCCGCCCCGGCCCGCGCCCACCCACCACAACCACCACCCAAGCCAAATCAGACCACCCCGCTGCACTGGCAGGAATCCTCGACGCCTTCTCGAACTCCTCTCCCCCCGAGTGCGCGGGGAGCCTCACGCATCGCAGCGCTGCTCCAAGCGGCGGACCACGCCCGCCGCCCCGGCCGCCACCTCTGGGGGGCTGTCCCCGAAAAGCCAGCGCGCCCGGGCACCCCATGCAGCCAGCAAACCGTCCGCCTCCTCGCAATGGGCGAGGAAGCGCGTCGCCGACTCCAAAGAGGTCCGGAATAGCCGGTACGGCTGCACGCCGCCAGCCCAGTCCATCTTGGAGGCGCCCTGCAGGGAGAGGCGCGCCCAGGCGCGGATCACGTCTGCTGGGCATCCTGGCAGCGCCAGGTCTCGGACACCCCATTGCCTGCCACAGGTGCGCTCGAGCCCCTGCACCTGCCTGGCTTGGCTCCACCAGCGCAGCCCGTCTGCGTCCTCCAGCGCCTTCCGGATGCGCTCTCGGTCGTCGCTGTAAGCGCGCCGCCGGGCCGCCGCGCTGCCTGCTGACTGCACCCGCGGAGGTCTGATGCAAAGGCGCCTAAGCGCGTCTGCAACCGCTTACCTCCATGAGCCCAGCGCCTCCTCTGAGAGGCCGAAGATCTTCCGCGCCTCGTCGTAGCGCGGGCCCACGCCGACCCTGATGCTCACCACGAGTGCCATCTGCCTGATTTTTGCAGGGAACCGCCTGGTCCACCCCTGCTGCCGGAGGAGCACCCCCCCGGGCATTGGCCCCGCGAGCCCGAGCACCGCTCGGTCCCACTCCTCCTGCAGGTGGTTGACGTATTGCTCAAACTGTGGCACGTGGAAGCAGAGCTCCTCACCGAACAAGGCCGCAAGTCGAGTGCAGATCCTCCTCCTCCTCCTCCTCCTCCTCCTCCTCCTCCCCCTCCTCCCCCTCCTCCTCCTCCTTCTCCTCCACCTCCTCCTCCTTTGATGTTGCACCAACAATGGTAGAATGAACCATGCTGGCCCCAGAGAAAACATGCACAACAAACAATACCGGCGTATGCGATGCGGAGTGGCCTGAGTAATAGAATCTAGGCCTGCCACGATGGCTGCCTGGATCCAGGAAGGTAACCAAGTCTCAAAGTACAAACAGGGGGGGCGAGGGCATGTAGGGACAGAGCTGCCATGTAAGCAGGCGCAAGGAGAGTCGGAGGCAGAGCTTCTTCTACTCATCCTCATCATCCTCCTCGCACGCGGCTTGGTGCAACAAGTTCACGGTGGTCCACCGATCGCCTCCAGGAGTGCCTGACCTGCCACCGATCGGTTGGCACCGTCAGGTCGGCCCGGTCTCTGGACTTTGGGCCTCCACTGTTGAGGCTACACCCTTGCTGGTAAAGCTGCGTGGCCGCAGCAGGAGGACAGTGCTCCTGGCTACATGGTCACACGTGCAACACTGGGTCATTCAAGCACAACACACTGCAAGAAGAAAGGACTAGGCAGCTCTCGGGGCGCGCAGGTCACTGCCTGCGGCGGTGAGAGGGCAGAGCTCCTCCTCCTCCCCCTCCTCCTCCTGCTCCTCCTCCTCCTCCTCCTACTACTCCTCCTACTCCTCCTCTACCTCCTCCTCCTCCTCCTCCTCCTCCTCCTCCTCCTCATCATCATCATCATCATCATCATCATCAGCATCAGCATCAGCATCAGCATCAGCATCATCATCATCATCATCATCATCATCATCATCATCATCATCATCATCATCATCATCATCATCATCATCATCATCATCATCATCCTCAAGACGGGCCAAGCTGCCTGATGCCGAGGGAAGACCTCGCCCGCGGGAGATTGCTCAGGGAAGGAAGGAGGTGGAACGGCCCAAAGGGAAGGGAGATTGCTCAGGGAAGGGAGATTGCTCACGGCCCTCGACGAGGGAGGGAGGCGGGGGACGGGGCGAGAATACCAAAACAAGCCATCGTCATCCTCCCCCTTCCCCTTCTCCTCATCTTGCCCCCTCCCTGGAAGCAGCCAGGGAGTCTGAACTAGCTGGGCACCGAGGAAACCGGTCAAGAAGGGCTCAAAATCGCAGTCTTTCACCCGAGGTCCGTTTTTGAGTCCCCAGGCCCGAAAACGGCCCGCAGACAGAAAAGGGCCAAAAACCTTCCCGAACTCAGCGCCTCGAACCTCGCCACCCCCCTCCTGCTGAGCGAAACCAATGCCGGGCCACCTCAGACCCCCAGCCCGCTCCAAACCCCCTCCTCCACCCCCGGGGGCCGCGTCCTGCGTCGCCGCGGACTTCTTGGCCTTCTTCGGCTTGTCCTTCCTCGCCTCCTTCGAGGCGGCCGCCGGCGCTCCCTGGCCTCGCGGCCCAGCGGCGGAGGGGGGGGCCGAGAGCAGGCGCTGGCCGGAGGCAAGTCCCAGGCGGTGCTCGGGCGATCGGACCGAGCCATGCTGACAGAAGCCTCGTCGACGGCCATTCGTTCAATCAATTGGTTGACCGATCTCTACCCCCACCTTCCAAAAGGGAGGGGGAGGGAAGGGTAAGGGAGGGAGAATCTGCTGGGCCTTCTCCGAGGCTGCTCAAGCGCTTCTGGACGTCGTCGGCGGCCTCGGAGGTTCTCGGCGTCGGGGGTCTCCAAAAGTTCCACGCGGGGCAGAGGGAAGAAAGGCGGTTGGGAAGGGGGAGGTTGACAGGGGGAGAGGAGGAGGAGGAGGAGAAGGAGGAGGAGGAAGAGGAGGAGGAGGAAGAGGAGGAGGAGGAGCGGAAGCGAGAGGGTGAGCAGGAGAATGATGGGAAGGATTGAAGGGAGAAGGAGGAATTTAGAGAAAAAGGAGGAGGATAAGGAGGTAAGGAGGAGGAGGAGGAAGAAAACGAGGAGGACCAGTGCAAACCCGAGATTCACCAACCATGTTGGAAGACAACCTCCTTCCAAGCTCCCTCTTCATAGGCCCCTACAAGGATTCATTTCCGGTGAAGACAGTGCCCGATTTAGAAACAACCGTTTGAAGAGCCTGAAGCGTGATAAAGCACTATTCCCAGGACCCCAACGCCACGACTTTACCTGATTGCGTCGTTTTGACGATCCCGAATCGTGTCGGAACACCATTCCTGGGACTTCAGCACCGCGAATCGACGCAATTGCTGCGCACTGACAACCCTGAACCCTTCCAAACACCATGTCTGGTACGCTGACCATGGGAATCCGTGAAACTCTTGCCAGAGTTTGAAACGAGTGCGCGCGTCGCTAATGCGAGAGCCGCATTTTGAAAAGGAACCGCCCTCAATCCGCGAAACTCCTGCAATCTGTTAAGCCGAATGCGCGCGGCGGTAAGGCGAGGGCCACATTTTGAAAACGACCCGCCCTCCATCCGCGAAATTCTTGCACGTTGTAAAACGAATGCGCGCGGCGCTAAGGCGGGAGCCACAGGTTGAAAACAACCCGCCCTCAATCCTTCAGACTACTGCCACTTGTTGACGACTGCGCGCGGCGCCCAGGCGAGAGCCACATTTTGAAAACCACCCGCCCTCAACCCTGTAAACTACTGCAATGTTTCAACGACTGCGCGCGGCGCTAAAGCGAGAGCCACATTTTGCAAACGACCCGCCCTCCGTCCGTAAAGATCTTGCACAAACTCTCAAGCGAATGAACGCGGCACTTCGGCGAAAGCCACATTTTCAAAATCGCCCGCCCTCCATTTGCGAACCTGCTGCCAGTTCGTGAGTTTCAGGATCGTAAATGGTAAAGACGTCACAAGCGAAACGCCTGGCCCGCCCTTCCGACTGGCCTCGGGGCGCGACAGTGAGGAGTTATTCACAGGGAACCGGAATGGAAGAGGGGAGGGAGGAGGAAGGGGGAGGAGAAGGAGGAGGGGGCGGGGCGGAGGGGGAGGGAGAGGGAAAGGGGAAGGAGAAGGGAGGAGGTGAGAGGAGGAGGGAGGGGGAGGAGGTCGAGAGCAGGAGGACGATGACAAGGAGGACTGGGGAGGAGCAGCGGCCGGGAGCGAAGGGCAAAGGCGGGACAGACGGAAGAGGCAGACCCTGGAAGACAAGGAGCCCACCCGATAGCGGGCCCAGGCGGCCGGTGCGAGCCGGAGAGGCGGGGCAGCCGGGTGGAACCCGCCGGCGGGTGGGTTTTTTTTCCCAACCCTCCTTGTTTCGGTATTCGTTTTGAGTAGACCACTGCTCGCGCTTCCCTCTCCTCCTCCCGCCTCCCGCCTCCCTCTCGCCTCCCTCTCGCCTCCCGCCCCCCCCCCATCCCTCTTGTCTCCTCTTGCCTTGCCTGGGGGGCTGCGATCTGCGAAACTGTCGCCACTTTCGAGGGCTGCTGGTGGGTATTGGTGGGTCCAGCGGAGTGAGGCACCGCGCGGACCTGAGGTAGACCTCGCCGTCCCTGGGGGGCTGCGATCTGCGAAACCGTCGCCACTTTCGAAGGCTGCTGGTGGGTCCAGCGGAGAGAAGCACCGCGCAAACCTGTGGTAGACCTTGCCGTCCCCAGGGGGCTGCGATCAGCGAAACTGTCGCCACTTTCGAAGGCTGCTGGTGGGTCCAGCGGAATGAAGCACCGCGCAAACCTGATGAAGACCTGGCCGTCCCCGGGGGGCTGCGATCTGCAAAACTGTCGCCACTTTCGAGGGCTGCTGGTGGGTCCAGCGGAGCGCGGCACCGCGCAAACCTGAGGTAGACCTGGCCGTCCCTTCGGGGGCTGCGATCTGCGAAACTGTCGCCTCTTTCGAGGGTTGCTGGTGAGTCCAGCGGAGTGAAGCACTGCGCAAACCTGAGGTAGACCTCGCCGTCCCTGGGGGGCTGCGATCTGCGAAACTGTCGCCACTTTCGAGGGCTGCTGGTGGGTCCAGCGGAGTGAGGCACCGCGCAAACCTGAGGTAGACCTCGCCGTCCCTGGGGGGCTGCGATCTGCGAAACTGTCGCCACTTTCGAGGGCTGCTGGTGGGTCCAGCGGAGCGCGGCACCTCGCGGACCTGAGGTAGACCTGGCAGTCCCTGGGGGGCTGCGATCTGCGCGACCGTCGCCACTTTCGAGGGCTGCTGGTGAGTCCAGCGGAATGGGGCACCGCGCGGACCTGAGGTCGACCTCGCCGTCCCCAGGGGGGCTGCGATCTGCAAAACCGTCGCCACTTCCGAGGGCTGCTGGTGGGTCCAGCGGAGTAAGCACCGCGCAAACCTGAAGTCGACCTCGCCGTCCCTGGGGGGCTGCGATCTGCGAAACTGTCGCCACTTTCGAGGGCTGCTGGTGGGTCCAGCGGGCTGAAGCACCGCGCAAACCTGAGGTACACTTCGCTGTGCGAAACTGTCGCCTCTTTCGAAGGCTGCTGGTGGGTCCAGCGGAGTGAGGCACCGTGCGAACCTGGTTTAGAACTCGCCGTCCCTGGGGGGCTGCGATCTACGAAACGATCACCACTTTCGGAGGCTGCTGGTGGGTCCAGCGGAGTGAAGCACCGCGCGGACCTGAGGTAGACCTCGCCGTCCCTGAGGGGCTGCGATCTGCGAAACTGTCGCCACTTTCGAAGGCTGCTGGTGGGTCCAGCGGAGTGCGGCACCGCGCGGACCTGAGGTAGACCTCGCCGTCCCTGGGGGGCTGCGATCTGCGAAACCGTCGCCACTTTCGAAAGCTGCTGATGGGTCCAGCGGAGCGCGGCACCGCGCGGACCTGAGGTAGACCTCGCTCTCCCTGGGGGGCTGCAATATGCAAAACTGTCGCCACTTTCGAAGGCTGCTGGTGAGTCCAGCGGAGTGAAGCACCGCGCAGACCAGGGAACTGTCGCCACTTTCGAGGACTGCCGGTGGGCTCGCCACTTTCGAAAGCTGCTGGTAGGTCCAGCAGAGCGAGGCAATGCGCAGACCTGAGCGGGACCTCGCCGTCCCTGGGAAGCCATGTCATGTTGTTGCTGCCCCGCCGACGTTCCAAGCCCCTTGTCCACAATTTCTTTTTGGACCTTGCGTCTTCCTTAGTGACTCAGGGGTTCACTTAATTAATCATCGATTTTCCCTTGATTGGGGACCTGCGAACTTTCCGACTGCCGCTCGCAGAAATATATGCGCACATGTCACGTCGCCGCCTTCTCGTCAAATCTCCCAAGCTAGTCCTGCCCCGCATTGCGCAGGGGTTGGGTACGTCGCCAGGGTAATGTTCCTCGAAAAAGGAGCTGAAGAACTAATGATGTAGGTAAGCTCCCCGCTGATATATTGAATCACTGGCAATGCGCGTCGGGCTGGGGCCGACTGACGGCTGTTGCTAAGGAGGCGGGGGGGAATTCAGGAGACTCCAGAGGCCCCCAAGAGGGCCCGAAACAGGCGCCGAACGGACCCCACGGGAAGTCCTGGGCAGAGTCACACTATGGAGTCCGGCTTAAAACGTACCCCTGAGATCCTCACGGAGGCCAAGCCAGCACCCGACCCTCAGTCGGGTCGGACGCGCAGGAGGGGGAGGCTCGCAAAGGGGGGTCAGCGACTCAGCCCACGTGGCCCGTTTTCCCAGCGCCCCCCGGCGCCCGAGGCGCCACTGCACGGAGGAAAGCGCCGGGCGGCGGGACCGAGACCTGCACGCAGCAGATCCAGCACCCCCCCCCGCATCCCCCCCCCGTCGCCCGGCCCGACCCAGGAGGAGGAGGAGGAGGAGGAGGAGGAGGAGAGGAGGAGGAGGAGGAGAGGAGGAGGAGGAGTTTTTTTTTCCACCGCAGGCGCACACACCAATTCCATGTGTCAAGTCCGTTCTAAACATCTCAGCGAGCACTGGGCACCGCGCAATCAGTCATGCAAAGGAAAGGGGAGGAGCAGCAGCAGAGGCAGGGCAAAGAGAAGCGGCGGCGGGTACTCTGCTCCGAGTGCACAGGATCCCTGGCGGGCGCGCGCCCCCCCAAGGCACACCGTCCAAAAGGGGGTCACACACTCGAGCATCCGCCCCATGCCACACTCACTCCTCGGCTGACCGAGGGCCCAACCAACAGCGCAGCAGGCAGAAGCAGACAAAAAGGGGCGCGCCCCAAAACGAGAACCCAACACACAAACCGAGGGAATATCTGACAGCTGGCCTCCACAGTGCCGCGAACTTCGTCGGGAACCTGAGGGCGAGAGGGGGGCGCCCCCTCGCGCGGGGCGGCAGCCGGGGTGCCTCGAACTTCGTCGGGGACCTGGGGGCGACGGCAGGGCGCGGAGGAGGGGGGGGGACCTCCTCCGCGCCAGACGCAACGGGTGTCTGGATGCGCCACGGCTTGGCGTCGCGGGAAGGCCTGCCTACCCTACCGACGCGACGATCGATCAACGGCCGAGCGAACCAGACCGCCCGCCCGTCCGAGAACCAGTAGCTCACGGACAGCAAGAGAGGCGGGCAGGCAAAAAGAAGCGGGGCGGCCGCGGGGCGGGCGGCGGAGAGAGGCTGGGGGGCGGCGGCGCGGCAGAGAGGCACTCTCTCACGCGTGCCGCCCAACCCAACTGTCAGCATGCCTCCCCCAAAAGAACGCCCGAAGCTGCACCTCACCATCTTCACCTGCAAGCGGAGAGGGTCACAAAGAGCACTGGCAAGCGCCCACAACCCAGGCGACAACACGGGGCCCTGAATTAACCAAGAGACGAAACAGAGCGGAGGGAAGGCACAACAGAAAGTGAAACCTCGGAAAACCAGACAGCCAACCCGAGAGACCCACCAGGGTCACATCAAACTCTGACAGCATCATGCATGGACCTATACCTAGGGGGCCACAGGGAAAAGGGGGGGACAAATAAAAGGGGGACACGGCCAACTCAGGAGAGGAGGGGCGCGGCAGGAGGAGCAGGGGGGGCAGGGGGAGGAGCGGCAGCAGCAGCATTCGACCGCAGCACACGAAGCGCCTCATTAAGCCTGGGGTGCCGACGGGACAACTGCCGAAGCCTGGCTTTAATGAGAAAATCCCCCGGCTGGACCGAGCCAGTCCTGCGAGCATTATGCGCGGCCAGAAAGCAATCAATTAAGGCGCGCCCCACTAGGTCACGTGACCGCCCCCACTGTGGCCCCAGACAACAGAGAGTGAGGAGCCAATCCTCACCCGTTAGAGCCGCGGTCCAAGACCTCAGAAGTCCACCACGGGGGAATATGTCAATCAACCCAGCCTTCAACTTGGGGCACACGCGATAATGCCTCAGATCGTCGTCGGCCGCATCCAGAGGACACCCAAACGCACAGCCCACCACCGTGGTATGCAGACGACTAGAGGTACAGACTCCTCGGCAGAGCACTCTAAGGACCCCCGTGACGAGGTGCATCGCGCTGTCCTTCTCAACTTTACGCATCCTCTGGGCAAGCACCTGAAAGTCAGCTACCGTAAAACGGTCGGGACCCACCCGCTTGGACACCCTCTGAACCATAGTGCGGAGGGGAACAGTGGGGTCACGGAGCCCTCTGAGCTTGCGCATCGCTTTCTTCTGAAGGGATTTCTTGGGGATGGGTTCAAGGGTCGGGATCGTGAAATTGCCTACTTCGTTCACCGTAGTCCTGATCCAGGAGGACTTCCACCAGGGCCAGCTCAGGCGAGCAGGAATGAAGTTATCGTCATCCAGGGAAACCGTCAAAGACTCCATCTCATACTGGACAGCATCAATACTGGAGCAAGACATCAACACCCGAAACTTGATAGCCTTCGAAAAACAATCGATGTCCAAGCATTCTAAAGAGGCTCCCAGCGCTCGCATGCCCGTCAGCATCTCCCTCGAGAAGGCATGGCGGGGACCAGCAGTAATCACCTGTAGGGCCTCATTATACGCTTTCCGAAGAGCCGTAGTCACTGGACAGAGTTGTAACTGGTACGCCAAAATCGACATGCAGTGCGAGTGAAAAAGGCGAATGGTCTGAGGAAGCCCCAGCCCAAGCCCACGAAGCCTCCGAACCGTCATCCAGAACTTGGGGATGGTGTTGCTCCATACTTTGTCCAAAGCCCAGGCCCGAGCCAGAATCCCAAGTATAAAACAGCGCGAACAAACCCGATGCGGTGGCACTCACTCCCCTTGGCTCGAAGGTGGGCAACTAATCTATCAGGATCAAGCGAGCCAATCACCAATACCTTACATTTGGGAATGTTCAACCCAAGTCCCACCGCATGTTCCAACTTACGAAGGAGCAAGAGCGTCGGTGGAGGTCAGTCAGGATGTTGGGAAGGCAGAAAGAGAGATCATCAGCGTAGGCTCTAATCCGAGGGACATGGTCAGTGAGCTTGGCCCTCATCCAACGCAATACAGGGTCTAGCGCATAAGCGAAGAGAAGCATCGAAGCAATATCACCTTGCCGCACCCCACGCTCCACCGAAAACTCAGTACCAGTAGTCCCAGGGAGGTTGATTACAGCCAAACTGTCACGGTACATCTCTCTCTTTTTGTTTTTTTTATATATATATATATATATATATATATAAAAAAAAAAAAAAAACAAACTTCACCAGGAACACCCATAGCCTCCAAGACCGCCAAGATCCAGGAGACGATCAGAGAGGGGAACGCAGCCTTAAAGCCCGCGAAAAGAATTCCCGAGCGATCCCCACCAGTAAGCATCTGACGAAGACCCCACCATTCAATCTCAACCACGTTGTCAAGGAGCCCACGTCGCGCGACCCCCCCACGCTGGATCGGGTCGATCACTGTCGGAGCAGCCCGCTGGAGGCCGATGGAGAACGCGTCACTCAGGAGCTTCACATCGGCATTCGCTAGCGTGAGTGGGCGAGTCTTATCAGGCGACCGAACAAGCACAGCGGGGTTCTCGTCGTCCTTGAGGTCTTTGGGCAGAAAACACATCCTTCCTCGACGCATGCACGCCGAAACAGTACCCCCAGACGCCTGATGCATCTCCTCATAAACAGCGAATAAAACATCAACGGCCCCCCCAGCTTTCCAGAACCCATACGGAATGCCATCCACCCCAGGGACAGAGTGATGCTTATATCGGGCTCGCTCAATAAAATCGTCAACATCAAACTTCCAATGCGAAGGGTCCAACTGGATCGGCTGGGCATGGGCGAGGATTTCAGGCCATAACGTCCGATTAGGTTCCTTGGCAGCAAAAACCGCCTGCCAATGGTCCCGAAGGGCCTCAGCAGAGGCCGTCGGGGAAGGGCACACCTGTCCTGAACTGTCCAGGATCCCAGAGAGCCCGTACCGCCGACGCATCTTAGACCAGGCTCGACGGAGGTGTTGCAAGCGGGCCATTGCCTTAGCCTTAGACTTCTCGTCATCCCCCCACCCGCCCATCGCCCGTTCCTCCGACTCATGCCAAGCATCCTTCAGAGACTGCACCAAAGCACCCAGGCCTGCTATATCCAAGCATCTCCCACGGTCTGGATCAAAGTACTGAAGCAACCGAGGATACGCACGGATCGCACGCGCACACTGGTCGAACCTGCTCATACGCCACCCACGGAAAGCCATCATAGCAAAGCGGAGCTTCTCACAATTCTCCTTCGGGGGCTTCATCCGAAGCCGAGCCTTGAACAGAGGGGCCATCTGCCAGAAAATCTCCTTCACCGGAGCCAATTTCTCCCGAGGGGTCAAATCCTGGTCGATTTCCACAATAGCGCTGACACACAACTCATGGTAAACACAATGACGGGAAATACACTTAGGAATCTGGGTGGGCAACGCTGATGGCATTCTCAGAGCGACAGCGGCCACAACAGGGATATGGTCGGACGAGGCGAAGGTCTTCACGGCATGTCCCAGGGTATTCACCGTCACCGCCAAATCATTCAAGACGGGGGCAGAGAGAGAAGTGTAGACGCGGTCCAGACGGGCAACCCCACGGACTTCTCCCTGGAACACGTCACGCCGTGTCGAATCTGGTTGGAAAAGCTCAGCCCGAGACCCACAAATAGACTGACATGCATCAGTGTGTTCCCTACCCCCTGCTAGCCACGTGCCGTCAGTACGAAACCGCCCCTCCTCCACCTCCATAAAGTTCCAATCCCCTGCCATCAAGCACATAGTGTGCGCAGCCAAAGGAAGGAACGCCTGAATCACACACAGGTACCTGCGATACATCGCAACAGGATCCGAAGTGTTCGGCATGTGAACATTGACAATCGCTAGATCCCCACGACGTCCCTGCAGGTGCGAGGCGAGAACTCGGCCAGCAATCAACGGGAACGAAGTGATCGATTCGAACTGCGAAGCCAGCTTACTCGATATAACAGTAACCACACCGCCCCCAGTTCTCGGATCGATCATCGAATGGTGAATAATTGCACTGCGGCAACGGTCATCACGCTGTAACATGTCCACATCAGACACTGTGCCATGAGTCCCCTGTAAACACACAGCGTCGAACCTGCCAACAAGACCATACATCTGCTTATACCGCCGAGCTGCCAGTGGAGACGAAGTAGAGTACGAAGAGAAGAGAGCACGTGTATTCCAAGAGCACAAGGCAAGCGCAGAAGAGGGAGCGAACACCCCATTCGCTCCAGAGGACGGGTCACCAGGGGTAAACGGTCCGCCTGAATTCAAATTAAAACACTGGTTGGCTGACTGAGCACTGCCCTGGCTAGTCGGCACACGGGTCCGATGGTTTCCCCCGACAGGCCCCACATCCCAGGGAGGGCCCGAACCACCAGGGACCCGACAAAAATTGCCAGGCAGCGCACTATGAGTCCCGAGGCAGGGTGCCCCAGGACAACTGTGGGCCTCACACACAGGGCCGAATCTGATCAAACAGGGTTGCAATGCATCCCGCGCGCTCGCCTACTCCAAACGTTCCGAGGGCCTCAGGAATCAGAACGAGTTCAGGGCGACCGCACTCACGGACCGTGACCTTCGCAAGAATCACTGGGTGAGTTGCCGCAATGAGACCGTATATCTGACCGCCGAGACCGTTGCTGCCCACCTGGAAACCTTTCTCCCCCAAGACCTTCCCGATGATCGCACGAGTCTGTCCCAGGTAGTAGAACAACTTACGGCTAGCGGGGGGCAAGTCACGACGCACACGGAGCTCCCATCCCTGGTTATCAATCGGGTTCTGGTACACAGTCTTACCAATGGCCTGGCTCTTACCGAAGAACGCCGTGCACGACAAAATACTGTGGAAGTCAAGAATCACCTTCCGCGTGAGGGAGTATGCTCGAACGATCGGTTCATCACCCGCTGGACTACACGCAGCAACAATAGGGGCCACCGCTTCCTTGAGAGACGCTTCCAGAAGGGGTCTCTCAAATCCTAGAACGATAAGACGAGTAGCACTGGCTTGGTCTGGTCCCGACGTCCTCATCATCTTCCGACGCCCTCCATCCCCATCACCCCCCACGAGCTCGAACTCCGAATCGGCACGAGTCGACGAACCAGCTGAGAGCTTCTGCTGTAACTCATGCATATGAACATCGATCTTAGCCACTGCTGCAGCCAACTTCGCATCTGTGTCAACCGAGACCTGGTGGATCGCTGCGTCCTGGGATTTCTTTATCTCTGCCCAACGAGCCTCCGAGCGACGATTCATCTCCGCGAACTCCTCCTGCATTCGATCGAAATTGGTCCCCATCACTGTCATCTGCTGGCGAAACAACTCAAACTCTGCTGTGTGCGAGGTAAACCCTTCTTTCACGATCGCCGTCAACGCGCTGAGCTGCATGGACACCTCCGACTGTACCTCGGGCGCGGCGGGCGGCGCACTCCCTCCCACGGCCCCCGCAGGGGCAGGAGAGGGGGACAGTCCGGGCGAGCCACTCATGGAGCCTGCCACGCGAGCGGCCTCAGCCATGGCTGGAGGGCGAGAGACAAAAGCGGGCGGCCGCCGGCCGAGGCGCGCGCGGCCCGAGGGAGAGGGAACAGGAAGACCCGAGGAGCGGGTCGGGGGGAGCCAGGCCGTGCGGGTCGCGCAGACCACCCTGAGCCGATACGGCTTGAGCCAAAATGGCTTGAGCCAAAATGGCTTGAGCCAAATGGCTACGGAAGGAGGAGGAGGAGGAGGAGGAGGAGGAGGAGGAGGAAAAAGAGGAAGAGGAAAAAGAGGAGGAAGAGGAGGAAAGGGGGGAGAGAGGAGGGGGGCGAGAATCGGAGTCGGAGTCGGAGTTGGGGGCTCCGGAACGGGCACCGAGAGCGCGCGCCAACGCCACGACGAGCGGCAGCCCGGCGAGCGCCATGGCAAACGGACAGGATGTAAGGTTTTGGGGCGGGGCGAAAAGTCGCCCCGTGAATACGTATCTTATTACATATATATATATATAGAATTGTGTGCATCTGCGCACACTAGTCTTTAAGCTCTCTGCGCTTCGCTGTTAAGTCTCGGCATAGCGCCCTGTGTGCGAGGCGGGGGGGGTCAAACGGGCGAGTTGGACCGAAACGCAGAAACACAGCTACGCGAGGTGGCAAAGGAGGTCGCGAGAAACGGCAGCGCACGCGGCGTGGTGGAAGAGGCGTGCGCGGTTCGACGACGGCGACGACGACGTTGTCGTCGTCGCCGTCGTCGGTCACCTCGAGGTGGTCTTGGGCCATCTGGAACCGCTCTCGGGGGCGTTTCGGCCGTTGTGGGCCGGCCTCGGGTCGACGTCGTCGTCGTCGCTGTTCGGCTTCAGGAGGGCCACATCGAGCCCCAGAGACGACTCCGCCAGTGTGCTTCGGAACGCGCGATCCGGCGGATTAGCCCGGAAGCTGCCCCAAAATGGCCGATGCTAGCAAGTTACACGGAAACACTCAAGCGACGAGTTGGGGCGTCGAAGGCCTTTTCAATTCCCTTCCTCCTCTCTCCCCAAAGTGGACGCCACATCGAAATGTCCGCGAATGGCCGATGCCAGCAAGCTACACAGAAACACTCTAGCGACGAGTCGGGGGAGGATCATGGAGGCAGGAAGCGGAAAAAGGACCAGGAGATCTGGATCCGGGAAGTCGTCGGCCCCAGGGGGGAACAGGTGGGAAGATCTGGCCAGTCCTGGACAAGAAGCGCAATCCCCTTGAGCGCTCGTGGTCGTCGGGGCCTGTCGAGGCCATGGAGGTGGTCTGGGACGCTGCAAGCGAGTACCAAGTGGCCGAAGTGGCAGGCCAGAGGACCCTTAGGGCCCTTGGGGCCCTTGGGGCCCCCGGGGACGGGCCAGAGAGAGCCTCGGAGACCCCCAAATCCTTCCAGATTCTATCGAATGGCCTTCGGCCCCTCCCGCCACCGTGCCGAGGATGTGGGTATGAGGCCTCTTGGATGTTCGTTGGGATCTCTTGGGGAGCTTTTCGGGGGTCTCTTTGAAGCAGTTTCGAAGCCTCTTGGGGGTGTAGGGCGTCCTGGGGCGTCTTGGGGGCCTTTTGGGACCCCTCTTGGGCGCCTCTTGGGGCCTTTTGGGAACCTCTTGAAGCCTCCTGGGGGCCGCTTGGGGTGGAACTAGAATTTTCGGTTCGGGCTCCCCTTCTCGGGCCCTCTTAGCGCCGTCTTGGGGCTTTCTTGGGCCGTCTTGGGCGCCCCTGGGGCCGTCTTGGGAGCCTCTGGGGCCATTTTGTGACGGGCTTGGACGCCTCTTGGACCGTCTTCCACGCCGTGATGGCCGAGAAGTCGTAGATGCAAAAAATTCACGTCTTCTTGTACTAATTTGACGATTTTGGCCTACTGGGGCCCTTTCGGGAATGCTTTTGGAGGCCTCGTGGGACGTCTTGGAGGCATCTTGGGCATCTTGGAACGATCTTTGGGCGTCTCGGGGCCTTCGTGGTCCGCTTTGGGGCCCCGGGGGACGGCCCAGGAGAGCCTCGGGGACCCCCGGGGCCTTCCAGATTCGATTGGGGGGGCCCATCCCTGTCGGTTTCCTTGTGTGAGATAATTAAGATAGGAATATGTATCTCAGAGTGGGGGGGCCGAACGGTCATTCGCTGTCCCTGAGTGCGTGGCTGAAGTGGGACTCCGCGGCGCGGATTCTACTTGTTGCTGTTGCGTTGTTGTCGTCGTCCCCCCCGCGAACCAGCCCGCGAGCCACCCGCGACCCACCCGCGACCCACCCGCGACCCAACCGCGACCCACCCGCCACCCACCCGCGACCCACCCCGCGACCCACCCGACCCGCGACCCACCCGCGACCCACCCACGACCCACCCCGCAACCCGCCCGCGACCCACCCGCGACCCACCCCACGACCCGCCCGCGACCCACCCGCGACCCGGCCCGCGACCCACCTGCGACCCACCCGCGACCCACCCGCGACTTACCCGCGACCCACCCGCGACCCACCCACATTGCTTGAACGAAAAAATCAGCGCGTGCGGCGAGCTCGCTGCAAAATTTGTAAAAATAAGGCGCCCGTGGCGGACTTCTTCAGAGCCTCGCAGACTGCCGACGTCCCCGCCGCCCCCTCACTCTTATCCACAACTGCGGATTGCTACGTATATAGTGAATCAGACTGGTCCGAGGAGGACATTAAGGAACAGTAGCTGTGGTGACGGTGGCGAAGACTGCTGCTGCTGATGCTGATGGTGTCTGCGACAATGCTGTTAAGGAACTGGGCGGGGGGCTAAGGAGGCTCAAGAGGCCCCCAAGACGACCCCAAGAGGGCGCCGAACGGGCCCCATGGGCAGTCTTGGGTGGAGTCACACTACGGAGTCCGGCTTAGAACATAACCCCGAGAGCCCCGCAGAGGCCCAGCACCTGACCCTCAGTTCAGTCGGACGCAAGGGGGGGTATAACATAAAGGGCGGGGTCAGCGATTCAGTTCAAGTGGCTGATTTTCTCAGCGCCTCCCAGCGCTGGAGGCGCCAATGCATTGCGGAAAGCGCCTGGCGGCGGGATCGAGACCTGCATGCAGCAGATCTTGTAACCCCCCCTTTCTCTATCCCCCCGTCGTCCGGCCCGACCCATGGGGAGGAGGCGGAGGAGGAGGAGGAAGAAGAGGAGGAGGAGGAGGAGAGAAAGAAGAAGAAGGACGATGACAAGAAGAGAAAGAAAGAGGAGAAAGAGGAGGAGGAAAGGGGAGCGAGAGGAGGGTAGGAGTCGGAGTCGGAGTCGGAGCTGGGGGTCCCAAAACGGTGTGGTGGCAGACCGCGCGGTGACCTCGGAATCCCAAAAGACCTGACCGCACGACCCGTCACCGCAGGGATCTTGGGGCCGTGGAGGCCCAAGTCGCCGAAAACATCCTCGAAGAACGACCCAAGTGCCAAACCGTGCGGTCACCCCGAATACACACTGACTCGCCCGACGGTGTGTTCACTGCACCGTGTTGGGACTTCCCACGGAAGCCTGGGCAGCTGCGTTTCTTACTCTCCGGAGCCACACCCACTCTTATCGCCGCCTCTCTGCAGAAATCTCAGCCGTCGCTCCCCCGCGCGATCCGCCCCAATGCAGCACCAAGTCCTTGGCAGCACGGTCGCAGTGCCCCAGCTGAGATTGGAGCCAAGAAGGCTGGCTGGTGGGCGGCGCATGCCGAACACAAAACAAAGGCCAGGTCTGCAATCCGAGCGGTTGCACGGCAGACCCGGTACACATAGGCCAGGTGGGGACGAGGGCGTGGATAGACAGGCAGAGGTGTGGAGAGGGGAGGAGGGTGGTGAGGAGGGAGCCGAAAGACCCCGCCTACAAGCTCGCAGACGAAAAAACAGTGGTGATACAAGTTACGCAAACCAGGCGTGCCGCTCAGGCCGCCTTCGTCTTCTTCTTCGTCTTCTTCTTGACCTTCATCGACTGCCCAGCGCTCGCGGCAGGCGTCATCTCGGCGTCGGCGCCCGCGGCACCCTGCGCAGGGGCCATCGCCGCCGCCTGGGGCGCCGCCGGCTTCGGCGCCGCTGGCTGCGCCGCCGGCGCGGTGGCGGCGCGGTACGCCTCGGTAGCCTCCGAGGGAACAAGAGGGAGTGCCGATGCCGCTGCTCCATGGCCCTCTTCTGGGGCGCGATCGAGGAAGAGGAAACGGCCTTAACATAAACATTCGGAGCTCCGCGCAGAGTTTCTCGAATCTGCGCTGGACCCCCCTAGCGGCGCCTCTGGCGCCGCCCCTGACGTGCGGGGGTCCAGCGCCGATCCAAGAAATCCACGCGTTATGACCAGGATTTCGAGGCGAATCCAGCCGTGGCGACGAGAGCCCATTCGTCGTTTGTTCTTCGTCTTTCGTCGTCGTCGTCGTCGTCCGTCGTCTGTCATCCGTCGTCCGCCGACCGTGGTCCGCCGTCCGTGGTCCGTCGTCCGTCGTCCGCCGTACGCCGTCCGTCGACCAGCAGCAGCATCATCAACAGCATAATCAACATCACCAACGCCACCAATAGCATCAACAACCCCATCAGCAACAACAACAACAACAATAAAAACATCATCAACAACAACAGCAACAACAACAATGAACTGATTACCCTTAACAGCTCACGTGCCATTCAATACGTATATCCCCAACCCTTGATACCCGCCCTCTCCGTCGTCGATCGTACCCACATAGGGGTATATCTTTCTTACCTGCAGTGTGTATTTCGTGCAGCCCCTACGGCAGGGGAACAGAGGACGGATGGAAGGAAGGGACAAAGGGCACGCGGGTTGCTGAAGCGTGCGTCCTGCATGAATCGCGAGGAATTCTCGAGCGATAGCGCGATTCCCAAGTGAATCGTGAGGACAATCCACAGCGAGACCGTGATTCCTGAGTGTCGGGCGCGGCGTTTAGGAAAAGTCCCACGCGAGTGCGCGATCACTGCAGCAAAAGATTGGATACGTCCCGCGCGAGAGCGCGATTTGGGAATAAAGCGTAAGGAAGTATCAGGCGGGGGCTATTGTTGTTGTTGTTGTAAACCAGGGGCCAGGGGCACAGTTTGATGACACCTCACTTTGCCGTGTAGAGACAGGGTGCGAGCCCCGAGGAGATACTGATATTGAAAATACAACGGTTCCCGGCCGAGGGGCACCAACAATAATTCGTTGGAAATGAAAATTCATCACCAACAACAACAAAAATCATGTTAAGACTGGTCGCTCTTTCCTGTTTGCGTGCCAGTCAATACGTATATCCCAAAACCTCGATACCTGACTCTTCTTCTTCGACCGTAGCTCCTCAGGGGTATATCATTCTTACCTGCAACGTGTATGTCGTGCAGACCTTAAGGCAGGGGAAGAGAGGACGGATGAAAGGAATGGACACTTGGGAGGGTGGAGGATGGAACACGACAGAGAATAGCAGGAGGGGGGTTAGGAGTAGAAAACACGTGGCAGAACCAGACGGGCAGATCGGGCGGGTAGACCCTAACAGGCGGGTCCGGAAGGCGGGCCCAGGCAGCCAGGTCGTTCAGGCGGGTTGCTGAAGCGCGCGTCTGCATGAATCGCAAAAAAATCTCGAGCGACAGCGCGATTCCCAA
This sequence comes from Prorocentrum cordatum, assembly GCA_963575745.1. Classification (NCBI taxonomy): domain Eukaryota; class Dinophyceae; order Prorocentrales; family Prorocentraceae; genus Prorocentrum; species Prorocentrum cordatum. Next base: position 175,237 of record CAUYUJ010012670.1, read on the forward strand.
ATAGAGCGTGCGGAAATCCACAGCGAGAGCGTGATCCTTGAGTGTCGGGGGCGCGGCGTCTGAACAGATTGTGAGGAAGTCCCACGCGAGAGCGCGATTCTATCATAAATTGTGAAGAAGTCCCGCGCGATAGCGCGATTTGAGAATTAATGGTAAGGAAATATCAAGCGGAAGCCGTTGTTGTTGTAAACAAGTGGCCAACGACACAGGCTGGTGACAAATCACTTTCCCTTGTACAAAACAGGGTGCGAGCCCTGGGAAAAGCACTTGAATTGAAAATACAATAGTTACCAGAGGGAGCATCAACAGCAATAAGCCTTCACACGTGAATATCAAACAACAGCAACAACAACAACAGCAGCAGCAGCAACAACAACAACAACAAGAACAACAACAACAACAACAACAACAAGAAGAACAACAACAACAACAACAACAACAACAACAACAACAACAACAACAACAACAACCACAACCACAACAACAACCACAACAACAACAACAAACGCAACCACAACCACAACCACAATCACAACCACAACCACAACAAATATCATGTTAAGATTGTTCGCTCTTGCCTGCTCGAGTGTCCGTTAACGCGTATTTCCCAAACCCTCGATATCGCCTTCTTCGTCTTCGATCATACCCCTTTTAGGGCCCCGGCAAGCGGCGGGGCCCCGGCAAGCGGCAGGGCGGCCGCGGACCGTCGGCCTGGCCAGCGGCAGCGCTGACCGGCGGCAACCCGACCCAAAGAGGGACGAACAGGGGACCGACCACGACGACGACGACGACGACGACGACGACGACGACGACGACTACGACGACGACGACGTCGACGACGACGACGTCGAAGACGACGGCGACGACGACGACGACGGCGACGACGAGCGAAAGCGAGAGCGAGAGAGAGAACGACAGCAGGGCCACGAAGGGCACGAAGTAGGCCACGAAGGGCGACAGCGGGGACACGAAGGGAATGCACATGGGGCCACGAAGAGCGGGAACGAGCGGGGGCCACAAAGGGCAGATAATGCGGGGCCACAGAAGGCAACAACGGGGCCACTGAGGGTAGCAACTGGGCCACGTAGGACAGCGAAGGGGCCACAAAGGGCGACAGCGGGGCCACGAAGGGCATGCACATGGGGTCACGACGGGCGCGGACGAGCGGGGGCCACGAAAGGCGTACGTATATTTGGCCGCGGAGGGCAAGGACGGGGCCACTGAGGGCAGCAACAAGGCCACGAAGGACAGCGAGGGGGCCACAAAGGGCGACAGCGGGGCCACGAAGGGCATGCACATGGGGCCACGACGGGCGCGAACGAGCGGGGGCCACGAAGGGCATACACATATGGGGCCACGAAGGGCAGCGAGGTGACGACGAGGGGCTGCAACGGGGCCACGAAGGGCAGCGAGGGGGCCACGAAGGGCTGCCACGGGGCCACGAAGGGCAGCGAGGGGGCCACGAGGGGCTGCAACGGGGCCACGAAGGGCTGCAACGGGGCCACGAAGGGCAGCGAGGGGGCCACGAAGGGCTGCAACGGGGCCACGAAGGGCAGCGAGAGGGCCACGAAGGGCTGCCACGGGGCCACGAAGGGCAGCGAGGGGGCCACGAAGGGCTGCCACGGGGCCACGAAGGGCTGCAACGGGGCCACGAGAGGCTGCAACGGGGCCACGAAGGGCTGCAACGGGGCCACGAATGACGACGAGGGGGCCACGAAAGGCTGCAACGGGGCCACGAAGGGCAGCGAGGGGGCCACGAGGGGCTGCAACGGGGCCACGAAGGGCAGCGAGATCCCGATTCCTAAATAATCTGTGAGGGAGTCCTAAGCGTGAGCGGGACTCCCTGGTGCCTGAGTGTCGGGAGCGCGGCGCTTGTGTAAATTGCGTGAAATTCCGACGCAAGGGCGCCATTCTTGAGAAATTGCGAGCAAGTCTCCAGCGAGAGCGCGACTCCAGAGCGCCAAGAGAGCGATTCCTAAATAAATTGTAAGGAAGTCCCACGCGAGAGCGCGATTCCTGAAGAAAAAAGCGAGGAAGTCTCAGGCGGGAGCGGGGGTCCTGGCTAAATGGTGGGGAAGTCTCAAGCGGGAGCCGTTGTAGTTGTTGTTGTAACCCGGGGGCCAACAACACAGTTTGAGACAACAAACTTTCCCTGCTAAAAAACAAAGTGCGAGCGCCGGGAGTGGCACTTCAAGAGAAAAATACAATGTGCACCACAGGGGGGGAATCAACAATAATTATTCTCCAGTAGTGAGAGTTCAACAACAATAACAGCAACGACGACGACGACCACCACGACGACGACGACGACCACGACGACGACGACGACGACGACGACGACCACGACGACGACGACGACGACGACGACGACGACGACGACGACGACGACGACCACGACAACAACAACAACAAACATTTTAAGACTGTTCGCCCTTATATGCTCGAGTGTCCAATAACGCGTATTTCCCAAACCCTCGATACCCGCCCTCTTCGTCTTCGATCGAACCCCTTGTGGGGGGTATATCTTCCTTCCCTGCAGGGTTGGCCCGGGCAAGCGGCGGGGCGGCCGCGGACCGTCGGCCTGGCCAGCGGCAGCGCTGATCGGCGGGGCGGCCGCGGACCGACGACCCGACCCCAAGAGGGACGGACAGGGGACCGACCACGACGACGACGACGACGACGACGACGACGACGACGACGTCGAAGACGACGCGACGACGACGACGACGACGGCGACGACGAGCGAAAGCGAGAGCGAGAGAGAACGACAGCAGGGCCACGAAGGGCACGAAGTAGGCCACGAAGGGCGACAGCGGGGACACGAAGGGAATGCACATGGGGCCACGAAGAGCGCGAACGAGCGGGGGCCACGAAGTGCAGATAATGCGGGGCCACAGAAGGCAACTATGGGGCCACTGAGGGTAGCAACTGGGCTACGTAGGACAGTGAGGGGGGCACAAATGGCGACAGCGGGGCCACGAAGGGCATGCACATGGGGCCACAACGGGCGCGACTCCTGGGTGCCTGGGTGTCGGGAGCGCGGCGCTTGTGCAAATTGCAGGAAATTCCAACGCAAGGCTATTCTTCAGTAAGTTGCAAGCAAGTCTCCAGCGAGAGCGCGACTCCAGAGCGCCGGGAGAGCGATTCCTGAATAAATTGGATGGAAGTCCCAAGCGAGAGCGCGATTCCTGCATAAAATGCCAGGAAGTCTCGGGCGGGAGCGGGGGTCCTAGCTAAATTGTAAGGAAGTCTCAAGCGGGAGCCGTTGTTGTTGTAACCCGGGGGCCAGGGGCTCAGTTTGAGCATCAAGACTTTCCCTGTCAAAAAACAGGGTGCGAGCGTCGAGGGGCACACTTTGATTGAAAAAACAGTATGCACCGGTGGGGGGGAATCAACAAGAATTATTCTTCAGAAGTGAGAATTAAACAACAACAACAACAACAACAACAACAACAACAACAACAACAACAACAACAACAACAACAACAACAACAACAACAACAACGAAGACGACGACGAAGACGACCGCGACGATGACGACGACAACGACAACGACAACAGCAGCAGCAACAACAACAACAAAATCAATCATGTTTGAACTATTCGTTCCTATCTGTTCGCGTGCCATTCAACACGTATATCCCAAGCCCTCGGTACCCGCCAATTTTGTCTTCGATCACGCCCCGCTTTGGGGCATATCTTCCTTAACTGACACGTGCGCTTACTGCAGCCCCTAGCACAGCGGAAGGAAAGGCGGATGGAAGGGGGAGGGAGGAGAATGAAGCACGAGAGAAATAGCAAGGGGGGAGATAGGAGCAGAAAACACGTGGCAGACCGGACGGGCAGACCCTAGCGGGCGGGTCGGGAAGGCGGGCCCAGGAGGCCAGGTCGAGCAGGCGGGTTGTTGAAGCGTGAGTCCTGCATGAATCGCGAGGAAGTCTCGAGCGATAGCGCGATTCCCAAGTGAATCGTGAGGAAATCCACAGCGGGAGCGTGATCCCTGAGTGTCGAGGGCGCGGCGTCTGAATAAATTGTCAGGAAATCCCGAGCGAGAGCGCGATGCCTGCATAAATTGTGAAGGCGTTCCGCGCGAGAGCCCGATGTTCAAAAAGTGTGAGGAAGTATCGAGCGGGAGCCGTTGTCGTTGCAACTCGGAAGCCAGGGGCACAGTTTGGTGGCACCTAGCTTTCCCTTGTAAAAAAAAACCGGGCGCGAGCGTCTGGAGGAGCACTTTGATCAAAAAATGCATTGATTACCGCGCAGGGGCTTCAACAACAATTAATGGTTTAGAAATGAAAGTTCATCATCAACAACAATAACAATAACAATAATAGCTTGAGACTGTTCGCTCTTCTCTGCTCGCGTGCCACTCCATACGTACATCCCAAACCCTCCATACCCGCCCTCTTCGTTTTCGATCGTACCCCATCGGGGGTTTATCTTCTCACCTGCAACGTGTATTTCGTGCAGCCCCATACGGCAGGGGAAGAGAGGACGGATGGAAGGGACCAGGGGGAGGAAGGAGGATGGAACACGAGAGGGAGCAGCCAGAGGGGGGCTGGGAGCACAAAAAACGTGGCAGAACCAGACGGGCAGATCGGGCGGGTAGACCCTAACGGGCGGGTCGGAAAGGCAGGCCCAGGCGGCCAGGTCAAGCAGGCGGGCTGCTGAAGCGTGAGTCCTGAATGAATCGCGAGGAAGTCTCGAACGATAGCGCGATTCCCAAATAAATCGTGAGGAAATCCACAGCGAGAGCGTGATCCTTGAATGTCGAGGGCACGGCGTCTGAACAAGTTGGGAAGGCGTTCCGCGCGAGAGCGCGCTTTTCAAAAAAATGCGAGGAAGTATCGAGCGGGAGCCGTTGTTGTTGCAACTCGGGGGGTAGGGGCACAGTCTGCTGACACCCAACTTTCCCTTGTAAAACAACAGGGTGCGAGCCCGGGGAAGAACACTTGAATTAGCCTGGCGAAGAATCCAACCATATGCAGCTGTGGATACCGCAGCTGTGGGTATCGTCTTCCGTGGAGCTCCCGATGGGCCACGGAGCGCTGTACTAGGCGGGGGGGACGCATGCGAACTTTGCCATTGGGGCCTTCGGTGGAGCTCCCCATGGGGACACGAAGAGCTGTACTAGGCTGGGGGGGCACATGCGAATTTTTCTGTTGGGACCTTCGGCGGAGCTCCCTATAGGGGCCACGAAACGCTGTATTGGGTGGGGGAAACACACGCGAGCTGCGCCACTGGGACCTTCGGTGGAGCTCCCTATGGGCCACGAAACGTGTGAGGGGTGTGCCGACATGGGCATGCGGCGGGCGGGGAAGGCGCATGCGGACGCGGACACTGGGGCATGCGGTGGAGCTCCCTATGGGGCCACGAACCGTGTGATGGGTGTGCCGAAGTGGGCATCGGGTGGGCGGGGAGGACGTCTGCGCACGCGGCCACTTGGGCTTTCGGTGGAGTCCCTCTTATGGGGCCACGAACCGTGTGAGGGGTGTGCTGAAAATGGGCATGCGGTGGGTGGGTGGACACATGCGGACGCGACCACTGGGGCCTTCGGTGGAGCTCCCCATAGGAGCCACGAGCCGTGTGATTTTTTTTTGAGGGGGGGGGGGGGGCCGGGAGGGCGCATGCGAAAGCGGCCAATGGGGCATTCGGTGGAGTTCCATATGGGAACAAAAACCGTGCGAGGGGTGTGCCGACATGGGCATGCGGCGGGCGGGCAGGGCGCATGCGGACGCGGCCACTGTGGCCTTCGGAGGAACTCCCTATGGGGCCACGAAACGTGTGAGGGGTGTGCCGTACTGGGCATCGGGTGGGCGGGGGGGGCTCATGCGGAAACGGCCACTGGGGCCTTCGGTGGAGCCCTCTTATGGAACCACGAACCGTGTGAGGGGTGTGCCGAAATTGACATGCGGTGGGCGGGGAAGGCGCACGCGGACGCGGCCAGTGGGGCCTTCGGTGGAGCTCCCTATAGGAGCCACGAACCGTGTGAGGGGTGCGCTAGAATGGACATGCGGCGGGCCGGGAAGGCGCATGCGGAGGCGGCCACTTGGATTTTTCTGTGGAGCTTCCTAATGGGGTCACGAACCGTGTGAGGGTTGTGCCGAAATGTGCACGCGGTGTTCGGGGAAGGCGCATGCGGACGCGGCCGGCCATTGGGGCCTTCGGTGGAGCCCCCTTATGAGGCCACGAAACGTGTGAGTGGTGTGCCAGAATGGACAATCGGTAGGCGGGGAGGGCGCATGTGGACGCGGACACTGGGGCCTTCGGTGGAGCTCCGGGTGGGGCAACGAAACGTGTGAGAGGTGCGCAAGAATGGACATGCGGTGGGCGGGGAGGGCGCATGCGGACGCGGCCAGCGGGGCCTTTCGGCGGAGCTCCTTATGCCACGAACCGTGTGAGGTGTGTGCAGAAATTGACATGCAGTGGGCGGGGAAAGCGGGGACGCGGCCAGTGGGGCCTTCGATTGAGTTCCATATGGAGACACGAAACGTGTGAGGGGTGTGCCGACATGGGGCACGCGGTAGGCGGGGAAGACGCACGCGGACGCGGCCACTGTGGCCTTCGGTGGAAGTCCCTATGGGGCCACGAACCGTGTGATGGGTGTGCGGACATGGGCATGCGGTGGGCGGGGAGGGCGCATGGGGACGCGGCCACTGTGGCCTCCGGTGGAGCTCTATATGGGGCCACGAACCGTGTGAGGGGTGTGCCGACATGGGGCACGCGGTGGGCGAAGAGAACGCATGCGGACGCGGCCAGTAGGGTCTTCGGTTGAGCTCCCTATGGGGCCACGAAACGTGTGAGGGGTGCCGAAATGGGCATGCGGCGGGCGGGGAGGACGCACGCGGACGCGGCCACTGCGGCCTTCGGTGACGATGACGATGACGATGACGATGATGATGATGATGATGACGATGATGATGATCAAGCTGATGATCATGATGATGATCATGACGCGGTGATGATGATGACGATGCTGATGATGATGATGATGATGACGATGGGGGTGGTGATGGTGACGACGGCGAGGATATGGTGACGATGACAAAGATGATGATGATGATGTTGATGATGATGATGATGATGATGATGAGGATGATGATGATGATGATGCGGATGATGGGAGGAGGGAGTCTGCTGGAGTCTGCTGCGACAGCACGCACGTGCACGGCCTCGGCCGTGGAGGAACACGAACCTCCGCTGCCGCTCGGGCGCTTCGCTGGAGGAACACGAGCCTCCGCAAGCGCGACGCGGCCAGGCGGCGCAGGAGGAACACGAGCCTCCGCACCGCCATGCCGTCCACGCGCAGGAGGAACACGAGCCTCCGCGCGAACAGGGCCTGGCGGCGGAGGAACACGATCTTCCGCCCGCCAGGCGCAGGGCGCAGGAGGAACACGGGCCTCCGCGCCAGAGCATTCAGCACAGAGCAGGAGGAGCACGAGCCTCCGCTAGCCATGCAAACGGGGAGTTCACGCGTCAGGCCGAGCTCCTGCATAATCAAGTGGCCCGCCTCGACGCTAAGAGCTCCGACCGCATGATCCATCTCCCCCATGATGTGCTCGAGGTTGGCTTCCTCGCACGCCAAGGCCTCCTTCGCCCGCTGGACGCGCACGGCCGACAAGTCCAGGCAGGGACGCGTCCTGTCGAGACCAGCTCTGGCGCCCCCAAGGCTGGAGGAAGTGCGCTCCAGTTCAAACTGCACAAAGTGAGACTGCACATGCTGCTCGAAGATCGCAGCCTCACAACTCTCCAAAACTGTCCCCGAGGAAAGAGGATACACCATGATGGGTTTGGCGACGCGCTCGGACTCCACGCCGTCGAGCGCATTGTGCACCATCGGCTGCATTTCTCATCGGACATCATCGGGACGAGAGCGGTGTCGAGCGTTTTGCCGACGTCCACGAACTTGTGCATCGGCTTCACGTCCTGCAAGGTGGTGTGCATGTTGTCGAAAGCCGCAGCCTTCAAATTGCAGTCGGACAGGACAGGTTCCCGACGGCGCACGACTTGAGGCTGATGTCGAACGTCTCGCAAGCCTTCATGTGGTCCTTCAGCATGACCCTGAACTCAGTCAGCATCCCGAGGCATTTCTCCACAGACACACCACATAGTGTCCCCACATCATTCTGGAGCCACACAGGCTTCTCCATCGAAGGTACGCTCGACTCCATGCCCTTCTTCCCCAAGGTCTCCACGGCATACACACCCCCGGAGGACTCGGTCAATCC
>CAUYUJ010012670.1:185964-203464 GCA_963575745.1 Prorocentrum cordatum
AGCGCTCACTGCAAGCGATCGCGTTGACCCAAGTATCGTAGGCAGAGCTGCCAGCGGCACAGCCACAAATCATAACGACCCTGTGCCCCATGCGCGTCCTGCTTCGAGAGATATAGGAGCACGCTTGTTGATCGTGATTGTAGCTCCACGAGGTGCCCCGGGGCTTCTGTGGGCCTCCAAAGCCATCGGGGGATGAAGAAACCTCCGAGGGGCACATGGCTGGCAGGCCTCTTTCTCACCTGACGTGCCTACTGTAACGCCTTCTCGCGCGCGTCACAGGAGCCAGGACTCTGAGGGGAAGGGACGGAGGGGGGGGCGGAGTGGGTCGGCGGGCGGCGGTGGCGGGGGGAGGGACAGAAGCAGCTTCACGCTGCGGGCCCCGTGCCGAGGGAGCTGGCCCCTCTCGTGGGCCTGCGCGTCTCGACGGGCCTCAGCCGTGCCAGTGCCGTCTCCTGCGGCACGCTGCTGGCCATCCATGCTCCTCTTGCACTGGCTTCGCAGTGAGCCCTCTCTGCATCCCAGCCCCACCTGCAGTTTGAACTCTGAGCTCAGATTCATGCTTCACTTTGTATCGTGGTGGACTCCATGGGTCCAGTCCTGAGCCTTGGTAATGGGAAGCGAAGCGAAGCGAAGCGAAGCGAAGCGAAGGCGCCAGAGTCGTGCACACAAGTGTGCCCGTGCCGTGCCCGTGCCCTTGCCTCATACCGTGTACAGCTAGAAACAGTGGACGAAATGCTTCAGGAACCAGTACACAAAGGAGGCGAACACGAGGAGGAGCTCAATCTTCACAGCACTCTGTTATGGGCGACGGCGCGCCTTCGCCACATCCTGGCTTCCGTGACGAGGGCGCGGGGAAGGCTGCGTTGGTGCGTGGCCCAGGCGGCGATTTTGTCCCCTGCTCGGCTGCAGTACCTCTCCCATGCCTGGGACGCGCCACCTCATCTCGGCGCATTCTTGACCAGGGTGGCCGGCCACCCTTCCCGCCTGGAAGTGGCCTGGCCAAGAACATCCTCCCTCCCTCCCCCCATCACAGTTCATGTTTGACATTGATGACATCCGTCGTTCGGTCGTTTCTATCTTTCCCGTGTAGAACAAGCTGCTCCTCCACGCAGCGCTCCGACAACACACGACCACTTCAAGTCGGTATGTTGCACTCCCCAGCTCCATTGTTCGGTCGTTCTTCTTCTCTATCTTACCTCTCTGTTTCCATTGGCAGCGGCCAGGGCGAGGGCCTACGAGGGCGCCACCTGTCACCAGGAGAACCGTCCGCAGCTCGAAGCGAGGAGGATCGGGACCGAGACCGGGCCCGTGGGAGTCCGCCTGCTGCTGCTGATCAGGAAGAGGAGGAAGAGAAGACGGAGGAAACGGAGGCGGTCTGTCGCCCAAGGACCCCGCTCTGGGCGTGGCCTCGCCCGTGCAGCCAGTGCGACTGACGATGGCAGCCTTGCCTCGCAGAGCGACGGCGACCGCAACGACGTCGGCGGCGGCGACGGCGGTGCGACGGGTGCTTCGGACGCGCCTGGCGCGGCCAGGTACTTCTTCAGGTAGTCCAGCTTGGAGGTCATCGGCGCAAGGCGGGCGGGGTGGGGCTGGCCTAAAGGAGGACCTCCTCCGCCTCCTCCTCCTCCATCACCTCCTCCTCATCATCCTCCTCCTCCTGTCCTCATCATCATCATCATCATCCTCATCCTCATCCTCATCCTCATCCTCATCCTCCTCCTCCTCCTCATCATCATCATCATCATCAGCATCATCACCAGTTGCATCATCATCATCATCATCATCATCATCATCATCATCATCATCATCACCATCACCATCACCATCACCATCACCATCATCATCATCATCATCATCATCATCATCATCATCATCATCATCATCATCATCATCATTATCATCATCATCACAAGCTGCCTCATCATCATCATCATCATCATCATCATCATCATCATCATCATCAGCTTTATCATCATCATCATCATCATCATCATCATCATCACCATCATCACCACCACCAACAACAACACCATCATCATCACCACCACCAGCTGCATCATCATCAGCAGCATCATCAGCATAATCATCACATTGCTCATCATCATCATCATCATCATCACCACCATCATCATCATCATCATCATCATCATCATCATCATCATCATCATCATTATCATCATCATCACCGTCATCGTCATCGTCAGCATCATCATCACCATCATCATCATCAGAATCATCATCATAATCAGTATCATCATCATCATCATCATCATCAGCATCATCATCATCCCTCCCTGCCTCCACCCGCATCCCTCCTCCCACCTCCCTCCTCCCTCCTCCTTCCGCCATCCCTCCCTCCTCCCTCCTCTCACCTTCCTCCTACCTCATCCTCATCCTCCTTCCCCTACTCCTGATCATCATCAGCAGCATCATCCAGCAGCATCCTCAACATCATGATCATCATCATCACCATCATCATCATCATCATCATCATCATCATCATCGTCATCATCGTCATCATCATCGACATCATCAACAGCATCCCTATTATTAGCATTATCATCATCAGGATCAGCATCATCATCATCGTTGACATCGTCATCGTTGTCGTCATTAGCATCATCATAAGAAGCAGCATCATCAGTAGCATCAGCATCCTCATCAGCAGCGTCATCATCGTCGTAATCGTCATCGTCGGTATCATGATGATTACAATAATCATTGCCATCATCACCATAATCATCATCAGCAGCAGCATCAACATCATCATCAGCAACAGCATCAAAATCAGCAGCAGCAGCCTCATCACCATCATCAGCACCATCATCACTATCCAGCACCATTGTCATCATCACCCGCTACATCAGCATCATCAGCAGCAGCATCGGCATCACCATCATCATCAGTATCAGTATCATCCTCATCATCATCAGCATCAGCATCAGCATCAGCATCATCATCATCATCATCATCATCATCATCATCATCATCATCATCATCATCATCATCTTCGTTACCATCATCATAATCATACTCATCAGCATCATCAGAATCAGCAGAATCATCAGTAGCAGCATCGTCGTACTCGCCTCCCCAGCAACCATTACCAACATCATCAGTATCATCATCATTTGCATCATCATCATCATCAGCAGCAGCATCCTCGTCATCATCGTCGTCATCCTCATCAGCATCAGCTCACGCAGCATCAGCATGATCATCATCATCATCATCATCATCATCATCATCATCATCGCCATCATCAGCATCACCATCGTCATCGTCAACAGCAGCATCATACTCGTCATCAGTATCATCATCATCATCTTCGTCATCAGCATCATCATCATCGTCATCAGCACCATCTTCGTCATCATCATCATCGTCGTCGACATCCTCATGAGAATCGTCATCGTCATGACCATCCTCATCAGCATCGCAACCATCATCATCACCACCATCAACATCATCACCAGCAGTGGCAAAAACAGCAACAGCATCATGACCGTCGTCGTGACATCACCGTCATCATCATCAACAGCAACGTCGTCAGCATCATCATCATCATCAAAATCAGCATAAGCATCGGCGTCCTCATCAACATTATCCTCAGCATATCTCACCATGAGCCTCATGCTCAGCCTCAGCCTCAGCCCCATCCTGCTGTTCCTCCTCCGCCTCGTCCGCCTCGTCCACCTCATGTACCACATCCTCACCCTCCACCTTCTTGTCCTCCTCCTCCACCTCCTCACCATCATGATCAACAGCCTCATCACCATCATTAAGCATCATAAACAACAACATAATTTATCAGCAGCAGTACCATCATCAGAATCATTAGCAGCATCAGCATGATCATCATTATCATCGCCATCACCTGTTCGTTATTCGCATCACCATCATCCAAATTCGCATACGCCACATCATCATCATCGTCATCGTCATCGTCGTCGGCGGCGTCACCATCATCACCATAATCATCATCAGCAGCAGCATCACCGTCAGCAACATCATCTGCAGCATCATCATCAGCATCGTCATCACCATCATCATCATGAGCATCGTCAGAAGCAGCAGCCGCATCAGCATCATAATCGTCATCATCGCCAGAGCAGCAGCAGCATTACCCCCCCCCCCCATCATCATCATCATCAACATCATCATCATCATCAACAAACATCAGCAGCAGCATCATCGTCGTCAGCCGCATCAGCATCGGCATCGCCATCATCATCCTCATCATCAGCATCATTATCCGCATTGTCTTTGTCATCATCAGCATCGTCATCAGCATGATCATCAACATTATGGCCGTCATCATCATCATCAATAGCATCAGCATCATCGTCAAGCCTCAGCCTTGACCTCAGCCTTACCCTTCGGTTTCATCCGCATCCACATCGGTCTCATCCTCCGTCTCTTTCGCCTGCTCCGCCTCCTCGTCGTCCTTCTCGCGCCACTCCACGTCGTCATCACCATCATCATCAGACAGCGGGATCATCATCATCAGCAGCATCAGCAGCAGCATCATCATCGACAGTAGCATCACCATCATCATCATCATCATCAGCATCATCATCACCATCATCATCATCATCATCAGCATAATCATCATAATCATCATCATCATCATCAACATCATCATCATCATCATCATCATCATCATCATCATCATCATCATCATCATCGTCATCGTCATCATCATCATCATAATCGTCGTCAGCATTATCATCATCACCACCACCATAATCATCATCATAGTCATCATCACCTCCATCGTCACCAGCATCATCAGCATCATCATTATCAAGAGCATCAGCAGCAGCGTCACCAGCAGCACCGTCATCAGCAGCGCAATCAACACCAACATCACTATCGAAATCATCATCTGAATCATCATCAACTTAATCATCATAATCAGCATCGGCATCCTCATCGGCATCATCATCAGCCTTGCCAGTATAACTAGCATGAGCAGCACCATCAGCAGCAGCATCGTTATCATCAGCAGCACCAGCATCACCGACAGCATGATCAGCAGCAGAATCACCATCACCATCATCATGATGATCATCAACATCATCATGATCATTAGCCGCAGCAGCATCATCACCGTCATCATCATCATCAGCATCATCAGCATCATCATCATCGTCATAATCATCATCATCATCATCGTCATCATCATCATCATCATGATCATCGCCATCATCATCACCGTCATCATCACCAGCATCATCATCTTCACCGTCATCATCAGCAGCATGATCACCAGCAGCAGCAGCATCATCATCAACAGCAGCATCATCATCACCAGTTTTACCATCATCATCAGCAGCATCGCCAGCATCGTCATCAGCATGATTAGCATCATCATCATCGTCATCATCATCAGTAGCGTCATCAGCAGCAGCGGCAGCATCAGCATCATCATCATCAGCAGCATCATCGTGATAATCATTGTTATCAGCATTATTATAATCATGAGAATCAGTATCCTCCTCTTCTTCTTTATCCTCCTCCGCCTCATTTCCCCCCTACTTCTCCGTTTCCTCCTGATCATCATCATCCCCCTCATCATCCTCAGCCCCCTCTTCCGTCCCTTCCCCCTCTTCCACTTCCCTGGAGCGCGCAAGAAGGAGAAGGAGAAGGAGGAGGAGGAGGAGGAGGACCAGTGCAAAACCGAGACTGATCAACGATAATGCAATGAACCCTCCATCCAAATTTACTCTTCATAGGTCCCTACAGTGACATATGTCCACTACAGGAAAGGACCCCTTGAAACACAACCGTTTGAAAATCCGGAATCGTGCCAAAACACCATTCCTCGGACTTCAACGCCGCGAATCAACGTTACGGTTGCGCCCTGAGGACCCTGAATCGCGCCAGAAGCCGAATCTGCGCGGCGCTAAAGCGAGAACCACATTTTGAAAACGGCCCGCCCTGCGTCCGTGAAACGCTTGCAAAATCTAAGCTTCAGGACCATAAATGGCGAGGAAACCTCAGGCGAAACGCCCGGCCCGCCCGCCCTACCGACACGTCTGGGGGTGCGACAGGGAAGAGTTATCCATAAGGAAAAGGAATGGAGGAGGAGCAGGAGGAGGAGGAGAAGAGGGAGGAGGAGGAGGCGGAGCAGGGAGGATGAGAGAGAAGGGAGAAGGTAGCAGAAGGTGTGGGGCAAGGAGTAAGAAGAAGGGAGGAGGGAGGAAGAATAGCGGATGAAGGCGGAGTAGAGAATGGGAAAAAACGCCCTCGAAGACCTCTGGTGCCCCCCTAACACCCCTCTGGAACTGCGTCGGGTCCCCCAGACACCCTTTCTCCGTCTGCCTTTCTTCCTCCCCTCCTCGTCCTCCTCCTCCTCATCTTTCTCCTCCTCCTCCTCCTCCTGCTCTGACGGGCAACTCTCGGGGGGAGATCAGCTTAGCGGGGGGCAACATCCAGCATGAATCGGCAATAAATCGCCGATAGGTCGGCGGTAGGCCCCCGATAGCAGATCCTCACGGTCCTGGTCGCGGTGGGCTATCGGCCCCCTATCGGCGACGAATGGGCGATTAGGTCTCGATGCATCCCCCAAAAATTTTACCCCTGATCCTCATCCTCCCTCCTCCCTCCTCCCTCCTCACCCTCCTCCTCCTCCTCCTCCCTCCTCCTCGTCCTCAGCGATATCAAACTCTTCGTCCGAAAGACTCCGAGCGAGACCCAACCTGCTTTCGAGATGAAAGGGCATTGGGCGATCTGGAACCCATGTAGCGAGCACAGCCTGCCACATGATGGGGCAGCTCATATAGTGGGCCTGGGAGTACCGCTCCTACCCCTGTGCATCCAAAAACACACTGGAGGTCAGAGTGCTGCGCATCCTCCTCTAAGTCGCCCACCCACAACCCTAAGTCTTAAGCACCGACATGTGCCAGGATGGGGGAGCACTCAGGAGGCGCGTTCTAAGGCGTGGACATGGGATCCGATGGGGGTCTATCAGCCGAGCCGCAAGCCCCTTCTTAAGGAGAGCCTGAGCCGATGGGGACTATCTGCCCAAGACGCCAGCCCCTTCTTAAACGTGACCTCCAGAGCGTCCCGCCTCGTCCTCCTTCCTCCTCCTCCTCCTCCTCCTCATCCTCCTCTTCCTCGTTCGCTTGGAGGAAGGCGAAGCGGCAGGGCAGGAGGGAAGAAGCAGGGCTGCAAGCGCGCGGGCGCACACGCGCCCCGCGCGCACCGCGCCCGTCGGCCCGACCACCCCCCCCCCCCGGGCCGGGCTGCACCCGGCCCGCCCGCCTCGAGCCAGGAGGCCGCGGGTCGTCGGCCGCTGGCTGCCTCTCGCCGCCACCGCCGTCGGTCGTCGGTCGTCGGCCGTCGGTCGTCGTGTTGGCCGTCGGCCGTCGGCGGTCGGTCGGTCGTCGACCGTCGGTCGTGGGTCGGCGGGCGTCGGCCCTCGGCCGTCGGTCGGTCGTCGAACGTCGGTCGGCGGGCGTCGTCGGTCGTCGTCGGTCGGCCGACCACTTGGTCGCGCAGTCGGTGGTCACCGTAGGTCGTCGTGGTCGGTTGGTCGATCGCTTGAACGCCCCGTCGGTCCGTCGCTGGGGTCGTCATTGGTGGTGCCATGTCGTCGTCGTTGGTCAACAACGACGTCGTCGCCGTCGTGGTCAACACCACCGCCATCATCAGCGTCAACATCACCACCACCACAAGTATAATCATCGTCACAACCATCAACAACATCAGTGCCATCACCGTCATCATCTGCATCATCTGCATCATCATCACCACCAGCACCACCATCATCATCATCATCATCATCATCATCATCATCATCATCAGAATCATCATCCTCATCATCATCATCATCATCATCATCATCATCATCTTCTTCTTCTTCATCATCATCATCATCAGTACCATCATCATCAGTGCCATCATCATCAGCATCATCATGATCGTCGTCATCATCACCATCATCATCAGCATCAGTATGATCATCGTCATCATCATCATCACCATGTTCATCATCATTATAACCATCATCCTCATCACCAAAATCAGCAGCAGCATCGTCAGCATCATCCTCCTCATCATAACCAGCATCAACATCGTCATCATCATCATCATCAGCAGCAGCATCATCATCATCATCGTCATCGTCATTATCAGCATCATCCTCATCATCATCGTCGTCATCATCATTGGCATAATCAGAATCATCGTCAACAGCAGCATCATCACCGTCAGCATCATAATCCGCAGCATCAGCATCAGCATCAGCATCATCATCATCATCATAATCAGCATCATCATATTTAGCACAACCATCATCGTCGTTACCATCATTACCATCATCATCAGCATCAGCATGATCATCGCCATCATCATCAGCATCATCATCGTCAGCATCATCATTTTAATCATTGTCATCAACATCATCAGCATCATCACCATCATCATAACCATCCTCACCATCATCATAAGCATCGCCATCATCATCAGCAGCATCATGATCAGCAGCATCATGATCATCATAATAATCATCATCAGCAGCCTCATCATCATCAGCAGCGACATCATCGATATCATTATCATCATCATCACCCTCACCACCAAAGTCAACGGCAGCATCGTCAGCATCATCATCATAACCAAAATCATCGTCAGCAGTTTCATCATCATCATCGTCATCATCATCGTCATCGTCATCGTCATTAACATCATCCTTAACCTCATCATCATCATCATCATCATCATCAGAATCATCACCGTCAGCATCATCATCAGCAGCATCAGCATCAGCAACAGCATCATCATCATCATCAGCATCGTCATCAGCATCGTCATCGTTAGCACAACAATCATCGTCGTTAACACCATCGACAGCATCGTCATCATCATCATCATCATCATCATCATCATCGTCGTCGTCATCATCATCACCATCATCGTCGTCATCATCACAAGCAGCATCATCATCATCATCATCATCACCCTCCTCACCATCATCCTCCTCCCTCCCTCCCTTCCACCCTCACCTCCCTTCAGCATTCCCCTCCCTGCGGCTGCTCCTCACCAGAAATGGAGGCGGAGGAGGAGCCGGCGACGACAAGAGCGCGCCGAGCTGGTGAGGTCAGGAGCGCAAGGGCGGCGAGGTGCGCGGGGCCGCAACCTGGGCAACGAGGGAGGCACGCCCGGGTCGGGTCGGACGAAGGGGGGGTAGTATCGGGGAGACCTAAGACTCGGGTTCGGGGGACTCGGGTTGGCTTGACGGGGCCGTGCGAAACTTGAAGCGGCCTCCCGCTGCAGACATCCCACGAAAACTAAACCGTCTGAATATTCGAGATGGGCCCGTCAAAGGGCATTGGCAAACCCGAGAGCCAGCGAAATTGAGTCTTACGTTCCCCCGATAGTACAAGGGAGGGGCCAGCGGGACAGTTCACTCGACGGCGGGCTCAGAGGGGAAGACGGAGGGGGCGGGCCTCCTCGGGAGGCTCAGAAGGTCCCCGGCCTTCTGAGACGCTTTTTGAGCCTTCTCCGAAGCCCCGCCTGCTGACAAGACCTGCCCCCTCTCGCTTCCCCCCTTGGCGCGCCGCCGACTCACGTAGTTGGTTTCCCTTGCGCCTCCCGGCGCCGGAGGCGCCAGTGTATCGAGGAAAGCGCCCGGCGGCGATGCTGAAGCCAGCAGCATGCAGCAAATGTCGTAACCTCACCTCTCCCCATCTCCCCGTTTCGTCCAGCTCGACATGCCCTGCAAAGGGGGAAGGCGGGAGAGGCAGACAGGAGAAGAGCTGGGAGGAACGAGGAAGGAAGGGGATCAAGGTTTTGGCAGGCGCTTCTGACCCCCTCTAGCTACTTTTGAAGGCGTCCAGAGGCCTCTGGGGACCTTTGAGAGGCATTCAAAGACACGTAGAATCCTCCAGAGACCTCCGGGGAGGGGGAAGAGGAGAGGGAGGAGGAGGAGGAAATAGGAGGAGGAGGAGGAGAAGGAAGGAGGGGGAGGGAGGAGGACGCGGAGGAGGAGGAGAAAGACGAGGAGGAGGACAACGACGACGAGGAGGGAGGAAGAGGAGGAGGAAGCAGGGCGGCAGCAGCAGCAGCAGCAGCAGCAGCTGGCTTGGCGACGTGGCCGTTTCCAGCACCGCTGGGCAGCACTTGGGCCTTCCGCGCCGCGCGGTGTGAGGGGGCCGAGGGGGTCACGACGGCCGAGTGATAATAGAGAAGTGGCCCCTGGCCCTGACTGAAGGGGAGGGTTACGAGGGGACCGGCTCAGGGATGGAAATATCTAGCTTGAATCGGCGACACCTCGCTGATTGATCTACGATAGGCCACCGATGGAGAATCCGCACGTTCCTGGGCGACGTGGGTTATCAGGCCCCTATCGGCGATTGGAGGTCGATGTATCCCTCCCTGACCCTATCCCTTGCTGACAATGCCCCTGACTGACCCAGACTGCCAGCGTCGCAAGAGGGGACGGAGACGCTACGGACGTTTCGTTGCAAACTGGACGGAAGCCGTCTCGGGGCCCCAGGACGCGCAACGAAACATAACACGCGGCGACAGACCAGATCTGGCGGTGGGGCGCAGAACTCGGGGACCCACGCATTGAAACAAAAAAGTTGCACCAGGAGCCTGAGA
This sequence comes from Prorocentrum cordatum, assembly GCA_963575745.1. NCBI lineage: Eukaryota > Dinophyceae > Prorocentrales > Prorocentraceae > Prorocentrum > Prorocentrum cordatum. Next base: position 196,576 of record CAUYUJ010012670.1, read on the forward strand.
AAGTGCGCACTGGGCCTTACCGGCAGAGACCAAATGACCCCCGGTAAGGCCCAGAGGGAGCCCTCCAGGCGCCGAAACGGCTTTGGAACTGGGGGAACCTTGGGCAAGGACACTTCTCCTGGCACCCGAGACGGGGAGCACCGTGGCTTTGCGGCCACCCAGTGGGCCAGGAGGACCTAGGGACGACCAAACGGACCCTCCCATGCCAAGAGAAGCAAGACCCGTCACAGAACATCTGTTGATCTGGGCGTGAATTCTCCTTGGGGGGGCGTCTTGGCCGCTCCCGAGCCATCCCCTTGCCCCTCGTGGCGGCTGGAAGGCCACGGGGGAAGCTGGAAAAAGAGGTGGCCCTCTTCGAAAATTGGACGCGGGGCAGGATCGCCACTGGCGATACGCAGCCCCAGCAAAGTGCGGCCACTCAGCTTCTCGCCTGACTCTTCCTCCTCCTCCTCCTCCTCCTCCTCCTCCTCCTCCTCCTCCTCGTCCTCCTCCTCCTCAGCCTCCTTTCCCTTATGATCATTATCCTCCTCTTCCTTCACAGAATAAAACTAATCATCATCATCATCATCATCATCATCATCATCATCATCATCATCATCATCATCATCATCATCATCATCATCATCATCATCATCATCATCAGCATCATCATCATCATCATCATCATCATCATCGTCATCATCATCAGCATCGTCATCAGCATCGTCATCAGCATCATCATCATCATCATCATCATCATCATCATCATCATCATCATCTGCATCATCATCAACAAAATCATCATCATCATCATCATCATCATCAAGATCATCATCATCATCGTCGTCGTCGACATCATCATCATCACCATCATCGTCATCGTCATGCTCATCATCATCATCATCATCAGCAGCAGCAGCACAACCACCCCCACTATCATCATCAGCAGCACCATCATCATCATAAAAAAACAGCATCAGCATCAGCATCATCGTCATCAGTATCATCAACATCATCATCATCGTCATCATCATGATCAGCATCATCATCATCATCATCATCATCATCATCATCATCATCATCGTCGTCATCGTCATCATCACCGTCATCAACAGCAGCAGCAGCTGTAGCTGCAGCCGCAGCATCAGCATTAGCATCATCAAACGCATCTTCATCCACAACTGCGTCATCATCCTCATCATTATCGTCATCCCCATCACTATCCTCCTCATCCTCCTCATCATCGTCACCGTCATCGTCATCGCCATCGTCGCCAGAGCATCATCATCATCATCATCAGCAGCAGCAGCAGCAGCATCAGCATCATCATCAGCAGCCGCATCATTAGCAGCAGCACCATCGACAGCAGCACCATCGGCATTTCGTCAGCATCATCGTCGGCAGCAGCATGATCAGCAGCAGCATCATCAGCAGCAACAGCATTAGCATCGGCATCATCATCAGCAGCAGCGTCGTCATCGACGGCATCGTCATCGTCGTCATCGTCATCGCAATCATCATCAACCTCACCATCATCACCATCAGCATCATTATCACCACTAGGCCCATCATCATCATCACCATCACCATCATCATCATCATCAACACCATCATCATCAGCAGAAGCATCAGCATCATCATCATCAGCAGCATCAGCATCAGCCTTATCATCATCAGCATCATCTTCATCGGTATCATCATCATCATCATCATAATCATCATCATTGCCATCAGTATCATCATTGTCGTCGTCGTCACCATCGGCACCGTCATCATCAGGATCCTCGTCCTCGAAATCATCAGCAGCAGCAGCGTTATCAACAACAACAGCATTATCATCGTCATCAGCAGCAGCAGCAGAATTTTTACTTCAGAATCAGCAGCAGCATCATCATCAGCATCATCAGCAGCAACATCATCACCATCATCCTCATCATCATTAGCATCATCACCAGCATCATCATGACCGTCATCATCATCATCGTCAGCATCATCATCATCGTCGGCGTCATCATCGCCATCAGCATCGTCGTCAACACCAGCATCATAATCATCATCCTCCTCATCATAAACAGCATCATTATCATCATTAGAATCATCATCATCATCAGCAGTAGCATCATTATCATCCCCCAGCATCCTCATCCTCATCCACGTCCTCCTTCTTCTTCATCCTCATCCTTCGTTCCCACCCTCTTCCTCCTGTGCCTCTTCTTGCTTCTCCTTCTCCCCCTCCACGGCTCCCAGGCGACCTCGCGGGCCCATCCTGGGAGCTTTGAGGATGAAGAGGGTCCAACAAGTTTTCAGGCCTCCTCCAGACGCGTCCTGACTACACTCCTCCATATAACCATCCCACCCCCGAGACAGTGGAAAAGGGTTCTGGAAGGTCCTCAGGCTTTAGAAAGTTCTGGGGTCTTCGGGGGTTCTGGACAGCCAGTGGGCGTCAGGGGAAAGACGACGAGAAGGAGGAGAGTTTTCAAGGAATTCCTGGACCTGAGCCTGAACCTCCTCCGCCTCCTCCTCCTCCTCCTCCTCCTCCTCCTCCTCCTCCTCCTCCTCCTCCTCCTCCTCCTCCTTACGTGAAGATCCCCAGCGCATGTCACACAAGTCGGCGGTCTCAGCCTCACTTCGCCATGTATGTGTGGCACTGCTCCCAAACCTCCTGCGGAAAGCTGCAATCGGGAGCCTTCCAGCAAGCAGGCTCAAGCAAACTGCCTCCGTCGTCGCGCAGCCGTGAAGTAGAGAAGAGAAAACGCGGACACTGTTAATCCTGTGTTTTTCCTGAAGTGCGACAGCGGGCGGCGGCAGGCATAATCGGACCAGCGTCATGACGACGGGCCTTAGCCCGCGCCCCCGTGGCCCAGAAGACGCCACCTAGGCCCCCAGAGAGAGGGACGCGCGAACCCATGCGCCGGGCACTGCACGGCCCGATTGTGCTGCGGCACCTGCAGGAGGATGGGCGCCATGGCATTTGCGCACCCCTGGTGGCACGTGGAGATTGAAGGGGAAGGTTAGGGGGGGGGGTGGACTGGCTTGGAGGAGAGAGAGAAAGAGAGAGAGAGAGAGAGAAAAAAAAAAAAAAAAAAAAAAAAAAAAAACATCGAGCTGGAATCGGCGATACATCGTCCGTACGCTACTGGGTGGGGTGGGCTATCGGGTCCCTATCGGCGATCAATGGGCGACTGGCGGTCTATATGTCCCCTCGAGCCTATGGCCCTTCACGTTGCCCCCGATGGTGGCACGTGGAGATGCACGTGGCTTCTGGGAAGCGTGCGACTGCCTTGGAAGGTATCGCATCAGATGCACGCTCTGTCCTCTGGGGCCTGGCCCTCCACGACTGCAACCGTGGCACGCGAGTCGCGCGGCTCATGCCGTGCTGGAAAAAAAGAGCCAGTCAGCAGCAGCCGTGCTGAAAGTTGGTGCCCGACGCATACTTGCCGAGCCCGTCGGCAGTGGAACGGGCGCGCCGGGTGTGAATGCGTGTGCGTGTCTCCCACGCAGCGTGGTTCCCTGTGGGTGGACCCTGCGCGTCCCCGCTGGGGTGCATGAGTACCCGGCAGCGGCCGATACTCTGCTCCCCTCGGCTGTCCTCGACCGGTCAGAAGGGGGGTGACCTTCAAAATCACCCCTGCTCCCAAAAAAACAGGCGCCCCAAAGAAAGAGTCGATGTATAAACCAATCCTCCTAGAATGCGCAGAAAGGCGCTTCCCTAGGGCAGTCGGTCAACAAAGGTGTTTTCGTGAATTGCCTAGATCAGGCCGTCCCGAAAACCCTCTGGCGTGGGGTGGACCTATCACAAATGGGACGGCCAGTCGACTCGGGCGCATCCCCTGAGCGCGCGGCGGTTCGCGACGGGGTGGGTGACCAAACAAAATATCCGTTACCAGCGATTCCCGCCGCATTTTCTTGCAAAGATGCAGGGGTCCAACAAAAAGGCGGGCGGGGGCAGGCCCCAACGATTCCCTGGCATCGCTTCCACGGCAGGGGCGGTGTGGATCGAAAAAGTGCTATCCCCCATTCATCCCGAAAACAGCTGCGAGGGCCCGCCGCAGACGACGACGACGACGACGACGACGACGACGACGACGGCGACGACGACGACGACGACGACGGCGACGGCGACGACGACGACGACGACGACGACTGATGACGGACGGCGACGACGATCGATGACGGACGGCGACGACTACGATGACGGCGGCGAAGGACGACGACGAACAATGACGGATGACCGCTCTACCTGACTCCGCCGCATCGCTGCGCGCCTGGCCGCGAAGCCCAAAGAAAACAAATGTGTTAGCGCGTGCGTTTGCAAAAGACTCGCTCTTAGCTCTGGCCGCCGTTATCCTTGTTCTTCTGTCCTCTTCGCTCGCTCGCTTCTGCCCAGCCTGCGCGACACGCTGCTCTTTCCCACTTCGCTTCACCGACTGGGAATGGTGTCCTGCGGAGCACGCTACTGCCGAGCAAACAAGTGTGCAAAACGTTCTTGATCTGCCGTGGCGTCCGCGCTTGCACCTGCTGGAACCACAGTGTTGCAGAGCACACGGCCGCCAAAAAAAAAGTGTGTGTGTGTGTGTGTGCGTGCGTGTGTGCCTGTGTGTGCAATGACTTGCCCTTCGTTTTTGTTCACCTTACTTGCGGCTGTGGCACACTGCCCGTGATGTGTGCCTTGGCTCCGCGGTCTGGCGTGTCCTGCTTATGTTGCCTCCCTTCTCCTCTCGTTCTCACGTCCTGTACTGCACGCGCTTGCTTTTTGCTTCAGAACGGTCGACGACGTTCGCCTTCTGATGGGATCTTAACTTTAAAGGCGTGTCCACATAAGCTGGATAATGTTCTGTGCGGGCGTCCCCACATTGCTGTCAACCGCTGATTGATGTCATCGACGCGTCGGCGAAGAGATGTGTGGACAGAGACGTGAACGCCTACTGGCCGTGGACTCATAATCATCATCACTGCATCTGGCATCTGCTCCTGGCCGCGGATGGAAGCGGCTCCGAGCAGCCAGCTTCCGACCTCCGCGGCCCACAACTTCCTGGAATGAGGTGCACTGTACTCACATGTGCGGGAAGATGAAGATGAAGATGAAGATGAAGATGAAGAGCGAGAGCATGGACACAGCTGAGCTTGCGCATGAACACAGCTGAGAAGCGAGCTGACACTGGAACGTTCGGGAAGATGAAGAGCGAGAGCATGGACACAGCTGAGATGAACCGGAAGGAACGAAAAGTGCATGCACCGTTTTTGCCAGCGCCGCCGCTTTCGGAATCATCTCGTTGCCAGCGCCAGGAAGCCTCGCACGACGTGTTTAAGCATTCGGCCAAGTTCCAACGTTCCCACAGGGAAGTGAATGGGGGGGACAAGGACGGGTGAAAAGGGTAGGGAAAACAAGGGATTGGGGAGAAACTGGCGAGAGAGCAACAGGCTTCCCCGACGGCCCCAGAAGGTCCCCCCAAAGAGACAACCATCACTGATTATCCAGATCTGTTTGTACGATTTCTGGGCTCTCGTCGACTCGGTCTTCAGAGACTCCGCGACGGCCCAGGAGGCCTCCAAGCTCGCCCAAGTATGGGCCACAAGGCGTCCTGAAGGGGGGCTCAGGAGTGGCCCAAGATGGCTCAAGATGGGCCAGAAAAAACGAAAGGGCGTCGGTGGAAGACATGAGGACAATAATGTGTTGAGCGTCAACGGTAGCTCCATGCTTCCCATCGCAACGATCCGTTCTCGATTCATCGTTCCGAAGAGGGCTCAACCACGAAACCGCTGGAGCACACTGGGGCAAGAAATCCTCGCTTTCCTCAGGTCGCCCGCGGCGCCTGCGGCGCACACGTGCACAAGCTTCCATCGCCGTCACCCAAGCCTTCGAAGCCATGCTCTTTCCACACATGGGGATCCAGGACCCTCGACCCCAGCGCTCACAAGGAAGCGCCGTAGGTGGCACTGTAGTGGATCACTTGGTGGCTGAGACAGACCTCCAGAAACCCAGCTCGCAACATTCGGCCAGACTGAGGCTCTCAAGACGGCATGAGCATGGGCACTCCAAAGTTCAAAAGAAAGGGTGGGTCACAAACATCTCGGATGAGCCGTTTCGGACACGCACACACACACACACACACACACGCACACACACACACAAACACACACACACACACACACACACCGTCTGTGACTGGCGGGGGAGGACGAGAGGAGCCATGCCAGAGGAGAAGTGGGCGGGGGGGGGGATGCCCCTGCCTCCACGGGGACCTCGAAGTCGAACTCGACGGCGCCGTGGCTCGTGCGAGACCAGATGGGGCCGTCCCCCTCGCTGCGGTCGCGCCGGCCCCAGCAGCGCCGCAGCTCCTCCGGGGGCAGCCAAAAAAGGGGGCCACGCTGTTCAGCTTCTGCTGGTGTTCGGCTCTCGAGCTCGGCAGGGCCCGTGGGTCTGGGCGGCGCGCCTCTGGGGGGGGCCGCGGTGCCAGAAGCTCGTGCGCCCCCTTGGGACCCAGAGGCACCGTGAGCTTTCACCGCGGCATGCCGCAGGGCTTTCGGGCGGATGGCGAGGAGAAACGCCGAGGAAGAGGGGGGCGAGAGGGCCACGTACACGCCGGTCGGAAGAGGTGGGTCGAAACATGAAGTAGGAAGGCAGTGAACGTAGATTAGGCTTCCGCCCGCCCCCTGAGGACGAGGGAAGAGGGAAACCACTCGATCCTTCGAGTAGCAAGGCGCCTAAAGTAGATCACAATCTGGGCATTCAAAAATGCCTACTTTCAACGACCGACGGGAAATCGTACACATGATACGGCTAGGGTTGGGTTGCGCAACTCCGCAGGGACGGCAGACTGCGCGTCAAGGGCCAGTCCGGTGGGATGCGCTCCTCAGCGCGTGGCGCGGCAGCTCGGCATCGGAGGCGGTCCTCCCCGATCGGAAGTGG
>CAUYUJ010012670.1:208464-220964 GCA_963575745.1 Prorocentrum cordatum
CAGTTATACATACATACACATACACATATATATATACATATATATATATATATATATACATAGAGAGATCCCTCTTCCTATATTTGTATAAGCCCGGGCGGGGGGGAAAACCCGTCACCCACCCACCCCCCGAAACCGGACTCCCGAGATCTGGGGCTTTGGGACCTTCCGAGCGGCCCTCGAAGCGGCCCCCCGGGCCTCACAGGGCGTTTTGCCAAGCCTTCGCAGCACACCTGGGGCGATCAGGGGGGTCCTCGGAGACGTCCCAGAGACCCCCGAGACAACACAAGAGCGCTCCAAGAAGCCGTCATACCCCCAAAGATCGCCCCAAAACGTTCCAAGAGGCCTCCAAGAGCACCCCCAAGAGGGAAAAACAATTGATTTTACATAGGTTTTTGGTGAATTTGGGGTTCTCCTCTTTTCGGCTTCCCGACGCTCCAAGACGGCGGTCTTCTGGGCGTCCGAAGCCGCCTGGGAGGCTCCAAAATCGCCCCACAACCATCCGAAAGGGCTTCCAGGCAGTCTGAGAGCCGCAAAACGGCACAACAGGGGTCCAAGATGGCCCTGAGAGAGCCCCATGGCGGCCCAAGATGGCCCCAAGACACCCTCCGAAGCATTCCAAATCGTGACTGGGGCGTTCAGGGAGACCGCGGTTAGAGGCAGGTTGGCCTGAGGAAGCCCCAGAGGCTCCCAGAACACGCCCAGGAGGCCTCCAGAAGGCTTTAAGAAAGCCTGAGAACTTTGGTGAGGCCCCCAGAGGTTCTCCAAGGAGAAGCCTCCGCAAAAAGAGCTGAGGAGGACGGGGAGCATGCCCAGGGTATGGCGAGAATGACGAACAATAAGCATGGCGGGTGGATAACGAACAACATGATTATAAGGGCGATGCCAGAAAAGGCAGCATTCAGCAAGACACCACGGGACACCACGGGACACCACGGGACACTTGTCGATCTCGCTATCGATCTCACTCAACGGGACACCACGGGACACCACGGGCCACCACGGGACACCACGGGACACCACGGGACACCGCGGGGCACCTCTCGATCTCACTATCGGTCCCACTACCGATCTCACGATCGATCCCACGATCGATCTCACTCAACGGGACACCACGGGATACCTGTCGATCTCACGATCGATCTCACTATCGATCTCACTATTTGGGACACCACGGGACACCACGGGAGATCTCGGGGCACCACATCGATTTCAGTATCGATCTCACTATCGATCTCACTATCGATCTCACCCAACGAGACACCACGGGACACCACGGGACATCACGGGACACATGTCGATCTCACGATCGATCTCACTATCGATCTCACATCACGGGACACCACGGGACACCTCGGGGCACCACATCGATCTCAGTATCCATATCACGATCGATCTCCCTACCGATCCCACTATCGATCTCACCATCGATCTCACTATCGATCTCACTCAACGGGACACCACGGGACACCACGGGACACCGCGGGACACCGCGAGCCACCGCCGGACGGACGGACGGACGAACGGGCGGGGGAGAGTCATGTGTCTTGACTTCGCCCCAGCAGCGGCGGACACCACGGGGCACCACGGGACACCACAGGACACCACGGGACACCGCGGGACACCGCAAGGGCCACCGCCGGACTGGCGGGAGGGGGAGCATCATTTGTCTTGACTTCGCCCTAGCAACGGCGGGTTCATTCCTCTCGCGCACCCACGCAGCTTCGCCTCGCCCGCACGCACGACACGATCGAAACGAAACGATTTCCTGGTTGGGGGTCTCCGTCCCACTCCGATCTCACCCCCCAACCTCCGATCTATACGACCACCCTACAGGTGCCCCCAGGCGGGCCGTTATCAAAATGCTGTTTTCGTTTCAGCGCCGCGCACGCTCGTCTCAAACTTTCGCAACCACTTTACGGATTGAGGGCGGGCCGCTTTCAAATGATGGTTTTCGCTTCAGCACCGCGCCCATTCGTTTTAAAAGCTTGCAAGAGTTTCACGTATTATGGGCAAGTCGTTTTCAAGATGTGGCGTTCGCCCCAGCGCCACGCATTTTCGTGTTTAAAGACTCGCAAGAGCTCCACGGATTGAGGGCGGGAAATTTTCAACATGTGGTTCTCGCCTTAACGCCGCGCACATTGGTTTTAAAAGTTCGCAAGAGTTTCACGTATAAGGGCAGGTCGTTCTCAAAATGTGGCTATCGACTTAGCGCCACGCACAATATTGATACGTTTTGAACACTGCATGGTTGACCGTCCACAAAAACAGGGCGCGACAGTTACGTTGATTCGCGGTGTTGAATTCAACGAAAAGTGTTCTGGCACGTTTCAGGAACGTCAAGACGCAGAATAGTGTAGGGGGGTTTGGCACGCCTCAGGATTGTCACGCGTTTGTCTCCCAACGGGGCACTTCCCCCAATGGAATTGAACCCTCGTATGGGGCCTATAAGGAAGGAGTTCGGAAGGAAGGTGTATCCACACATCGTTGATGAGTCTTGGGTTTACACTGGTCCTCCTTTTCCTCCTCCTCCTCCTCCTCCTCCTGCTCCTTCTCCTCTATCTCATACTTGTTGAACAACAAGAGAGAGCTAGGTCGCCCCAGGGGCGCGGAGATCCCCTCCGCCCCAGGGCACCTTTCCGACGGCCTCCCGGGCCTCCCCCGCCAGCCGCTCGCCTACTGGACGCCGCAGAGGTCCGAGAAGCCTCGCAGCGACTCCCACGATGGACTAGGAGTCCGGTGGATGCGCAAAAAAATCCCCTAAAGCCTTCCCCCGAGGGCCTCGGGATGGAAAACTCACGCCTTTCCAACGAGTTGTTTTTCTCAAAGCTATTGGTGGAGGGTGTGCAAATTTTCCTCATATGCGTAAACCGCACCCTGCTTGCCTGACCGACCGTTTCTTCGACAGCCTGTGTACAGCTAAACCGACGTGACCTCGACCCCCCATCGCGGTGATTGAGTTCGCCTTCCTAGCGGTGTATACCTGGGATCCCTCGCTATCCCTACCAAGAACCATATCACGGCTACCTCCCTCGCCCCTGTCATGCTCACCTCCATGACCCCATCCCTTTTCCGCATTGCCGACAGCACTTTCCTGGTCGTGATGTCAGCCCTATACCACGGCCATGCCCTCAACCCGCATGAAGGTCATGACTGGAGCCCCTGTTCGCATCATGACCTTCACCCACCACCGGTCATCTAATCGGTGTATTCCCGGTCATCGGCGTCGCGGCCAGTGCGCAGGCCCCACTTCGCCAAAACCTTCACCAAACTCGCGGTCGTGATATATACCCCTTCGACGTCAGATCCGCCATCCCGACTGAGGTAATAGCTTACCCTAGCATCGAGTTGCTCACCTTCGCAGTCCCCCGCACTACCTGGACGCAGGACCAAGATTTGAGACGAAGCAAAGCGAACCTTCAAGTCTTGTGTAAACGTATCTTATACACACAGACTCAATGTCGCTTCCCCCCCGTCACTCTCACCCGTGACGCATACACATGCGATGCGAATAATGGGCGTGGACGCGTACACACACACACACACAAACACACACGCACACACGCACACACACACACTTGTCTGCAAAAGCAACTGGACCGAGAACGATAGGTGCGTGCACGAGAGATAGAGAGTAACGAAAAAGATCAGGAGAGGAAGCAATACGTTTGATGATTGGCAAGGTTCCCGCCGCACACACTCCAATACACCAGCTACTGGTGCCTGAAGCCGCCTGCGCATTCCTCGTGGCGAAGATCCTCTACGCCTGAGGCCTGCCCCGCGTTCCTCGTCTCTGCCGCCCTCCTCAACTTCCGAGTAGCATTGTGTGCCCTTGTTCCGGCGCGGGGGCCCTCACGGCCTCAGCACCACCCACCGGGACGAAGGCATCCAAACGACTCCAACACAATCCACCGAGCGGAGTCGTGCCACCCAAAGCCTGACGGCTACCAGTCAATCTGCCGATCTCGATCGCGGGGCTACCCCCACTACCAGCAGCACGATGCTGCATCAGTGTGCTGCTAGCATTGTTCATATCCAGCGTAGCACCCAGCAACAATCAGGACCCCGCCTTGGCATAATCCGAAGAGCACAGACCGCCTGGAATGACATTCGTCGGGCCTTTCGTTCGTCTGCTCACTTTGGGGCTTCCCCCTAGGCAAGCTACCAGGCGCGCCTCGGTGCGCACCATTAGAACACCAGCGCTGGCCTCCCCATGCTCTGAGTGCGCTGCGAGAACAACTGCGGGCAACTTGCCCGTAGCTCTCGCACTGGGCCGTTGCGGAGGACGCCCCATGGCGGCGCCACGGTTCGCTGAGGCACCGAGGCGCGCACGCCAAAGCGCGCTAGCAGCCAGCGCTTGTTTTTCGGGTGTGCAGGCGGGCCCTCGAGTGGCCTGTTCACCACATTCACGCTATGATTCCCAGTCGGGGTCACACTGACCGCGCCAGGGGGGGAGGGCAGCACCCCGCCCGTGCCCTTTTCGCGGCGCCTCCAGCCTTGCGAGGCAGGCCTGCGCAGCCGTAACACGCTGTGCGGCCTGGACCAGACCTGGTCCGAACTGGGGCGCTCTCAATCTCTCTCTCTCTCTCTCTATCGATCTCTCTTTCTTCGTCACATATATATACACACCTCCCATTATATCTATCTCTCTCTCTCTTTGTCTTTCTGCCTGTCTCTCTTTCTCTCTCTCTCTCTCTCTTTCTCTCTCTCTTTCTCTCTGTCTCTCTCTCTCTCCCTCTCTCTCTCTCTTTTTCTATGCATGTTCGCCCACACACGGGTACATCTGTCGCTGCCCCCCTCTCGCTCTCACCAGTGACGTCTACACATGCGATGTGGACAACAGGCGTGGACGCGTGCACGCACATTTGTCTGCAAGAGCCACTGAGCCGAGAACCATGGGCGCGTATACGCGATAGAGAGAGAGAAAGAGAGAGAACAAAAAAAAAAAGACAAGGAGAGGAAGCAATACGTTTGATGATTGGCGAGGTTCTAGCAGCACCAGTGCCTGAGACCACCTGCGCATTCCTCGTGGCGAAGATCCTCTACGCCTGAGGCCTCCTCCCGTGTTCCTCTTCCTCGGCCGTCCTCCTCTTTCCTTTGGTAGCCTCGTGTGACTGTGGTCCAGCGCGACAGATTTCCAAACGCGTTGGCGTCCGCCCGCGCTGCTGACCAAAAAGTGATGATGGGCAGGAGAAGAGATGGAGAGGGACCGATCCCCCTCCCCTCCCCCCAGGAGGAGGAGGCGGAGGCGGAGGGAGAGGGAGAGGGAGATGGGGCGAGGAGGAGGGCCCCCCTCCATCCAGTCTGATCGCACGGGGTGACCGGGCCCATGGTGTACCCCTTGCGCTGCGGCGGGCACAGCGTGATGGTGTCTGGCGCCGATCCGCGAAAGCTCATTGTGGGGCCCCTTCTGCGCGCTCTGAGCTACCAGCCCGGAGACTCGACGTCCCTCCGACTCATCATCATCATCATCATCATCATCATCATCATCATCATCATCATCATCATCATCATCATTAGCAGCAGCAGCAGCATCAGCATCAGCATCATCATCATGATCATCATCAGCATCATCATCAGCATCATCGTCAGCATCAGCATCATCATTACCATCATCATCATCAGCAGCAGCAGAAATCATCGCCATCAGTCGAAGGGTAGTAGTAGTAGTAGTAGTAGTAGTAGTAGTAGTAGTAGTAGTAGGAGTAGTAGTAGTAGTAGTAGTAGGAGTAGTAGTAGTAGTAGTAGTAGTAATAATAAAAGTAGTAGTAGTGGTAGTAGTAGTAGTAGTAATAGTCGTAGTAGTAGTAGTAGTAGTGATACTAATAATGATAACAATAATCTTCATTATGAAATACTACTACTAATCATACGAAGAGATATGGATAACACTGACAGTAACGATAATGATCGTGATAATATGAATAAACAATTCTAATAAGAAAAAACGACAATATACTGCGAATGCAACTGCTAATACCGATAATGATGAAATAGGAAAAGAATAATAATCATGAGTACGAACGAGCAACCATAATATTCATAAACGATAATACTGATGTTAATAACAATAAACACGAATACCAAGAATGCGAATAAAAACAATCAAGAGCAAGCCGAATCATAATCAGAATAACCACGGTTGATATGATCATAAGATTAATCATCATCATGACCATCGTCGCCGTCATCGTCATTACCGTCACCACATCAACATATCAGCATCAGCAAGTTATCTCCAGCAACAATCATATTCAGACTGTTCGCTCGTATCTACTCGCGTGCCATTCAACACGTCTATCCCGAACCCTCGATACCCGCCCTCTTCGTCTTCGATCGTACCCCCTTAAGGGGTATATCTTTCTTACCTGCAGCGTTATTTCGCGCAGTCCCTAAGGCAGGGGGAGAGAGGACGGATGGAAGGAAGGGACAAGGGGGAGGGAGGAAGATGGAGCACGAGAGAAAATAGTAGGAGGGGGGGTAGGAGCAGAAAACACGTAGCAGGACCAGACGGGCAAATCGGGCGAGCAGACCCTAGCGGGCGGGTCGGAAAGGCGGGCCCAGGCGGCCAGGTCGAGCAGGCGGGCTGCTGAAGCGTGCGTCCTGCATGAACCGCGAGGAAGGCCCGAACGATACCCAAATACATCGCGCGGGATTCCATAGCGAAAGCTTGATTTCTGAGTGTCGAGGGCGCGGCGTCTGAATAAATTAGGACGAAGTCCAACCGAGAGCGCGATTCCTGTATGAATTATGATGAGGTCCCGCGCGAGAGCGCGATTCGGGAATACGTGGTGCGGAAGTATCAGGCGGGAGCCGTTGTTGTTGTAAACCAGGGGCCAGGGGCCCAGTTTGGTGACACCTTCATGTCCCTTGTAAAAAACAGGGTGCGAGCCCTGGGAGAAGCACGTTAATTGAACAAATATAACAGTTACCGGGCAGGGGGATCAACCATAATTATGATATGGGAATGAAAGTTCAACCTTAACCACAACAACAATATCATCAACAACAACTGCACCAGCAGCAGCAATAGCAACAGCAACAGCAACAGCGACAGCAACAAAAAGAACACCAACAACAGCAGAAACAGCAGCAACAATAACAACAATCATCTTAAGACTGCTCACTCCTCCCTCATCGCGTGCCACTCAACACGTATATCCCAAACCCTCGATACCCGCCTTCTTCGTTTTTAATCGTACCCCCTTCGGGGTGTATCTTTCTTAACTGTAACGTGTATTTCGTGCAGTCCCTAAGGCAGGGAAACAAAGAACGGATGGAAGAAGGGGACAAGGGGGAAGATGGAGCACGAGAGAAAATAGCAGGATGGGGGCTAGTAGCAGAAAACACGTGGCAGGATCAGACGGGCAGATCGGGCGGGTAGACCCTAACGGGCGGGTCAGGAAGGCGGGCGGGTTGCTAAAGCATGCGCCCTGCATGAGTCGCGAGGAAGTCACGAGCGATAGCGCGATTCCCCAAGAAATGTTGAAGAAATCAACAGCAAGAGCGTGATTGCTGAGTGTCGAGGGCGTGGTGTTTGAATAAACTGTAAGGATGTTCCACGCGAAAGCTTGACTTCTGCATTGAATTATGAGGATGTCCCTCGCGGGAGCGCGATTTGGGAATCAATGGTGGGGAATATCAAGCGGGAGCCGTTGTTGTTGTAAACGGGGGGCCAGGGGCACAGTTGGAGCAGGAAGACTTCCCCCGGTAAAAACACAGCAAGCCCCAGAAGGGCACTTCAATTGAGAAATATATGTTACGCGAATGCGTGAGTCCTGCACAATTCGCCAGGAATTCTCGGGCGAGAGCGCGATCCCTAAGTAAATGATGAGGCAGTCGCAAGCGAGAGCGCGCTTCCTGAATGGCGAAAGCGTGGCGCCTGAAGAAACTGCGAGGAAGTCACAGGCGAGAGCGCGATTCTTTGAGAAATTGCAAAGGGGGCCCTAGCGAGAGCGCGATTCCTCAGTAAATTGCGAGGAAGTGTCAGGCGGGAGCCGTCGTCCTTGTCAACCGGGGGCCAGGGGCGCAGTTTGAGGAGAAAGACTTTCCCTGATACACAAAAATGCGAGCCCCGGGAGAAGCACTGCAATTGAAAAAAACACATATGTTACCGGAGGGGGGGATCAACAATGAGTATTCTTCAGTAGTGAGACTTCAACACCAACAACATCAACAACAACGACGACGACGACGACTACGACTACGACAAAACGACAACTACAACTACAACAACAGTAACACCTACAACAACAACAACAACAACAACAACAACAACAACAACAGCAACAGCAACAACAGCAACAACAAGAATAAGCACTTCAAACATGTGCACTCAGATCTAATCGCGTGCCATTCAACACGTGCATTCCAAACCATCGATACCCGCCTTCTTCGCTTTCGATCGGACCTCCTTGGGGATAGATCTTTCTTACATGAAACGCGTATTGGGCGCAGCCCCTAAAATCGGGGAAGGGAAGCGGGAAGAGGCAAGGGGGAGGGAGAAGGATGGAAAGCGAGAGAAATTTGCAGGAGGAGGCTTGGCGGGCGGATCCTAACGGGCAGGTCGGGCGGGCGGGCCCACACGCCAGGTCGAGCGGGCGGGTCGCTGAAGCGTCAAGTCAACATGACTTGCAAGGAAGTTTCGAGTGATATCGCGGTTCCCAAGTAAACCGTGCGGAAATCAATAGCTAAGAGCATGATTCCGGAGTCTTGGAGAAAGAGCGCTGCAATAAATTGTGAAGAAATACCACGCGCGAGCACGATTTCTGCATAAATGATGTAGAAATCCCGCGCGAGAGAGCGATTTGCAATAAATTATGAAGCGGAAATACCAAGCGGGAGCCGTGCTTGTTGTAACTCGGGGGCCATGGGCCCAGTTTGGTGACACAAGAGTTTCCCTTATAAAAGCCGGGTAAGGCGCAAGGTAAGTGAAAAAGAAGCAATGGTCACCGGAGGCGGGGTTATTCTTCAGAAATGATCACTCAACATCATCATCATCATCAGCAGCATCATCATCATCATCATCATCATCATCATCATCATCCGTATGATCCTCGTCATCATCACCATCGTCATCAACATCATCAACAACATCATCATCACCCTCATCCTACTTCTTCTCCTCCTCATCCTACTACTCCCTTCCTCGGATCCTCTGAAGACCCTTAAGTTCCACCAGTGTCCCCTGAATCCCCCGCAAGCCTGACAGCCACCCGCTAAAACCCACGATACTCCACATTCTCGTTGAGCTGCCCCGACGTAAGCGAGCGAGCGCCGTTACGTCTTACGTCTTCACATATTTATCCAAAAAAAAACCTCGGCAAGCACAAACAAAATTAAGCTCGAACTAGTATCACCGCAGTGACGAAGAAAGATGGAAAATAGTCCTCCTCCTCCTCCTTCTCCTCATCCATCCATGGTAACCAACTCCTCCCTGTCGCACCCTGAAACGTGTCGGTAAGGCGGGCTGGGCGTTTCGCTTGAAGCTTCTTCACCACCTAGGGTCCTTAAGCTGAATTTCTGCAACAAGGGCGGATCATTTTAGAAATGGGGCTCTCCTCTCGCCCCCCCGCCGCGCACATGCCTTCTAAAAATTTGAAAGGGCTTCACGGATAGAGGGCGGCACCTTTTCAAAATGTGGCTCTCGCCTTCACGCCGCGAACATGTGTCTTAAATTATCCCAGTGCGACCCGACCTAGGAGTTGGAGCATCTAGGAAAGCAACATCTACATCTACACCGACAGCTACATTAACATCTACACCTGCATCTACATCTACATCAACATCAACAGCGAGACTCACATATACATATACATCTGCACCTACATCTACACCTGCATCTACATATACATCTATACCTACATCCACATATACACCTACATCTATATATACATCTACATCTACACGTTCGCATTGGTGTTGCTAAGCTATGCTGTGCTATGCTATGTTATGTTATGTTATGATATGATAGGTTATGCTGCGCTGTGTTATGTTATGCAAAGCTAAGCTAAGCTAAGCTATGCGATGCTGTGCTATGCTATGCTATGCTGAGCTATGGCATGCTATGCTATGCTATGCTATGCTATGCTATGTTGCGCTATGCTATGCTGCGCTATGCTATGTTATGCTATGCGATGCTATGATATGCTATGATATGCTATGCTATGCTAATGCTGCGCTAAGCCAAGCTAAGCTGAGCTAAGCTAAGCTAAGCTAGGCTAGGCTAAGCTAAGCTAAGCTAAGCTAAGCTAAGTTAAGCTAGGCTAGGCTAGGCTAAGCTAAGCTAAGCTAAGCTAAGCTAAGCTAAGATAAGTTAACCTGAGCTGAGTTCAGCTAAGTTAAGCTAGGCTAAGTTAAGATGAGATAAGCAACGCTATGCTAAGCAGACGCAACTGGGGGAACCGCGGGGCGGATGCCGGGGGAACCGCCCGGGGCGGTTCCCACTGCCCGGCCCCTTTAAGCTTATAAGGTAAGAACCCTTCGAGGCAGAGCCTAGGTAGGGAAAAATTGCAAGAGCTTCACGGATGGAGGGCGGTGCGCTTACAGCAGTTGCCTAGAGTCTTACGGCTGACGTCCCAGAAACGGTCTCGTAGCAAGATGTGAGACTGTCAGGGCGCAACAGTTACTCTGACTCGCGGTGTTGAAGTCCTACGAAATTGTGCTCTTGCAAGATTCAAGACCGTCAAGACTCAAGAGTAGCGTTTATTCGCGGCGTTGACGTCCCAGGAACAATGCTCTGGCACGATCCAAGATTTTCAAGCGGTTGTCTTCCTACGGGACACGTCCCCCAGTGAAAACGAATCCTTGTGGGGACCTGCGTAAAGGGAACTTGCAGGGAGAATTTATTACAACATCGTTGATGAGTCTTGGGTTTACACTGGTCCTCCTCCTCCCACTCCTGATCCTCCACAATTACACAATATGACTACTACTCCTCTCTCTCTCTCTCTCCCCTGATGACGTCTGGAAGATATCCGGCCTCCCTCCGCGTACTGTTTTATTGCACACAGGATTTCTGGGAAATGGGTTTTCGCTTGAGCTGTTGTTCAAAATGTCGTTCCCGCTGAAGCACTGGCCCCATTTCTGCGCCTCTGGTTGTTCCAAATCGTGCTCCTGCTGCAGTGCGGGCGTTTTCGGTCCTTCCAAATAATCTCCAAATCTAGAAAAAGGCCACCCGAAAAAACATCGGAAATGATTACACATTCGGTGTCGATTCGTTGATTTGTTGGGCCGCAGAAGCCCCCCACCCCACTCTTTCAGGAAGTATCAAGTGGGAGCCCCGTTTCTGCTTTGATAAGGCGATGTTGAAGGCAGAGCTAGCGGGTGCTCTCCATCAGCCCCGCCTTGTGTGGAGCTTTTCGGGGAGCCCGAGGAGCTAGACATGGAGCTACGACTCCAGACCAGCCCAGACCTCTCGAAGACGATCCACTTCTCCTCCAAGGAACCCCATGCTGTGCGGTGTTGTGCTCTGCGCCGCTGTGCAATGCCACGCTTTGCGCTGCAATGCTTTGTGATGCAATGCTTCATTTCTCAATGCCACACAATGCTATGGCATGCTACGCTCTGCCGTGCTCTTCTACGCCATGCCATGCCGTGCTCTACCATGCACCGCGTACCCTCTCGCGACCATTGTCCTCCTCGACATCGGACTGTGCGAATAGAGAAGATATCTACGCCATGGTGAGGGATGGGAGGGAAGGGTAGGACGTCAGACATGACGCGAGCGCACCTAGCTTGATCCTCCTCCCACTCCTACTTCTCCTCCTCCTCCTCCTCGGCGCCGCGGCCGCTCCAAAGCGCTGGAGAATGAACTGGGTGTGCTCAGGGACGCAACCAGAGCGAGTATCATCAGCAGGTGCCTGCCCGACGACGGCATGCTTCTCACAGCTCCGGCGCCCAGGGGCTGTTCTCGGGAACCCTGGGCAATCAAACACGACCGAGGCCAGCTACGGCGGCAGCGCGACCGAAAACCACCCGAATCGACCGCGAAACCGAAACCGACCTGCCGCAAGCAGCCTGGAAGGGCGCAGCGACGCGGCAATTACGCGGCAACCGACAGAAGCGAGCCGACCGAACGCAACCGACTGCGACGCAGCCGAACCGACCGAATCGTCGACATCCTTGCACAGCCCACGGCGAGACACCTGCCCCGGGGGGTCGAGAGGCTCGGCGGCCCGCGCCGCCCAGGAGCCACCACCAGCGTCCAAGAGGGTGCGGGGATGGCGCCGGCCTCGACGGATAAGCCCTGGGCGAGGTTCGAGAACTCGGACCTGGCGCACGCTGTGCGCTCTGACCAGGCCCCTCCCACGGGGGGGCAAAAAGTACCGATGCCGCTACTCGCCGGACCTCTCCCGGGGTACGTTCTGACCAGAATTTCGTGGAGAATCCAGCCATGGCGACGAGGGATCTCCAGGACGAGTAGCGGTACGGCAGGTTCGTGTCGTGACGACTTCGGCGTTGGTCTTTGACAACGCGTGGATCATTCAGCCTGGAACGAT
>CAUYUJ010012670.1:225964-245964 GCA_963575745.1 Prorocentrum cordatum
GCTGGGCCCCCCAGCAGGCCTCGAAAATGGCGACAGTTTCGCAGATCGCAGCCCCCCAGGGATGGCGAGGTCTAATTTGAATCTGCCCGTGGCCCTCACTGTGCTGGGGCCCCCAGCAGGCCTCGAAAATGGCGACAGTTTCGCAGATCGCAGCCCCCCAGGGATGGCGAGGTCTAATTTGAATCTGCCCGTGGCCCTCACTGTGCTGGGCCCCCAGCAGGCCTCGAAAATGGCGACAGTTTCGCAGATCGCAGCCCCCCAGGGATGGCGAGGTCTAATTTGAAATCCGCGCGTGGCCCTCACTGTGCTGGGCCCCCCAGCAGGCCTCGAAAATGGCGACAGTTTCGCAGATCGCAGCCCCCCAGGGATGGCGAGGTCTAATTTGAATCCGCGCGTGGCCCTCACTGTGCTGGGCCCCCCAGCAGGCCTCGAAAATGGCGACAGTTTCGCAGATCGCAGCCCCCCAGGGATGGCGAGGTCTAATTTGAATCCGCGCGTGGCCCTCACTGTGCTGGGCCCCCCAGCAAGCCTCGAAAATGGCGACAGTTTCGCAGATCGCAGCCCCCCAGGGATGGCGAGGTTTAATTTGAATCCGCGCGTGGCCCTCGCTGTGCTGGGCCCCCCAGCAGGCCTCGAAAATGGCGACAGTTTCGCAGATCGCAGCCCCCCAGGGATGGCGAGGTCTAATTTGGGTCCGCGCGTGGCCCTCACTGTGCTGTGCCCCCCAGCAGGCCTCGAAAATGGCGACAGTTTCGCAGATCGCAGCCCCCCAGGGATGGCGAGGTCTAATTTGGGTCCGCGCGTGGCCCTCACTGTGCTGGGCCCCCCAGCAGGCCTCGAAAATGGCGACAGTTTCGCAGATTGCAGCCCCCCAGGGATGGCGAGGTCTAATTTGAATCTGCGCGTGGCCCTCACTGTGCTGGGCCCCCCAGCAGGCCTCGAAAATGGCGACAGTTTCGCAGATTGCAGCCCCCCAGGGATGGCGAGGTCTAATTTGAATCCGCGCGTGGCCCTCACTGTGCTGGGCCCCCCAGCAGGCCTCGAAAATGGCGACAGTTTCGCAGATCGCAGCCCCCCAGGGATGGCGAGGTCTAATTTGAATCCGCGCGTGGCCCTCACTGTGCTGGGCCCCCCAGCAGGCCTCGAAAATGGCGACAGTTTCGCAGATCGCAGCCCCCCGCAGGCAAGACAGGAAAAGGCGGGAGGCGGGAGAAGGGACGCGACCACACTGCTCTGTTCAAAACGAATACCCAACCAAGGAGGGTTGGGAATAATATTAATACTACAACTACTACTACCAACATTCCGACTACTACTACTACTACTACTACTACTACTACTACTACTACTACTACTATTACTACTACTACTACTACTACTACTACTACTACTACTACTACTACTACTACTACTACTACTACTACGACTACGACTACTACGACTACTACGATTACTAGTATTACTGCTACTACTAGTACTACTAGCACGACTAGTACTACTAGTACTACTAGTACTACTAGTACTTTTACTGCTACTACCACGACTACAACGACTACTACTACGACTACTAGTACTACTAACAGTACTGCTACTACTACTACTACTACTACTACTACGGCAACTACTACCACTACGACTACTACGACTACTACTACTAGCACTACTACCACTACTACCACTGCGAGTGCGACTACAACTACTACTACTGATACTACGACGACGATTACTACTTATACTAGTAATACTACTACTACTACTACTACTACTACTACGACAACTACTACGACGACTACTACTACTACTACTATTACTACTACTATGACTACTACTACTCCTAATAATACTCCACTTCTACGACTACTACTACTACTACTACTACTACTACTACTACTATTACTACTACAACTACTACTACTACTACTACTACTACTACTACTACTACTACTACTAGCTAAAACATCCCACACTTCAACCCACAACTTCTAATACTACTAAAACCACACGATACTACTACGACTACGGACTGACTACTACTACTACTCACATACTTAATACTACTATACTACATACTACTACTACTACCACTTGTACGAATACTGCCAGGGCGACTACAAAACTACCACGATAATTCGGGGACACGGCTACTCTGCTTCTACTACTACCACGAATGCGATAACTAATACGGACCGACTACTACTACTACTACTACTGCTACTGCTACTACTATTATTATTACTACAACTACTACTTCTACTACTACTACTATTACTACTACTACTACTACTACTACTACTACTACTACTACTACTACTACCACCACCACTACAAATAGTACTACGAGTACTACGAAGACTACTACTACTACAACTACTACTACTACTACTACTACTACTACTACTACTACTGCTACTACTACTACCACTACTGGTACTGCTACCACTACTACACCACTACGAGTACAACAACTCTTGCTACTACTACTACTACTACTACTACTACTACTACTACTACTACTACTACTACTACTACTCCTACTACTACTACTACTACTACTACTACTAGTACGATTACTACTGCTACTCCTACTACTACCTAATACTACGATTACTACTACAACTACTACTACTACTACTACTACTACTACTTCTAATGTCGATACGAGTCTCTATACGAGTTAGTTCTACTGACGCTTACTACGTATACGATACGAATTAAACTTTAACTACTTACTATTACTACTTATTGATTCACTAATACTACAACTTCTACTACTACTATACTTTACTAATCCTCTACTACTACTACTAACTACTTACTACGTACTACTACTACTACTATTTTTCCAATACTTACCTTCTACCACAACTTCCTACTCTAACACACTACTATTAGTAGACTTGCGACTACGACAACGAACGATTACTCCCACATTACCAAGTTACTTTTATTGTTATACTACTCTAATTACTTACTACTACGACGGGACGCTAGTACTACTACTACTACTACTACTACTACTACTACTACTACTACTACTACTACTACTACTACTACTACTACCACCACTTCGAGTACTACTACTGCTCTACTACTCCTACTACCATTACTACTGCTACTACTACTACTACTACTACTACTACTACTACCACGACTACTACTACTACTACTACTACTACTACTACTACTGCTGCTACTCCTACTCCTAGTCCTGGTAGTAGTAGTAGTAGTACTACTACTACTACTACTACTACTACTACTACTACTACTACAACTACTACTGCGTCCTACGACTTACGACCTAAGACCTACGATTCCAACGCCTACCACCACCACTACAAGTACGGATACTACAACTACTACAACTACTACGAACCATACGACTCCTACTACTACGACTACTACTACTACGGCTGCTGTAATACAACTACTACTACTACTACTACTACTACTACTACTACAACTACTACTACTACTACTACTACGACGACGACTCCCACGACTACCACCACTACTACAATTTTTGCTACTACAATTACAGCCGAGAAAAACCAATCTCTGGATGATGTGAAAATTTGTACGATGGATCTTGAAATCGATTGTGAGATCGGTAATGAGATCGATAGTGTAATCGATGGTGAGGACGATTGTAAGGCCGATAGGGAGACCGGGAGTGCAATCGATTCAATTAGATCGATACTGAGATCGATCAAGAGATCGCTCATTCGATCTCTACTGAGATCGCTTGTGAGATCGATAATGAGATCGATTGTGAGATCGATGGTGAGATCGATAGAGAAATGGGTGATGGAATCGATGGTGAGAACGATCGATAAACAGATCGACCATGAACCCGGCAACCCGGGAACCTCGCCGCCCTCCGAAATCGGCCCGGAACCCGGAACAGGGACCTCGGGAACCTGGAACCGGGAACCCGGGAACCCAGCGTGCGCCCAAAATCGGTGGCAAATTTTCGCCAAATCGTTCAACTTCAGCGAGGACCCCTTCCATGCAAGCACTGATTGGGGAACTACGACTGCCACTACGAACACTACGACTCGTACTACGACTCGTACTAGTACTAGTACTACTACTACTACTACTACTACTACTACTACTACGACTACTACTACTACTACTACTACTACTACTGCTACAACTCCTACTACTACTACTACTACTACTACTACTACTACTACTACTACTACTACTACTACTACTACTACTACTACTACTACTACTACTACTACTAATACACTACTACTACTACTACTACTACTACTACTACTACTACTACTACTACTACTACTACTACTACTACTACTACTACTACTACTACTAATATAGATAAACATAATAAAACATAAACATTACCCAGGGACGTACCCAACCCTTTGTCAGCAGGTGGCATTATCAACTGGCGCTTTCAAAATAGCTGAACATCCGCTGGACGTCCAAGAGGCCCACGAAAGCGACGACCATTGCATTCTTGGCAATCGCCGCGCTTGAGGGTCAAGCGCGGCGATTGCCGACAAATCCCATCGGCTTCAACTTTCGGGAATCCCTGGCAAATCCCGATAGTCGGTACTCTTCGCTAGAGTGGCTGTCTTGGGCCGTCTTGGGGCCTCGTGGGCAGTCTTCGGGCCCTCTGGGAAGCCTCTTGGGCCGTCTTGGGGCAGTATTGGGTGCCTCTTGAGCCGTCCTGTAGCTCCGGAAAACCGAAAAGACGAGAAAGCCAAAATCCTTCAAAAACCATTGTAAAATTCGTGGTTTTCGCCTCTCGGGGCCCTCCCATGAAGCCTTTTGGAGGCCTCTTGGAGCGTCTTGGAAGCCTCTTGTGCCGTCTGGGGCCCACCTTGAACGTCCTGGAGCGATCGTTCGGCGCCTCAGGAGCCCACGAAAATGCCGACAGTTGCGCAGTTGGCAGCTCCCCCCGCAGGGAGCCGCGAGGTCCCGACGCGATCCGCGTGTAACCCCACTCCGCTGGGCCTCCCAGGAGCCCACGAAAGTGCCGACAGTTGCGCAGTTGGCAGCTCCCCCCGCAGGGAGCCGCGAGGTCCCGACGCGATCCGCGTGTAACCCCCACTCCGCTGGGCCTCCCAGGAGCCCACGAAAGTGCCGACAGTTGCGCAGTTGGCAGCTCCCCCCGCAGGGAGCCGCGAGGTCCCGACGCGATCCGCGTGTAACCCCCACTCCGCTGGGCCTCCCAGGAGCCCACGAAAGTGCCGACAGTTGCGCAGTTGGCAGCTCCCCCCGCAGGGAGCCGCGAGGTCCCGACGCGATCCGCGTGTACCCCACTCCGCTGGGCCTCCCAGGAGCCCACGAACGCCGACAGTTCGCGTTGGCAGCTCCCCCGCAGGGAGCCGCGAGGTCCCGACGCGAACCCCCACTCCGCTGCCTCCAGGAGCCCACGAAAGTGCCGACAGTTGCGCCAGCTCCCCCCGCAGGAGCCGCGAGGACGCGATCCGCGTGACACTCCGCTGGGCCTCCCAGGAGCCCACGAAAGTGCCGACAGCGTTGGCAGCTCCCCCCGCAGGGAGCCGCGAGGTCCGACGCGATCGCGTGTCCCCCCACTCCGCTGGGCCTCCCAGGAGCCCACGAAAGTGCCGACAGTTGCGCAGTTGGCAGCTCCCCCCGCAGGGAGCCGCGAGGTCCCGACGCGATCTGCGTGTCACCCCCACTCCGCTGGGCCTCCCAGGAGCCCACGAAAGTGCCGACAGTTGCGCAGTTGGCAGCTCCCCCCGCAGGGAGCCGCGAGGTCCCGACGCGATCTGCGTGTCACCCCCACTCCGCTGGGCCTCCCAGGAGCCCACGAAAGTGCCGACAGTTGCGCAGTTGGCAGCTCCCCCCGCAGGGAGCCGCGAGGTCCGACGCGATCTGCGTGTCCCCCCACTCCGCTGGGCCTCCCAGGAGCCCACGAAAGTGCCGACAGTTGCGCAGTTGGCAGCTCCCCCCGCAGGGAGCCGCGAGGTCCCGACGCGATCTGCGTGTCACCCCCACTCCGCTGGGCCTCCCAGGAGCCCACGAAAGTGCCGACAGTTGCGCAGTTGGCAGCTCCCCCCGCAGGGAGCCGCGAGGTCCCGACGCGATCTGCGTGTCACCCCCACTCCGCTGGGCCTCCCAGGAGCCCACGAAAGTGCCGACAGTTGCGCAGTTGGCAGCTCCCCCCGCAGGGAGCCGCGAGGTCCCGACGCGATCTGCGTGTCACCCCCACTCCGCTGGGCCTCCCAGGAGCCCACGAAAGTGCCGACAGTTGCGCAAGATCGTAGGAGGCGACAGATGCGCAGATCGCAGCCCCCCAGAGGGCGCCGCGAGGAGGAGGTAGGAGGCAGGAGGGAGGTGGGCGGGAGGACGGGGCGACCAGAGTGCTCTATTCAAAACGAGTACCCAACCAAGGGAGGGTTGGGAAATACTTCCTTCGCGCTGGGCACATTTGACAGAAAGTCTGGCCGCAGCTTCACAGATTGAAGGCGGGCGGTTTTTTCAAATGTGCCTCTCGCCTCAGTTCCGCGCACATCGGTTCTAAAAGTTTGCAAGACATCCACTGTTTCTCGTGGTGAACGTACCAGAAATGTTTTTTGGACCGGTTCATGATTGTCAGTGCGCAACAGTTACGTTGATTCGAGGCGTTGGAGTCCCAGGAATGGCGTTCTGGCGCGAGTCAGACTTGCCAAGACCTCACAATCAGGGGAACTCGTGACGTTGAAGTCCTGAGAGTGGTCTTTTGGCACGATTCAGGATTTGCACACGGTCGTCCCTCAACGGGGAAATCCCACCAGTCCTCTGGGCGCAGGTGGTCTAACGATGTCTGTCTTTCCTCTTCCAAAAACCCCTTCTTCCCCTTCGGGGAGGAGTTTATCCCTCCCCCTACCCCCTCCCCTGGACCTGGACGGGAGGGTTTCGCGAGGTGTCATAAGGTTTTGTTCGCCCAAGATGGCCCCAAGAGGGCCTCAAAAAGCCCAAGATAGCCACCATGGTCGCTCAAGATAGCCCAACATGGCTCAAGATAGCTAACAACATGCCTCCAGGAGGCCCCAAGAGGGCCACAAGACGGTTCCAGGTGCTTTGGGCGACCCCTCAGGACCTCCACGAGACCAAAATCCTTCAAAACCTAAGGAATGTTACTGATGTGTGCCTTCTCGCTTTGTCGTTCCGATGCGCTTTTGAGGCCTCCAGATGGCCCCACGATGACCCAAGAGAGCTCCAAGAAGGGCCCAAGAGGCCCCCAAGACTGCCCCAAGAGCGCCCAAGATCGCACCAAGAGGGCCCCAAGAGCGCCCAAAGAGGCTATTTCGATGGCCCCGGAGGGGGGTGCAAATCGAGGATCCCCCACTCCTTTGATCGATGGTCTCCAAGATGGCCTCAGGAGGCGCTCCATAGCCCCCAAGAGGGCCCCAAGAGAGCCCCAACAGAGCCCCAAGAGGGCCTCAGGAGCTCACGAGGGCCCCAAGGCGCCCCACAAGAGCCCCAAGAGGGCCCCAAGACACCCCAAAAGAGCTCTGGGCCCTGAGGATGGCCCGAAGAGGCCCTCCAAGGCCACCCCTTTTACTCCACTGAGATCTCTCTTGTTCACCCTGGTTGCCCGCTTTGTTTCACTATATGTGTCTCTTCGTCCCTTTTCCCGTCAGTTCTCATGGGCAGGGCTCCTGAATGGGCTAGTGGGAGTTCACGAAGCGTAAACACTTCCCTCAGTGGAAGGGGCCTGCGAAGAGGAAGTTTGGAGGAGGATGTATTCCAACATGGTTGATGAGTCTTGGGTTTACACGGGTCCTCGTCCTCCTCCTCCTCCTCCTTCTTCTCCTCCTCTTCCTCCTCCTGCTCCTCCTCCTCCTCCTTCTTCTCCTCCTCCTCCTCCTCCTCCTCCTCCTCCTCCGCCTCCTCATCCTCCTCCTCCTCCTCCCTCCTCCCCCTCCTTTCCTCCATTCCCATCATGCCTAGGTTTCGTGAAGAGAACACGACGGGCTCGACTGCCCCGCTTCCAGGACACCTACATGACTGACCCCCCGAGGAGATCGCACGAGTTGGGTAGGATGCACGTGGCCGTGAAGCAGTACGAGAGAGCGGGCGTGATCGCACAACAGCCGATTTCGACCATGTGCAAGTTGAGGGCGGCTGTAACATCCCGAAGGGCAGCTTCAATACATATCCGCGGCGCGCATCATCGAGGTCGTCAGCAACGTCATAATCGTCCTCGGCATCCGCATCTCCATCTGCGTCGTCGACATCCACAGCAGGATGAATGACCAGGTGAGCGCACTTGAGGCGAATGTTTTCTGCGTGTCCCTTGCAGTGTTCCTTGCAGGGCCAAGCCTGCTCGTGACAGCGATTACGATTGTCCTCTCGCCCCTGCTAAAAAGGATGCCTGATAGGTGGAACAGCTGGTGGAACAGCAAGGCCACGCTGCCCAGAGGCCCCAATGGGTAACACAACGCCCCACTGCTAACTACTCGCGATCTGCACCCCATTGTGCATGCGTTTCCGTAGCCAAAAAGGGATAGTAACAACTTGTACGGACGCCGTGCGAAGAGATGCCGAGTGAGATGGACGCGAAGCAGCGCAGAGACACTTCTTGGAAGCGAATGCATGGAACGGACGTGTGAGCGAACGTGTCACGGCCGCCAGAATTTCTATCGGCCCGCGTGGGCGATGGAACCGTGAACAATGTCGGCAGAGGTGAGAAAGGCCCCATCCTCCGAGTCTGGTTTTCTCATCTCCTCTTCCTCCTCCTGGCATTGTGGTCAAACCTGGGCGGACCCACCTAGCGCACGAGGCGGCAACAAGGCGGCAACGGGTGGCAACGTGGCGAGACCTGGTCGGACCCACCCAGCGCACGAGGCGGCAGCGGGCAGCAACGAGGCAGCAGCTGGCGGCAAAGCCTCGCCGGAAACACCCAGCGCACGAGGCGGCCACGAGGCGGCAGCGGGCGGCCAACGTGGCGAAGCAACCTCGCTGGACCCACCCAGCGCACGAGGCGGCAACGAGGCGGCAACGAGCCGCAACGTGGCGAGACCTAGCGCATGAGGCGGCAACGAGGCGGCAACGTGGCAGCAACGTGGCGAAACCTGGCCACACCGACCCAGCGCACGAAACGGCAACGAGGCGGCGACAAGGCGGCAACGTGGCGAACCCTCGGCAGATCCACCCAGCGCACGAGGCGGCAACGGGCGGCGACGAGGCGAAACCTGGCGGGACCCACCCAGCGCACGAGGCGTTAACAAGGCGACAACGGGTGGCAACGTTCGGCAACGCGGAAGATTCCCGCCGGACCCTACCAAATCCTCAGAGAGACTAATGGAATCCCCAAATGCAAGCACTACTTGGGGACAACCGGCTCGTGCAAACACGACTAACGACGACGAGCCAGAGACACAAAAGGAACACACGACGACGAGGACCAGAAGCAAGACGATGATGGCACAAGTAGGCGACGGCGAGAACGACAGCAAAGACAACACGCATGACCACAACGAGGCCGACGACAAGAAGGATGCGGATAAGGACGGCGAGGAAAACAACAAGAAGAGCGGCGAGGACTCCTGTGTCATCCCCGAAGAGAGCTCGTACAACCAAGTGATCCCTGCAAGCCCGACGCAGGAATTACGGGCCGCTCGAGGCGCATTGGTCAGAGGCGGCACCGTACTGGCTGGCACTGGAACACCCCAGAAACGATACTGGACACACCCAGGTCATCCAAACTTGCAATGCGGCCGCCGTGCACTACTGGTGCAACTTCAGACTAGTAAACAGCAATCCAGAGCAGAGCTAAGGTAGAATGGAGTACCTAGTTGAGAAATAGACATTGGAGAATTCGCCAGCCCAAAGGGCCAAAAGCGTGTTGAAATCTCCGGTAACAGATTCAGAATATTTCTAGTTAGCGCGCGCGTGGCTGCCCCTGGGGGTCCCCGGACGAAAAGTCCCCGTGCAAATCCTGGGCGGTCCCCGAGCAATCCCTGGGTGGTCCCCGTCACGAATACTGGAACTCCCGGGGGCTGCCTTCAGGACCTTCAAGAGCGTCTCAAGAGGCCCCCAAGGCGGTCCAAGAGGTCCCAGGGTCACCAGAAGTCGATCCAAGATGCCCAAGATAGCCTGCACACGGCTTCAACCGCCTCCAAGACGCCCGAAGATGCCTCCAAGACCACTCCAAGAAGCCCCCGGCTGCCGACGCTCTAAGACGGCCCAAGAAGGCCCTAAGATCGCTCCAAGACGGCTCATTAAGCCTCCAAGAAAGCCCCAAGACGGCCCAGGGGGACTCCAAGACGGCCCAGGTTTCTCCCAAGACGGCGCTGGAGAGCCCCAAGACACCTTCAGGAAGACCCTGTCGAGGGGGAGCCCCAACGGACAGTTCGAACATTCGGCCTCAAAATCGCCCCCAGAGTCCTCCCTCAAGCCTCCGAAGAGCTCTCCATAGGCCTTCGGCCTCCAAATCGCCCCCAGGGCTTCCCCCGCAGGCCTCCGAGGAGCTCCCAATAGGCCCTACGAGGCTCCCAAGCAGCCCCCCAAGAGCCCCCCAAGAGGGCCCAAGAAGCTCTCAAGAGGCGCCAAGAGAGCCCCAAGAGGCATCCAAAGCGCCCCCAGGAGGCCCGTAAGAGCCCCTGAAAATGCTACACTGGAGACCCCCGAGAATTCTCCGAAGAGACACCAAGAAGCATCCATGAGGATTCACCCACAAACGCAGCAGCGCCGACCAGCAGCGCCGCATGGCCCACGAACGCGCACGCTAACACTAACGATCGCACAATACGGTCTGGCGGAATGAGCGAAGCGATTAAATAATA
This sequence comes from Prorocentrum cordatum, assembly GCA_963575745.1. Lineage (NCBI taxonomy): Eukaryota > Dinophyceae > Prorocentrales > Prorocentraceae > Prorocentrum > Prorocentrum cordatum. The sequence goes on from CAUYUJ010012670.1 coordinate 236,737, forward strand.
TGAATCGGCCCTTGTTGCGTATGCAGGCCAACTGGGCCCCCGCTCATAAGCAAAAGCGCATGCTCTGTGGCAACATGAGAACGCCCCGGCAGTCATTCACGTTGCGAATGCACTCAGAGAAGCACTCTTCATTCATCTTGCTCACATCCACTGTCTTACGGAGTCGGTCGGGGAAGTCCTGTAGAAACAGTGGCAAGCGAGGCTGCTGCATTCCAGATTCACCCTGCTTCGGCCTGCTATTCGTGAGCACGCCCTCGAAAATCTTCACAAACCGTGGGTCTTGCAGCAAGAGCATGAAGTGCTCGAGTCCACGTTCATGGGGCCGTTTGTCGGCGCTACAGCACTCCCTCAGCACCTTCTGCATCTGCAAGCTCACTAGCATCTCAATCTGAGCCTGCGGCGACGACTGAGTCGTGACAACTTGCTCGGGATGCTGCAGCGAGTCTCCCTTCTCTGCAAGTGTGGCGCTGCTCATGCCATTCATCAGGCTCGCAAGAACGGTCGTATGACTGCTCAGATATTCGAGCGCGGCCTCAGCCCCAGACAAGGTACGGAACTCAACTGTGCCGGCGCCATGGTGGACTGTCACTCTAAACAGCTGACCAAATGGCGTGAAGAAGCGCTTGATATCCGTCTCCGTTGCGTCTGGCGGGAAGCCGCAGAACACCAAGGTACTATGGTCGAGTACAATCGGCTGAGCTGTCCTGCTCTCGTCGGCAGATGTGAGGATCGCAGATGTCGGACTCCTGTCGGCAGGGGCGCGCCAGTTCGAAACATCACGAGAAGCGACCCCGACTTTCAATGGTAACTGCTTAGTGCCAATGAGTATGCCGTTCATCTGCTGCAGAGCCAGCTCCGCTTCATGTCCATCCAGGAAGTGCACGAAACCAAACCGCTTGGACAAGCCCTTGTAGCCAGGCGTTGGATGCGTTTCCCTGCAGACCCTTGCGGCAATGACGGAGCTGAACCTTCTGGTAAAGGCCTCCAGCAGCTCTGAATCTGCGAGATGTGGATCCAAGTTGCCGCAATAGATCGAGCGGCCCCTTTGGCCGGTACCGATATCCATTCCGTAGAGCGCGTGCTCCACTTTGAGTCGGTGTCCCTCTGCGGTGACGAGAGGATGGTCTTGATGATCGTACACGACTCGAGAAGCGTCCTCCCTGGAATGGAACTTGATGAACGCGTACCTGCATTTCTCATCTAGACCATCCTCCCTTACTACAACAGGAGGGACCTTCACGAGCTCCACAACACCCACCGAACTAAAAGTCTCAAATAAGTACGTGGTATCCATCCACGGCTGAAGCGGGCCAACCCAAACTGTGCGACCATCCATGCTTCCTGGAATTACACGCGCTAAGACGTGAGATGCTTGGACGCGAACGAGCAGCGAGAAGCACGCTGGACACAAGCTGAGCCTTGAGCCAGAACGGCAACGGAGAATAACGACGAGGACGGGCCAAAGAAGCAGGATGAGGAGAGACGGCAGAAGTGAGGGAAAGGGAGAGAGGAAGGGAGGGAGTCCTTTGGAGTCCTGGAATGCAAGGCTGGAGAGTGAGGGGCGAGGAAGGGAGAGGGGAGGAAAGTGACAGAGAGACAAGGAAGAGAAAAGAGGGAGGTGAAGGGAAGAAGTAAGGAGAGGAGTGAAGTGAGTGTTGAGCTTGGCCCCATGCTGTTCCGATGGGAGCACTGCCACACATTTTGGGGGCGCCAGCCCAACGTGCGTGCACCTGATGATCGGGGTTCGGCCCGCTGTGGTGGCGAGTCCTTCCTTTGCAGCCGCCACCGCCGGCTCCTGGGGCTCGGCACATTTAAAGTCCTGCCACAAGGGAAAAAACCCTCTCACGCGAGGGTCCTGACGTCGTATCGATGTGTCTGCGCCTCTCCTCTCGCCATCAGCATTGTGGGGAAATGTTGTTGGTTTAGCGGCTGGCCCACCTTGCGCCTGTATTGATTGGGGTGCCCTCGAGGAGGGCCCGAGGGAAGGTAAAGGCGAAAAAGGAGGTGAAGGTGAGATGAAGGTGAAGGTGGGAGGGTAAGCCGAAAAGAAGAGGTAAGGGTAAAAAGGTAAAGGGAAAGAAAAAGATAAAGTAAATGAAAAGCAAAAGTAAAGACTCACGGCCTCTGGCCACGACCTCCGGGCCCAGCCTGGTGACCTCGGCTGAAACCAGGACTTCCCGAGGCCCCTACTGCCTCTACTGCGTCTATGTATACGACTTCTTTTACAACTACTACGACAACTACGTCTACTTCTACGACTTCTTCTACAACTGGTCCGACCACCACCACCACCACCACTACGACCACGATTACTATGATTATGATTGGTATTATTAGTAGTACGACTACTACTAATACTACTACTACTACTACTACTACTACTACTACTACTACTACTACTACTACTACTACTACTGCTACTGCTACTGCTACGGCTAAGGCTACTGCTACTGCGACTGCTACAGCTACTGCCACTACTGCTACTGCTACTACTACTACTACTACTACTACTACTACTACTACTACTACTACTACTACTACTACTACTACTACTACTACTACTACTACTACTACTACTACTACTACTACTACTACTACTACTACTACTACTACTACTACTACTACTACTACTACTACTACTACTACTACTACTACTACTACTACTACTACTACTACTACTACTACTACTACTACTACTACTACTACTACTACGACTACTACTACGACTACTACTACTACTACTACTACTACTACTACTACTACTACTACTACTACTACTACTACTACTACTACTACTACTACTACCACTACCACTACCACTACCACTACCACTACCACTACTACTACTACTACTACTACTACTACTACTACTACTACTACTACTACTACTACTACTACTACTACTACTACTACTACTACTACTACTACTACTACTACTACTACTACTACACTACTACTACTACTACTACTACTACTACTACTACTACTACTACTACTACTACTACTACTACTACTACGACTACTACTACTACTACTACTACTACTACTACTACTACTACTACTACTACTACTACTACCACCACCACCACAACAACTACTACTACTACTACTACTACTACTACTACGACTACGACTACTACTACGACTACGACTACGACTACTACTACTACTACTACTACTACTACTACTACTACTACTACTACTACTACGACTACGACTACTACGACTACTACTACTACTACTACTACTACTACTACTACTACTACTACGACTACTACTACTAATACTACTACTACTACTACGACGACGACGACGACGACGACGACGACTACTACTACTACTCAACCACTACTCTACAATCATACTACCATACCACTACTACTGGGAAGAAGGCGGCGAGGAGAACGACGACGAGAAAAAGGCATTCACGGGAGATCCCCATGCGTTCCACACGGCCAGCACGGAGAGATAATTCTGTGCACCCTCGCACGTGCAAGAAATCTTGGAAAGGTTGGAGGGGGCGTGCACTGCAATTGGCTCCGATGCAGCCAGGCAACGTACTAACCCAGGACCATGATGAGCAGGGGAGTAGAAAGGGGGAATGTTGAAGATTGGACATGGACGTTTTGGGGGCATCGTGAGTGCTTGGCGGATCCTGGATGCGTATTGCCCCCACCAGTCATTGCACTGAAGCGTAGGCGACAGCATCCTGCCCAGTCAAAGAGGAAACGTCAGTTGAATTCTCTGCTGTTGAGTGGGCAACACGCGAGGCTGACCCGCAGTGGCTCGAGGGCAAGCCTACGCCGACCAGACAGGCTGCGGTCGGCCTGCAGCCAGGGCGGAAGCATGGCACCAGCCAGAGCGTCGCGGGAGACCGCTGGTGGGAGCCAGCAGCCCAGATCCCCGAACGCCCCGATCCGAGCCGAGTCATACGGCGCACGTAGCGCCGCTTCCCGCCTCCCTCCGCTCCCCCTCTGCCCTCGGGGAACGACGCGAAGGGGCAAGAGGCAAGAGGGCGACTTCTCAGAGCCTCCCTTGAGAAGCTGAGAGCAGGAGCCGCCAGTGGCCCCCGGAAGACAAAATTGTGCACACCGAGTGCTATTCACCGCGCCCCCAAGTCCGACGTCGACGATAACTTGGCACGCCCAAACCTGTTATGGAAAAGCTGGGGCACAATGCCCAACAACAAATGTCGGCCACAACTGACAGCACCCGCTGCTGGGCAGGCCACGTTTCGCCTCAAACTGACGACGGCCGAAGCGACACCGACAGCGAGTCCTGTTCAAGGTGGACAGAGACTGCTGTTAGTCTTCGCCCCCACCATTTCCGTACCCAGGTCGATCCTCCAGAACATCGACGGGTAACAGGAGATGGGCAAGGAGGGGGGACAGAAGCAGACGAGGGAGGAGGGCAAGGCTGCCCTGTGCTGCGGCGGTCGCCCTTGAGAAGCGCGGTCCTCGAACGACGACTTCACCTCGGTATTCGCCCAGGACGGCCCGGCATCCCCAAGGCGCCGACGCCGTATCTGTCGTATGCAAGAGCCCCAAATCCAAACACCCTCGCGTCGTGGGAAAAAAACATGATGGAAGGTTTTTGCCAGTGTTTGGCATCTGGGGACCCTCAGTGGGACCCAGGACAATCGAAAAACGACTGTGGACAAAAAACTGGTTCCCGCGACAGATCCAGACCTCTGGGGGTCCACGCTGTGAAAAAAAATAGCCTGGCGAAAGACCCAACCATCTGCAGTTGTGAGTCCCGCTGTTGCGGGTACCGTCTTCGGACCTTGCGGGTACCGTCTTCGGACCTTATGGACCGCGAATCGCTGTACTGGGTGGGGGAGCCCGCATGCGAACTTTGCCACTGGGGCCGCCAGTAGATCTCTCCCTATGGGGGCACGAAACGCTGTACTGGGTGGGTGGGACGCATGCGGGCGGTAGCGCTGGGGCCGTCGGTGGAGCTCCCTGTGGGGCCACGAAGCGCTGTACTGGGTGGGGGTGACGCATGAGGGCGGTTCCGCTGAGGCACTCGTTTGAGCTAGTTCCCTTATGGGGCCACGAAACGCTGTACTGGGTGGGGGCGACGCATGCGGGCGGTAGCGCTGGGGCCGTCGGTGGAGCTCCGTATGGGGCCACGAAACGCTGTACGGGGTGGGCGGGACGCATGCGGGCGGTAGCACTGGGGCCGTCGGTGGAGTTCCCTATGGGGCCGCGAAACGCTGTAAGGGTGGGGCGGACGCATGCGGGCGGTAGCACCTGGCCCTGCGGTGGAGCTCCCCGTGGGGCCGCGAAACGTGTGAGGGGTTTGCAAGGGATGGCAGGAGCGGAAGGAGGGCGGAAGGAAGGAAGGAAGTAAGGAAGCAGGAAGGAGGAACGCGGGGCGCTGTCTCTTCAAAACTAAGACCCAACACCACAGGATGGTTGGGAACAGTGCGTCGGGGGGCTGGGAGACCCTCGAGCAGTCCTCCAGGGCCAGTCGTCCTTCCTGGATATTATTCGGCATCCTGGAGCTCGGCAACGGCCTCCAGATCTGCCGGCGACTGGCGGAGCATCCCGAATCAGATTATGTCCACGACGCCTGGACGCCTGGATCAGCGCCCCCCCATCGGGGGGGAGCTTCAGGGGAAGACCGGCTCAGGGAGGGATTCATCGAGATGAAATCGGCCACACGTCGCCGATCGATCGACGCTAGGCCCTCGATAGCAAATCCGAACGTTCCTGGGCGGGGTGGGCTATCGGGCCCCCTATCGGCGATCAGTGGGCGATCGCGTGTTCGCTTGCACTGCTTCAGGGGAGCGTCTGGAACCAGAGATGCATCAAGGAAAAGCCTACAGGTACGATAGGGCGACACACGCATGTGAAAAGGTGCCACCTGTAGCCACGACGGCTCGGCAAAACCTGTCAGAGCCACTCCCCCCCGAGCCCATTCCCCACGAACGCTACCCCGGCCTCCATCCTCGACCCGCACCGCGCACGCCCACGGGCCGCCCGCGCGGGCCGCCACACCTCCTGCCCGCTCCGGGACGCTCTGGGGGCGCGGAGGGCCCCGCCGCCCCCGCGGACCCCGTCCAGCTCCACGGGGCTTCCCCCCGACCCGGCGGCCCAAGAAGGCGGAGAGCGGAGCGCGCCAGAGACCGCCAAGGGCGGGGCCCAGAAGGCCAGCGCGGGCGGGACAGAAGCCGCAGTGGACTTCGAACCGGGGCCGGGACGAGACCCGCAGCCGGCGCTGCACCGTCAGGAAGAGCCTCGAGCGCGGGGGGGGGGCCCGGCCGCCCAGAGAGCACGACGCCAGGGTGCAGGGAGCCTTCGCCTTTGCGACAGCGCGCTCATCATTGCCACTGGGCAGACTGGCAACAACCGAAGGTGGTGGTGGCAGCGCGCAGACGAGCCCGACCGCCAACGTCAGTCGTCAGTCGTCGTCGTCGTCAACGTCGTCGTCGTCGTCGTCGTCGCGAGTCGTCGTCGTCGTCGTCATCGTCGTCGTCGTCCGTCGTCCGTCGTCGTCGTCATCGTCGTCGCCCGTCGTCGTCGTCGTCGTCATCGTCGTCGTCGTCGTCAGTCGTCGTCGTCGTCAGTCGTCGTCGTCCTTGTCATTGCATCGGCCTTGCAGACGTGCTGCAGCGGATTTCTGAGCGGATATCTGCGTGGATTTTTGCCCGAAGCGGCGAGCGAAAAACGAAGTGAATTTCGCGTGGGTTCTTTTTGTTCTTCATTCATGGCAGAAAAAATTGAACGAAATTCACTTCGAAATCCGGAGCAAATTCTCCAGGACATTCCGGGTCCATCCCATCGTTTTCCGAGCGGAATCCGCTCTGCGATGTTGTCGCTCGTCGTCGCTGTTGTCGTCGTCGTCAGTCGTTGTCAGTCGTCGTCAGTCGTTGTCGTCGTCGTCGTCATCGTAGTCAGTCGCAGTCGTCGTTCGTCGGCGTCGCCAGTCGTCGCCACTCGTCGTCAGTCTTCGTCGTTGTCAGTCGTCCGTCGTCGTCGTCGTCGTCCGTCGCCGTCGTCGTCGTCGTCCGTCGTCGTCGTCGTCGTCGTCCGTCGTCGTCGTCGTCGTTCGTCGTCGTCGTCGTCCGGCGTCGTCGTCGTCGTCGATCGTCGTCGTCGTCGTCACTGCCATCGTTGTTGTCGTCCTCGTTGTCGTCGTCGTCAATCGTTGTGAGTCGTCGTCAGTCGTCGTCGTTGTCGTCGTCGTCAGTCGTCGTAAGACGTCACCAGTCGTCATCCATGGTCGCCGCCAGTCGTCGCCAGTCGTCGTCGTCGTCCGTCGTCATCGTCGTCTGTCGTCGTCGTCGCCGACGTCGTCGTCGTCAGTCGTCAGTCGTCGTCGTCGTCGTCGTCTTCGTCGTCGTCGTCCTCGTCGTCGTCGTCGTCCGTCGTCGTCGTCGCCCTCGTCGTCAGTCGTCGTCGTCGTCTGTCGTCGTCGTCGTCGCCAGTCGTCATTGTCGTCGTCGTCAGTCGTCATTGTCGTCGTTGCCGTCGCTGTTGTCGTCGTCGTCGTTGTCGTCGTCAGTCGTTGTCAATCGACGTCAAACGTCGTCGTCGTCGTCAGTCGTCGTCAGTCGTCGTCAGTCGTCGCCAGTCGTCGTCGCCAGTCGTCGCCAGTCGTTGTCCGGCGTCGTCGTCATCGTCGTCCGTCGTCGTCGTCGTCGTCAGTCCTCAGTCGTCGTCGTCGTCGTCCTCGTCGTCCATCGTCGTCGTCGTCCATCGTCATCGTCGTCGTCGTCGTCGTCCGTCGTCGTCGTTGTCGTCGTCGCCAGTCGTCCGTCGACGTCGTCGTCGTCAGTCGTCGTCGTCGTCGTCGTTGTCGTCATTGTTGTCGTCGTCGTTGTCGTCGTCGTCAATCGTTGCCAGTCGTCGTCAGACGTCGTCGTCGTCAGTCTTCCGTCGTCGTCATCAGTCGTCGTCCGTCGTCGTCGCCAGTCGTCGCAAGTCGTCGTCCGTCGTCGTCGTCATCGTCGTCAGTCGTCGGCGTCGTCGTCATCGTCGTCAGATGTCAGTCGTCGTCTTTGTCGTCGTCGTCGTCCGTCGTCGTCGATGTCCTCTGTCATCGTCGTCGTCGTCGTCGCCAGTCGTCGCCCTCGTCGTCGTCGCCGTCTGTCCTCGTAGTCGTCGGCGTCGTCAGTCGTCGTCATTTGTCGTCGTCCTCGTCGTCCATCGTCGTCGTCGTCGTTGTCGTCGTTGTCGTCGTCGTCGTTGTCGCCGTCGTCAGTCGTTGTCAGTCGTCGTCGTCATCGTCGTCAGTCGTCGTCAGTCGTCGTCGTCGTCGTCTTCGTCCGTCGTCGTCGTCGTCGCCAGTCGTCCTCCGTCGTCGTCGTCATCGTCGTCAGTCGTCGTCGTCGTCGTCATCATCGTCGTCGTTGTCGTCGTCAGTCGTCGTCGTCGTCGTCCGTCGTCATCGTCGTCCGTCGTCGTCGTCTTCGTCGTCGTCAGTCGTCAGTCGTCGTCAGTCGTCGCCAGTCGTCGTCCATCGTCGCCGCCAGTCGTCGCCAGTCGTCGTCCATCGTCGTCGTGACGTTGTCAGTCGTCGTCGTCGTCGTCGTCAGTCGTCAGTCGTCGTCGTCGTTGTCATCGTTGCCAGTCGTTGTCAGTCCTAGTAGGTCGTCGTCGTCGTCGTCAGTCGTCGTCAGTCCTCACCAGTCGCCATCCGTCCTCGTCGTCATCGTCGTCAGTCGTCGTCGTCGTCGCCAGTCGTCGTCGGGCCTCGTCGTCGCCGTCCTCGTCGTCCGTGTCGGCGGCGGCGGCGTCGGCGTCGGCGTTGGCGTCGGCGTCGGCGTCGGCGTCGGCGTCGTCGTCTGGCGTCGTCCGTCGTCGTCTGTCGTCGTCAGTCGTCGTCGTCCGTCGCCGTCATCGTCGTTGTCGTCGTCGTCGACGCCGTCCGTCGTCCGTCGTCGTCGTCGTCGTCGTCGTCGTCGTCAGTCGTCGTCGTCGACGTCGTCGTCCGTCGTCCGTCGCAGTCGTCGTCGTCATCATCCAGCGTCGTCGGCGCCGTCGTCGTCCATGGTCGTCGTCGTCGTCGTCCGTCGTCGTCGTCGTCGTCGTCCGTCGTCGTCGTCGCCGTCGTCAGTCATCGTCGTCGACGGTGTCGACGTTGTTGTCGTCGTCGTTGTCGTCGTCGGTCGTTGTCAGTCGTCGTCAGTCGTCGTCAATTGTCGTCGCCCGTGTCAGTTGTCGTCAATTGTCGTCGGTCGTCGTCAGTCGTCACCAGTCGTCGCCCGTCGTCGCAGTCATC
>CAUYUJ010012670.1:250964-260964 GCA_963575745.1 Prorocentrum cordatum
GCGAAACATGACATGTCGAAAACTTGCACACACAATGGAAATCACAGCAATGACTAGCATCCCATGGCTTACCATGGCAAACTTCCGCATTCCATCGCACATTGCAGCATAGCAATGCAGGGCAAGGAACGGCATCGTGCATAGCCCCACAGCCTCCTCCTTCCAAGCTCCTACTCCTCCTCCCGTTCCTCGTCCTCCTCGCCCTCCCGTCGTCATCCCCCTCCTCGCCGACGCCGACACCGCGGGATCCGGGGGCGGCGGGGCCGCCGCCAGGCACGCCCGTCTTGCGCACGTGCACGCTGACGAGGTAGCGGCCGGCGCCCACGCCGTCCGGGAGGCGCAGCGCGGGAGGCGCGCCCGCCTGACGGGGCCGACACAGGCGAGCGGCGGCAACCAGCGGCGGACGGCGGGCGCTCCGAGGGCAGCAGCGGTGTCGACGACGAGGGGGGATGGCGACGACGGAGGGGGAGGGGGAGGCGGAGGGGGAGGCGGAGGGGAGGGGGAGGGGGGAGGGGGAGGGGAGGGGGAGGGGGAGGGGGGGGAGGGGGAGGGGGAGGGGAAGGGGGCGGGGGGGGGGGGACAAGCTAGGTGCGCTCGCGTCATATCTGACGTCCTACCCCTCCCTCCCATCCCTTACCATGGCGCTGATTTTCTCTATCCGCGGACGCGTGTCGTAGCGGACCTGTGGCTCCGCGCGCGCGTGCGTAGTGGGTGGTGGTGCACGTGCGTGCGTGCGTGCGTGCGTGTGTGCGTGCGTGGTGCTGGTGTGGTGGTGGTGGTGGTGGTGGGTGGTGGTGGTGGTGGTGGTGGTGGTGGTGTGGGTGGTGGTGGTGGTGGTGGTGGTGGTGGTGGTTGGTGTGGTGGGTGGTGGTGGTGCTGGTGCTGGTGGTGGTGGTGGTGGTGGTGGTGGTGGTGCTGGTGGTGGTGTGGTACTGGTGCTGGTGCTGGTGTGGTGTGGTGCTGGTGTGGTGGTGGTGGTGGTGGTGGTGGTGGGTGGTGGTGGTGGTGGTGGTGGTGGTGGTGGTGGCGGTGCGGCGCGGTGGTGGCGGGCGGATGGGCGCGCGAGAAAAAGGCCCGCGCTGGGGCGAGAACGCCATCCTGAACGACGGAGGCCAAACACCGATCCGAAAATGAGGCCCACGCTGCAGCGGGATCACGATTCGGAACGATTCGGGAGCAGAAATGAGGCCGGCGCCTCAACGAGAGCAGCATTTTGGGGAAAAATGACGCCGGCGCCTCAGCGAGAGTCGTTTCCCGGGGTTTCCCGGGCATCCTGTGTAAAAAACAGTACGCGGAGGGTGCGCGGCCATCACCCGGACGCCATCAGGGGAAGAGGGAGAGTATATTCATATTGAATAATTGTGGAGGGGGAGGGGGAGGGGGGGAGGGGGGGATGTTGGACTGGGGCCCCTCCCATCACCTGGAGATGGGTGGCTGCGAATCACGCTCCTGCTCCTGGCATTTTTTGGGTCCGCGGACGCAGGCGAGCAGGCGTCAACGTCCCCCCAAGGCAAGTTGTTCATCGCAGCGTGGGTGCGACAGGAGACCATTGTTGCCAGAAAGTCGATCCAGGTGGCTGCGGCCTACAGTTCCGCAGTATCCAGGTCGTCCTGCCGACGAAAATTGATGCAGTCTTCCTCTGATGACAAATATCCTCTTGTAGCCAAATATGAATCGAAAGCTTTGACCGGGCACGCTGACCTTTCAGGCTCCCGTCAAAGAAACACCGCCAGTAAATGGTCATCCCAGCCGCCGCGAAGCGCCTAACAGCGAAGTCGGGGGTGCAGTACTCCGTGCGGCGGCGTCTGGCCGCACTCCAGGCCAGCTCGTTCGCGAGGAGGAGGAGGAAGAGGACGAGGAGGACGAGGAGGAGGAGGAGGAAGAGGAAGAGGAGCATCAGGAGGAGCAGGAAGAGGACGCCCACGCGGAGCACGGTTTCCGGTTTCTCATCCCAGCGCGCGCTCTGGAGCCTGGCAGTCACCACCACGTCCGCCTCCGTCTGGAGTCTGACGCCGTCGTCCACGTCCTCCCTGGTCTTGCTTGGGTCGGCGTCGCTTTTGGTGTTAGTCGGAGGCACCAACCACTTCGGGCCTGCTCGGCCTGCGCCAAGGCCGCGTCCTTGAGATTTACCACGACGCAGTTGGCGCGAGCTGCCTTGTCACCCCTCTTGGCCACTACCTTGGGCACCGCGTTAGCATCCTCCAAGCCCGTCCCCTGAGAAGCTGCAATGGCCATCTCTTTGGCAGCGGCCTCCTTTGCCAGTTGGCACCTCAGCATTCGCAGCCTTGAGTTGGGCCGAAAATAAATCGAAGAGGACCCCTCTCATATCTATCACTAGCCCCTGATCGGAAGGAGCCGGCTATGCAACTTGGCGACAACAATGTCAGCAGTGGCGCTCTCTCTCTCTCTCTCTGCAAGCGACTGGAATGTTGCTCGAGCATGCTGCAGAAGCTCATGACATAGAATAGGCACACTGGCTCTGCGTATAGTTGCGGGTGATGCGCTCCTACGGCGCCGAAAGCATAGAGCATCGCCACTGTACGCACCGGCGGTGACATAGTATCTGATGCCAGTCGCAGCGGGGGAAGTATCTAAAGGTGCGGGAATAGCTGCGGGACGTGTAGTTAGCCCGCCAAGCAATTGTGGCCCAGGGATAGGACCACTAGCACTCACAGTAGCGACTGCCGCGCCCACCAGTCGGGAACCAGGCACGGGCTAGTTGACGCTGTGGACGGTGCTGGAGGCCAGCCATCAGCGAAGTTTGTTCGCATAATTCGCTTTGGTGGGTGCGGTATTCACATCAGGCCAACTCCTCCACTGTGTACGGCTGGCGAGGTCGATGGGAAGTCGTCCCGATCGCGAACTTGACAATGCTATAGAGGAGGATTTGCTCACACGCCTGTGCGCAGCGCGCCAGCAAGAACGATGAGGAAAACAAGATCCTTGTACCCAACATCGAACAGCGAATATGCAGCACACTCCAGCGAGCCAGGGTTTGAGCCAAAATGACTACAAAGGGGGAGAAGAGGGACGACGACGACGACGACGACGACGACGACGACGACGACGACGACGACCGACGACGACGACGACGACGACGACGGCGACTGCAGGGGCGAGAACATGAGCCGCCCAGAAGCGCAGCGAAGGGCTCGACGATGCAGGGGAGAGGTGCCCGCAGGCGGCCGCAGCGCACGCCGGCCCGCCTCGCCCTCCGCCACCCCCCGTCCCCCTGCCCTCTGCGGAGGTTGCTTCTCCCTGCCGCCTGGTTCAGGCTGGTCGGCACTATCGGCTCACCTGGCGGCCAGGACCAGGCGGCAGGACGAGAGAGACCTCCGAAAGGGCAGGACACGCCGCGCCCCGTACGATCCCGGCAGGAGACAGGCCAGGACTCCTGTCCTTTTCCCTGCCGAGGCCGTACGGGGAAACAACCGACCTTGGGGGCTGCCAACACCGAACGTCATCTGCCCAGCTTAGCGGTTATTTCACTTCGCACTTGGACCACGGTGGTGCGGTCTGAGTGCACGGCGCACAGCCAAGGCACTGGTTAAGACCCAGTCGACGACATCCAGGGCGCCAAGGTCAAGGCGCAACCGCAGATGAGAACTAACTAGTGCATCGCACACCCTGAATTCGTTCGAACTAAAAGCAAAAGTCGGAGAAGCGCCCTGGAAAGGAAGAATACCAAGGCCAAGCTCGAGCCCTGCCCCTTCCTCACTCCCTCGTCGCACGTCGCTCGTCCCCACTGCTGGAGCTCAGCACGGCGATGTGAGAACATCGGCCGATATACACACCGAGCGTGCCCAAATGAATTTGCTCCACAAGGGCGGCGCGCCGACGGGGGCGGGGCGGGGCGGGGGGGCGGCATCCGAGGAAGGCAAAAGGGGGGCTCTTGAACGGGCCCGGCCCCGTCTGAGAGGCTTCCGGGGAGGCCTCTGAGAAGGCAAAAGTGCCTCTGAGGAGCGGGACGCCTCCCTGGAAGCCCCGACACCCAGCGAGACGATTCCTTTCCATGCGCGGCGTCAAAGACCCCGACCCCCTCCCAGGGCGCAGCTGTTCGCCCTGGAACCATTCTGATGGTGCAGGGGCCCGAGGACGCGCCCCAGGAGCCGAAATCCAGGAAAAGCGCCCAGATTGACGACGCATCGTCGGAGATCTAGGAGGACGCCCCTCGCGCCCTGCCCTCTCTTCGGCGCGCCGCCGACCACCTAGCCGCGCGCCCCCGAGGACTGGGCAGCTCGAGGCGCAACCGTGCCGGGCCGGCGGCCCGCAGGAAGCGGGCCACAAGCAGCGGCCCTGTGCATGTCTGGCACAGAATGTCTAACGTCTAACGGAGGGGGGGGTACTCCAGGCACAGGGAGGGCGCGGGGTGCACCGAGGGAGGGAGAGCATGGAGGGAAAGAGAACGGTGGCCATGACCGAGCCTGGACCAGGAGGCGTCAGAGTCGTTCTTGGTCGCCATCCACCTTGGCCATCGCCACTTCGCGCTTCCTCCTCGCGGATCGGCGACGGCCGGCATGAACCACGACCAGGATCTGCATCGACGAGGCCCCGCGGCATGGATTCGTCAGGGTCGCCGTGCTTCGTCCCTAGGGAATTAGCAGGAAGGGAAGGGGTCCTGATGGAAACGAGTCCTGGACCCCAGGGCCTTCCCCCAAGACCGTCTCTTCATCCCGAGTCGTTTTCTGACGGTCCTGGGGCCGTGGAGGGCCCGGGGAGGCCAGGAACGGCGAAAAACCTCAGAGCCCGTTTCCGTCAGAACCCGCCTCTTTTGTGACGGCGACTCCGAAGGGTGCGGTTTGCAGAGGGTGTGGCCTGCAACCAGCACCCTGGGGGGCGGGCGAAGACCTCGGCAGAGTTCTTCGCCGCGACTCGAGGAGGCCCAACGAGGACAGTGCCGTGCCCCCCTGGCCCCAACAGCGCCGATCGCAAACCGCACCCCGGCGTAGCCGCACCCGTTCTTAGTCACCAGGTAATGGCGAGGGTGGGGGGAGGCCTGGGGGAGCGGGGCGCGGGACAGGAGAAGGCCCGCCGCCCCGGGCGAGATTCCGGAACTGCGCGGCGCCCGCTCGGCGCGGCGCACACCCAGGCCCCCGACGTCATGAGTTGTTCAAGATGTCGACCACCCCCAAAGGTCTCGACCCGTTCCCCGGGACCAGTTCTTCATCCTGAGGCGTTTCTGCTGGTCCCGAGGCCCAGCAGAGGTCCCCAGACGCCGAAAAGAGCGAAGAACCTCCCGTCGTGACTTGTTCATGCCTCGAGAATTCTGGGAAGACTCGCTGCCCCGGGCAAGAAACGTAAACGCGCTCGGCCCGCCCAGCAGGGCGCCCACCTCGAGGCCTCCTTGATAGAGGTCCGAATAGATTGGGTCGGAAGATTGCACCGCATCGCCGACACGTCGCCGATGCATCGGGCGATGCATCGGCGACGCATTGGCGACGTCGGCAATGCATCGGCGATGTATCGGCAATGCGGTGCAATCCTCCGACCCAGTCTGCTCGGACCCCATGCCTCGACGGCCTCGAGGTGGGCGCCCCGCCGAGCGGGCGGCGCGCATTTCTGTTTCTTGCACGGGGCGGCGGGCCTTCCCCAGACCCCTCGAGGCATGAGATGGATCACGACGGGAGGTTCTTCGCTGTGTGCGGCCTCCAGGGAGCCCTGCCGGGCCAACAAAACGCCTCAGGATGAAGAACCAGTCCCGGGGAATGGGTCGAGACCTTTGCGAATCGACTTCATGAAGAAGGGAACCCGAGCCCGCAGTTCGAGCCCTCGGCCTCCCAGGCCCCGAAGAAGCCTCCACGAAGCTCCAAGAAGCCCCCAAAAGGGCACCAAGAAACCCCGAAAAGGCGCCCAAGAGGCCCTCAGGAGCAACACACCACAACCGCCAGTTCCCCAAGGGGTCGGCGGTGTGGCACAAGCCCAAGATCAATCATGACGTCGGGGGCCTGGGCCCGCAGAACGCACGGCGCCGCCGAACGCTGGCCCAGGCGGCCGCGGCCGCGGCGCCGGCAGCCAGCGCCGCAGCACCGCTGCTCAGGGGGGAGGCGGCGGCCGCTCGGGCTCGGCCGAGCGCAGGGCCTCAAAGAAGCTGCGGAGGCCGTAGCGGTCCGCGAGGAAGCGGTCGGCGTCCACGCCGCTGGCCCGGAAGGCCTCCAGGAGGTCCAGAAGGTCCACGAGCTCTCGGTCGCCAGGATCGCCGAACCAGCTGCGGCAGAGGATGCCGTTGTCGACGTTGCACGCCACCGATATGGGAGAGTTGTCCACCAAGATGCACTTGGCGAGCGGCCTTCCCAAGAGCCCCAGGTCTTTGAAAAAAGCCCCGCGATGCTCCGTGCAGTGTTCGCGGTATCCGCCACCGTGCCGTGGGCACTGAGTTGAGAGTCCGCACGTTCCTTAGAGCACCCTGTAAAAAAGTACTGCAGATGCTCAGCTTTTCAATGGCGCCGGACGCCAGCTGAAAGAATTTCGGGATGCTTCTGGGACTTCTCGCGCGACTGTTCTGGAAGCCTCGGGAGCGCGATTGCGAGTCCACTTTTCCACGGTTCTTAAGATAGCCCCAATGACTGTCGGTGGGCTCTTTGGGGGCTCTCTTTAGCAGTCTCTGACGTCCAGAGACTGGCCCAAGAGGACAAAACCATTAACATTCAGGTTCTAGATTCAAGCATTTCAGCGTTTCGGCCTCAAGAGCGTCCAAGACTGACCAAAAAGGCTCCGATCGCTCCAGGAGGGCTCGAGGCCGCCAAGAGGCACCCAAGACAGGCCCAAGAGGGACCTCCAACTGCCATTTTGAGCCCGCCAGCCTAAGATCGCCCCCGAGGGACCTCCAGAGGCCCTCTGGAGGCCCCAAAAAAAAACCCAAGTTGCCCCAAAGAGGCCCCCGAGTGGCCCCAAGAGGTCTCAACAGGCTCCCAGAATCATTCAAGAGAACTCCTGTACTTGGCCAAGGCAAGCAAGGTGGTAGGATGGGTCGTAGGCCACTAGATCCGCCGCACACTTACCCTGCCGGAATATGATTGACGTGCCAAGGTATAGAATACGTGAGGCCCTGCCAAACTGTTCCCAGTGGCGGTCGACATGTCCCGCCGGCCCCGCGGAAGAGCCCACAAAGGACGGTCTGCAATGGCTTTTCCGCCCAAGACGGCTTCGAAAGGGTTCCAAGAAGGCCCCGGACGGCCCGAAGACGCCCCAAGATGGCCTCAAGACGGTCAAAGAGGCCGTCGAAAAGGCTCCCAGAGGTCCCCCTGGAGGGCCTCCAGAGGCAAACGTTATTGATGTTGCGCAGGCTTTCAATGATGAGCGGACTTTCTCCTTTCTGCATGAAGATCGTCCAGGACTGCCGAGGAGGCCCCCCGAGATAACTAAAAAAAGGCAGACAGCCACAAGACCCCAAGACACCCCCAAGACGGCCAGAGAGGCCCCCAGGATGACCTCCGAAGGCGCCAGACAGCCCAAGGGCGCCAAAGACGACCCGAAAGCGTCACAAGACGGCCAAAAAGGAGTCCCCAAGAAGACCCGAAAGGCCAAACAGGAGCCCCAAACCAGCCCCAAGAAGGCCCCAAACGGCCCTTCCCTGGTGAACCCCCAGTGATTTCCCCAACGACTGGGCTAGCACGCAGCCATCTGGCATGGGTGGACCTTCGGCAGACATTATCACCACACAGGCGTCTCTAGAAGGCAAGGGGCGGCGGTGACTCGCCCAAGGCGTCTTCGGATAAACGGTGGGCGACGCAGCAGCCAGATGGGTCCAGTGCGTCGATCACCTTGTCCGCGTAGAGCTGCACCGACGCGGTGAAGACGACCACCTCGAAAGACCGGGAGGCCGCCTCCAGGAACTGCCGCACGCCTGGCCGGAAGGCTACGGCCCCGGCGGCGCCTCTGGGCACGTCGTCGAACTCCACGACGAGGTCCGTGGCTGGGGCCACCACCCCGAGCGGCAGCGCGCCGTCCCCGCGGCCTGAGCCTGGAGGCGCCTGCGCCCAGCAGGCTCGCCCAGGCCCGCGGTGGCAGTGCACCAGCGTCTCGTCCAGGTCGAGCACGAGCGTTGGCCTGTGGGCGAGCGATGCCACTGCTGCGGGCAGCACCGCCCTCCCGTGGCCCGCGCGCACGACAGGCGGCGCCGCGACCGTCCGGAGGAAGCCGAGCGCGTGCTGCAGGGGCTTCGACAGTCCCCGCAGGGACTGCCCCGCAGCTGCGGCGCCCAAGAAGGGGCTCGTGACCGAAAACTCCGGCAGGCTCACTGACATCGCTGCAGGCGCGGCGGCCTCCGCGGTCTCCGGCGCCCCGGCGGGAAACCCACCAGCCTCGCGACTATCCCCACAGGGCGTCCAGCCACCCATGCGGAGCACCGAGCTTGCGATACTCGGCGGCTCTTCGGAGGCCTGGAGAGACACGCCGCGCGTGGCGCGGCTCCCAGACGTGTGGCCGAGTGAGCACCGCCTGGCCCCGCCCTCGATGCGGGCCTGCAGCTGCTGCAGCGTCCGGCGTGAGTGCTGAAGCGACGACATCAGGTCGGTCCCAAAGCCGCGCCCCTGAGGTGTTGGAACTCCCTGACGCAGGTCCCCGCGGCTATGGGGCAGACAGTCCCCGACGCCAGGAAAGGTCTCCGACGGCGTGCCAGGCCTAGTGTCAGGCCCGTGATGAGATCTAACGAGGTCTACCTTCGGCGGCGTCTCCCTGTCGTCCGCACCCTGGATGGACGGAGATGACTGGGAGGCCTGCACCAATGTCGACCTCTGCGGCGTCACTGGGGAGTCCTGGGCGCTGGGGCTGTGCCACCACGGCTGCTTCACAGCCTCAGTCCGAGTACCTGCCAACCTGGTGCTCCACTGCCCCCGCTGCAGCGAGGTGTGGTTCGACTGAGGCCTGGCGAGCGCTTGCCCGGATGGTCCTGGCCTGCCTGGGGACAGCAGGTGTCCTGGACTCGTGGCCGCCCCCACCCTCGGCCTCGTGGGCAGCGACCCAGCCGCACCGCCTCCAACGGGCCCCGCTGCGGCCTGGCTGCCTTGCCCGCCGAGGGCACAAGCGGGCCTCAGCGGGCATCGACCTGGGTGGCCGAGCAGTTCCCGCGGGTCGCTGCCATGCCCTGCCTGTCGTGCGTCCAATAACTGGGGGGTCCTCGCGGGCGTGTGGTGCCATGGCAGCTGCTGCTGGGGCCTCCAGACAACCTGAAGACCGCCAGGGCCAACTGCGCCTCGCTCCATCACGCTGCAGCAGACTGGGGCCCTGGCACGAGGGCCCCACGGCGGGCCGCGGAGCGCTGACCTTGAGCCGAAAGGGCTGTGGGTCACCTGTCGAGATCGGTTGATATGTGGCACCGAGTCCCCGAAGGAAGTCCTTCAAATGTTGGCATAGCGATTTCAGTCTGCAAGCTGCTACGCCGAGCGAACGTAGCGACAGGACCCCATCAGACGCCTCCGCTGGGGAATAGCAATGCCGCCTCCACGCGCATGGGCCGCGGCTCGAACGCGCAAAAGGGGCTTCCGTGGCTTCAGCCCTGGTCGGGCCGGTGAGCGTTGCTCAATATTGACAACATGTGTTGGAGAAGTGAGAGGATGGGAGCGGATAGTACGATTCGACTGTGGAGCGAAAGTGCGGGCAGCTATGAACGATGCAAGGCCAAGTCGCCTCGAACGGCGCCCCCACCGAGCCTCACAAGAAGCCCCAAATGCCCCACCACATCCATGAGAAGATGGAGGGGGAAGGGGAGGGGGCAAAGGAGGAGCAGCGAGATGAGGAGGGGCGAGGGAAAGGCGACGGGTCCCAAGAGAAGCGAATGGAAACGAAAAGCCATGCGCTTGCCGTATCATGTCGGCAGAAAACTGTTACCAAGAACGGTCGACGGACTCATGACAAGCTGTCACGAGTCCCCGAAAGCGGCCTCCGAAAAGGTGGTGCACAAGAGGCGGAGAAGATAAAAAAGGAAGAGAGAGAGAGAGAGATTAAAAACAAACAAAAAAAAAGATGGACGAGAAGCAAGAGGAAGGAAGAAGAAAAGAGGAAG
>CAUYUJ010012670.1:263464-270964 GCA_963575745.1 Prorocentrum cordatum
ACTCGTGACCACTGGCCGCGTTCATTCCGAACGCCCGCGCCGATGTCGCCGCCGCGTCGACACGACGTAAACCTACCATTACGGAGGAAAAGTTGTTTCTTGGAGGTCGTTTTCTCCACTCCAGGATATGTTTTTCAGGCTCATCGGACTACAGCGGCTTCTGGAGGCCGACGTGGAACCCAAACCTCCGAAGATCGCAGAAGCTCCAAGAAGCCTGGCGGCTTCCAGCGGTAGACTCCGAAGAGTAAGGTGTTTAGCTCTGGCGGTGAAAGTTCTGCGGCTTAAACTATGTAGTGTGAGCGATGATGTGGCAACCATGTGGTGTGAGCTATGCGGTGAAAGCTCTTCGGTGTTAGCTATGTGGTGGTAACAAAGTTGTGTAAATTATAGAATGCTGGCGATGTAGTGGTATCTACAGGATGTAAGCTATCTGGTGCGGGACAGGTGGTATGAACAATATGTTGGGAACAGCGTCGGTGTAAGATATATGGCATGGGGCTCACGAGCGCCCACGATGCAGCATGGGCGGGCACGTCTTTTGAGGAGGCTTTTCGTTGGAGAACCTCTTGCGGGCCTCACGAATGCCTCGCAAGGGCATTGGGGACCTCTGGAGGCCTCCTGGGCGCCTCTCTGGGCTGTCATCGGGGACATTTTGAAGCCCGTTTGGGCCGTCTTGGGTCCCTCTTGGGCCGTGCTGGGGCCTTCTTGGGGAAGTTGGGCCCTCTACGGGGCTTCTTGAGGTCATCTTGGGCACTCCTGGGGACCTCCCATGGCCCTTGTGGGTCTCTCCTGGGAGCCGTTCTGGGGGCCTCGTGAGTTTCTTTTGGGCCGTCTTGGGGCACTCTTGGGGCCCTCTTGGGCTGTCTTGAAGCCCTCTTCGGGGCCTATTGGTCGTGAACGCTCCTACGACACAGAAATCGTAGATGCTGAAAATGCACGTTTTCCCCAAGGAATGGGAACCTCTTGGGAGCCCTCCTGAAGGCCTCTTGAGGTCTTGGGAGCCTCTTGTGCCGTCTTGGGGGCCTCTTGGGCTGTCTTGAAGCCGTCTTGCGCTGTCTTGGGGCTCTCCTGCGCCTCTTCGACCACTTCTCTGATCGCTTTGGGTCTGCTGGGCAAGGCCCGGCAAGGCGCCCTCGGAGGCGCGGCAGGGCTGGGTAACCTCTTCCAAGGGCGTCCAGGGGGCCCCAGAGCTCCATCCAGGGGAGTCTGGTTTGGGGGGCAGGGGAGGGCTTTTCCCGCCCCCCTGGCTTGCAAAAGTAGAGGAGAAGGAATACCCAACATCATCCACACGCTCATGTTTCGATGCTACCCCCGTTGCCCCGCGCGCGTGCCGTTCGCATCACGAGCCAACGGAAAAGCTATAGCGGATCGGATCCGTAACCCAAACCCAAACGGGTGAAGGCTGATGCTGCAGGATGCAGCGCTGTACCGCTCAGGCCGACGCCTCAACTCAACGGCGCAGACCACTGCCTTACACAAGTGTCTCAGCACCTGCTATCGACAAGCCACTGAATCTACAACATGCGTCGACTGTCTAACTATATGTGTGTATATAAATACACGTGCGTAAATACGTGTACACATGTGTAGTGCATCCATGGTTCCTAAGCGGCGCGAAAGCGGCGTCATGGTGGTGACGGTGACGTTCCACGGGGTGAAGGATGGGTTGTTTGAACTGGCCGAGCGCCTGAGCCCCAATGGCAACAGACGTCGAAAGTTTAGGGAGGAACTGCTTACATGTTAACACACTGAGGCATACCCTCGACGGTTCCAAATAGCGGCGCGGCGGCGGTTCCTTTTCGGGCGGCGGCGCCGGGGGCCCAAGCTCAGGCCCCTGCCACCCGAGGACTTGATGCCCGACCGTGCGATCCGAATCGCAATAGGGAAGGAAGGAAGGAAAAGGACACCCAGGAGTGGGAGAAACCCGGGCCCCCCCCCCGCAGACGCTGCGAGCGTCGATGGTCCATCCAACTTTCGCGGGCCCCTTTCTGGGCCTCGGTGCCCCCCCCTTTGCCCGATCCCCGCGGATAGGGCCGCCCGCTCAAAGCAGGCAGCGAAGACAGGTAAGGAACGCCCAAGCCGGTAGGGGGCCGCCCACCTCACCCCTCCCTTCTTTCGCTTTTCACGACACCGTCGCCAACGACTGCGCGTCGCCAGCACACAAGCAGGCACCACGTGGATTTGGAGCTTACGCTGGTAGAACGCTTGCAAAAGCCACACGGGCATGCCCATCAAATCAAGAGCCTTCATCACAAGGGAGAAGTATGCAACTACGACCACAACGACACAAACGAGTGCGTGCACAACTAAGAGGGGACGCTGGCAGTGTCTAGGATCACTGGACGTGAGCTGTGGGATTAGCAGACTGAACTACCCGAATAGAACAAC
This sequence comes from Prorocentrum cordatum, assembly GCA_963575745.1. Taxonomy (NCBI): domain Eukaryota; class Dinophyceae; order Prorocentrales; family Prorocentraceae; genus Prorocentrum; species Prorocentrum cordatum. The sequence goes on from CAUYUJ010012670.1 coordinate 265,853, forward strand.
AAAAAGAACTGCCGCGAGATATCCTGGGAGGTGAACGCAATCATACCTGGCAGTGCCGTAACTCCACGAAGGGACTGAAGTCGATGATTGCGGTGGCAGTGCTCGTGGTGGCGATCGTGGCGATCGTGGTGGTGGCGGTGACAGCGGCAGAGGCGGTGACGGCGGTGGAGGCGGTGGTGGTGGCAATGGGTCGTGTTTCGGGCGGTAGTAGTAGTTGCGGTGGTAGCAAGGACTAATGGTGCCGATCGCGATCGTGGCAAAGTTTGGCGGTGGCGTTGGCGGTTGCATGCAGCGAGTGCGGGTGATGGTGGTACCTGATTGGCGGTGGTCTGGGTGTTGGTTGGAGATAGTGGCGGGTTGTATTGGTAGACGGTGGTGGCTGCGGGGGTGGGCAGTAGTGGTGGCGAACGGTGGTGGCAGTGATAGGTGGCGAACATGGTGGGACTGGTTGGGCGCGAACGCGGGCTAACGTTGACAGCGGCGCGTGGACGCCACTCCCTCACAAAGCGGCAGACAGGGCAGGCTCGGCTGCAGGCCGCACCAGCGCGGCCATGCCAGTACATGGGATCGGCGGGGCCGTGCAGGTAGAAGGCGATGGGCTTCTGCGGGATTCTGGTTTCACACGGAACAGGCAACGTGTGAGCTACCCTGAAGTCCCCCTCCTCATCCTTACCCCCCAGACCCACCACAGATGTCTGGGCCCCTTCCTAGGGACCGGTTTCTGAGCCCGAGTCGCTGTTGGACGGTCCCAGAGGCCGAAAATCGCTGAAAACCTCCCGGCGTGAGTTTTTCATTACGCAGTGGCGGCTCGGAGCGGTTGCTGAAGGCAATGTGCGACAGCCAATGTCATAATGTTCCCTGCTCACGCGCCGCCTGCTGCAAGGCACTCTCGCTCGCTGGCTCGCTCGCGAGCGAGGTCTGGGGCCCCATCCGCTTGCTCCGCCCCCTCCTCCCTCCTTGAAGGCAGAAACTTCTGAAGACAAAAACTGAAGGCCTAAATTGAAGGCACAGACGGCCTAAACTGAAGGCTAAAGTTGAAGGCTGAAAATGAAGGCAAACATCGAAGGCCTCGAAGGCAAAAAGCGCACTGACGACGACGACGCCGACGAAGACGACGACGACGACGACGACGACGACGACGACAACGACGAAGGCGGCGGCGGCGACGACGACGACGACGTCGACGGACGACGGACGACGAACGAGAGACGACGACGACGACGACGGAAGACGGACGACGGACGACGGTCGACGGATGCACGGACGACGACGAAGACGACGACGCTGCCGACGAGGACGATGACGGTTGACGGACGACGACGACGACGACGACGACGACGACGACGACGACGACGACGACGACGACGACGACAACGTCGACGACAGGGACGACGACGGTTGACGGACGACGACGACGACGACGACGACGACGACGACGACGACGACAGGGACGACGACGACGACGTTGTGCCTCCAGTGAGTTGTTTCCCTCCCCTCCCTGCTCCGCCTCATGCCCTGCGGCGCGAGGGATCCTGCGGGGCAGACGCCACCTCGGCGAGGGCGAGCTGCTCGAGCTCCGCCGACCGCTCGGTCGTGTGCTTCCCCAGGCTCAGATCAACCCGCCTGTAGTCGCCTGTGCCAGACGTGCAGCCCCGCCCCCTTCCCCCCCCACCCCCAACCCCTCCCGCGTCGTGAAAAATCACAGCGGGAGATGTTTTGCTGATCCCGGGGCCGTGAGAACGACTCGGGATGAAGAGCTGGCCCTGGGGAACAGGTCGAGACCTCTGGGGGTCGACGCTGCAAAAAAAATGTATCGGGGATCTGGGAATGCAGACGTCGGAACCAACGGAACTAACTGCCTGACATCGCTTCAGCCAAAGAGCTCAAAGACCCTCTCCCCCTCTCCGCCCAGAGCTGTTGCTCCTCCTCACGGCATCTCCCGACACTCCACCGGCTCCACGCTCCGCCACTGGGCCCACCCACGCACAACTGAATGTGCATCAACAAGGCTATATAGACAACGTCGCGGCCAAATTTCCCCAAACAGCTTGCATTTTAAAAATTCTTCGATGTATTTCAATCACATGTTGTCGCCCGTCGCGTGGTGAGTCAAGGATTCGCCACGTTGTCACCAATTACCGCATCGGTGCCAGCCACATCGCTTAGGGTGCCCAGAGGATTCGCCACGTTGCCGCCCGTTGCCTCCTCGTTTCCGCCTCGTGCGTTCCCGTATCCATTCAGTGGGACACAGCTTTCTGTCAGCATTTCTGTGCATGCGTTGCCACACAGTTTCCACCACATGGCTTCAGCCACGTAGCTTCCACCACATAGCTTTCACCACGTCGCCTCCACCACATAGCTTCTGCCGCACAGTTTACACCACCAGGGTGCGAAAGCTCCCTGCTGCGGGTCCACGTTGGCAAGCATGGCGCTGCACGTGGCTCGAAAAAACGTCCAGGACAACCGACAGGAGGGATCGATCGGGCACCGACTGCAGGGGACCCGGGAGGGGGGGGGGACGCGAGGGCTCCGCAGTGCACTGCACGCTAGGAGTTCGGCGGGCGCGGAAGCACTGAGCCAGCGACACGCGGCGGTGCAGCCCGAGACAGGAGGAGCGGAGGGTCGCAGACATCGCCGAGCACCGAGCAACTCCATGATGAAAGCGCCGAGCGTTTGAGCCTGTCGCCAGGAGCGCGCAAGAGCCAAGACGTGAGACCAGCGAGAACGCAAGTGGACATCTTGCTTGTCAGAAGTCCCCTCCCCGCCCCTCGGCCCAGAGTGCAGTGCTGGCCCTTGATATCACGAGCGTTCCTTCTTGACGGTCTGCGGTAAACGTACCATTCCTTGTTCTCGGAAGCCGGCTTGCAACGGATGCGCGATTGGGGGCCGATGCTTCCCCCCCCCGGGCCCTGGCCCAGTCCACACCTGACGTTGCCCTGTGGCTTTCGGGTCATAACTCGCGTCTCTGGCGGCCGTTCGGGACAGTACCAGTGGAACCAGGTGGGGCGAAAAGCCCAAACACGCAAGGGCAGCAGATAGCGCGAAGGACCAACAACCTGGGGCCCAGAGCGCGGCATCTGGGCGCGCAGAGAGGCGCGAGGGTCACCGTCCTGAGGGCGTCGCATCCTCATCCCTCGTCATAACGGCCTCCCATGTTGTGCTCCCAGTGGTCGCGCTGCGCCGGGGTGGTACCTGAGCTGCTCCAAGCCGCCGTCTTACCATAGCCCTTAGCGGTGGCGCTGTTCATCTGCCTGGCTCTGTTCTCGGCGAGCCTCTTCCCAGCCGACTCGGCGGCCGCGCCGCTTAGCCCACTTGGTGACATCCTGGTCTGCCTCGGCCAGTTCCTGGAGAAAGTTCACGGCGTCCCCTGGGGAACGGCGCAATGAGTCGAGGGGCGCGCTCGCGACACGCTGGAACCAATCGACATTTTGGCAGTGGGCGTACCAGGCTGCAGCCTCTTGATGGCCTGCCGCTCGGACTCGCCCGGCAGCAGCTCCTAGGAGATCTGGTTAAAGGTACATAGTGGAAGTTGCGGCCTCTCCCTGTGACTCCCGCGGTCGGGCTGCCTCGCAGTGCGGGCAGCGTCGCCCCAGGTCCACCATCCCTGGCTGTCGTCCCACGAGGAGTGCTGAGTCCCACTTGTGCCATCCCTTCCAAGAGTCCTGAGGTTGCCACTGGTCACACTAGCCCTCCTGGGGCTCTTCATCAGGGTCGTGCTGGAGCTTCATGTCTTCGGGGACAGCTGGGCTGGGGCCTGGCTGAGCCCTAAGCTCGACGCTCGTCGCCGCGCTGCGCCGCGCCGATAAGAAAGAGCAAGGAAGTGAGGAGGGAAGAGACAAGGGGGAGGAAGCAGGATGGAGCACGAGAGAGACTTGCAGGAGGAGGGTTAGGAGCAGGAGTACAAGCGGCAGAACCAGACGGGCGGACCCTAACGGGCAGGTGGGGCGGGCGGGCCCAGACGGCCGGGTCGAGCGGGCGGATCGCTGAAGCGTCAATCCAACATGAATCGCGAGTAAAGTTCGAGAGATAGTGCGATTCCCAAGTAAATCGTGACGAAATCCAAAGCGAAAGCGTAATTCCTGAGTCTAGGCGGCACGGCGCCGCAATAAATTTTACTGAAGCACCACGCGAGAGCGCGATTGCTGCATAAACTATGAGGGCGCCCCGCGCGAGAGCCCGAATCTTAAATAAACTGTGAGGAAGTATCACGCGGGAGCCGTTGTTGTTGCAACCCAGGGGCCTTGGACAATGTTTGAGGACCAATACTTTCCCCAATCGAAAAAAGGTGCGAGCCAACACAATGTGCACGGGGCAGGGGGCATCAACAGAAATTGCTACGTCGAAATGACAATTCAACCAAACCAACAATCATCTTAAGACTGCTTCGCTCTAATCTGCTCGCGTGCTCACAAGCCCTCGATACCCGCCCTCTTCGACTTCGATCGTTCCCACTTGGGAGTAGACCTTCCTTACCTGCCACGTTTAGTTCGCGCAGCCCCCAAAACAGAGGAAGGGAGGGAGGAGGGAAGAGACAAGGGAGAGGGAGAAGGATGGAGCGCGAGAGAGATGTGCAGGAGGAGAGTTAGGAGCAGGAGTGTCGGGTGGGCGGAACCTAACAGGCGAGTCGGGCAGGCGGGCCCAGACGGCCGGGTCGAGCGGGCGGGTCGCTGAAGCGTAAGTCTCTTGCGATGGCACGATTCCCAAGGATATCGTCAGAAAGTCCAGAGCGTGAGCGTGATTTCTGAGTGCCGTTGGCGCGGCGTCTCATTAAATTGCGAGGAAGTCCCACGCTAGAGCGCGATTCCTGAATAAGTTGTGAAGACGTCCAGCGCGAGAGCGGCGTTTTTGAATAAATTGCGCGGGAGCCGTTGCTGTTGGTAAGTCGGGCGCCAGGGGCGCAGTCTGACGCCCAAGACTTTCCCTTGTTAAAAGCAGGGTGCGACCTCCAGGAGGAGCACCTTCATCGAAAAAACACACTGGGCACCGGGCAGGGGGGATCCACAAGCATAATCCTTCAGAAATGAAACTTCAACGCCGCGAGACGCCCGCCTGCGGCGACCCGCTCTCGGAGCCACTTGACCGTCTGCCACGGCCGCGCGCAGGGCGGCGGCA
>CAUYUJ010012670.1:275964-325964 GCA_963575745.1 Prorocentrum cordatum
CTCCCCCCTCCCTCCTCCTTCCTCCCTCCTCCCTCCGCCCTTCCCCGTCCTTCCTCCGTGCTCCTCGCTCCTCCCACATCCCTCCTACCTCCTCCTTCCTCCCTCCTCCCTCCTCCTCATCATCCTCACTTCCCTCTCGTCCCTCCTCATCCTTCCTCCTCCCTCACCCCTCCTCCATCATCCCTCCTCCCGTCTCCCTCCTCCCTCCTCCCTACTTCCCCCGTCCCCCTGATCCCTCCTCTATCCTCCCTCATCCCGTCGTTCTCCTCCCTCCTCCCGCTCATCCTTCCTCCCTCTTCCCTCCACCCTCATCCCTCATCCTTCATCCCTCCTCCCTTCTCCTCCTCCATCCCCTCCTCCCTCCTCCCTCCTACCTCCTCCCTCCTCCCGCCTCCCGCCTCCCTCCTCCCTCCTCCCGCATCCCGCCTCCCGCCTCCTTCCTCTCTCCTCCCTCCTCCATTAGTCCTCCCCCCCTCCCTCCTCCCTATTCCCCCACCTCCCTCTCATCCTTCTCCTGCCTCTCTTCTCTTTCATCCACCTCCTCCCTCTCATCCTCCCTCCCTCCCCTCACCTCTCCTCCCTCTCCTCCCTCCCCCCTCTCTCCTCGTCCTCCCGTTTCCTCCCACTCATCCCTCTCATCCCGCTCCTTCCTATCCTCCCTCCTCCTCTGCTCCATCTCATCCCTCCCCCCCCCCCCCTCTCCTCATTATCTTCCATTTCCTCAATATCCTCCCTCGCCTCCCTCTCCTCCCTCTCCACCCTCATCTCTCCTTCCCCCTCTCTGCCGCATCCCGCTTCAATCCTCCCTCAACCTCCTCCTCTTCCTCCTCATCCTCCTCCTGCTCCTGCTCCTGCTCGTGCTCCTGCTCCTGCTCCTGTTCCGCCTCCCCCTCTTCGTCGTACGATGTTTCTTAAGAGTATGTAGTATGGTTATAAGTAGTAGTATCATTAGTAGTTGCACTAATATGAGTATGCTTCTTAGTGTCATTAATATTCGTACGATTCTTATTATTAGTAATAAAAAAATGTTCTTCGTATTATTATGAGCATTCATCGTAGTATGCTTACTCTTCTCCTTCGTGGTAGTATTCGCTTTCATCCTCCTCCTCCTCTTCCTCCTCACCCTCCTCCTCCTTCTCCTCCTGCCCCATCCTCCTCCTCCTCATCCTCCTCATTCTCCTCCGCCTCCTCCTCCTCCTCCTTTTCCTTATCCCTCTCCTCATCCCTCTCCTCGTCCTCCTCCTCCTCCTCATCATCTTCCGCCTCCATCTCCTCTTCCTCCTCCTCCTCCTTCTCCTCCTCCTCCTCCTCCTCCTTTTCCATCTCCCTCCGCCTCCTCCTCCTCCTTCCTCCTCCTCCTCCTCCCCTCTCCTGCGTCATCGTGCTCCTCTTCTCCTCCTCCTCCTCCTCCTCCTCCTCCTCTCCTCTGCTCCTCCCTCTAGCCTCCTCCTCCTCCTCCTCCTCCCTCCTCCTCCTCCTCCCTCCTCACTCCTCCTCCCCCCCTCCTCTCTCCTCTCCTCCTCCTCCTCCCTACTCCTAGCTTCCGCCTCCTCTCCTCCTCCTCCTCCTCCTCCTCCATTCTTCATCCCCTCCTTTTCCCCTTCCCCCCCCCCCCTCCTCCCCCTCCTCCCCCTCCTCCTCCTCCTCCTCCTCCTCCTCCTCCTCCTCCTCCTCCTCCTCCTCCTCCTCCTCCTCCTCATCATCTTCTTCTCCGCCTCCTCCTCACCTCCTTCTCCTCCTCCTCCTGCCCCCATCCTCCGCCTCCTCCTCCTCCTCCTACTCCTCCTCCTTCTCTTCCTCTCCTCCTCCTCTCCTCCTCCTCATCCTTTTCCCCTTCCTCCCCCTTCTCCCCATGCCCCCCGCCTCTCCTCCTCCTCTTCTTTCCGCCTCCTCCTCCCTCCTCCCCTCTCCTCCTCCTCCTCCTCCTCCTCCTCCTCCTCCTGTTCCTCCTCCTCTCCTCCTCCTCCTCCTCCTCCTCCTCCTCCTCCTTCCCCTCCTCCTCCCCCTCCTCCTCCTCCTTCTTCTCCCTCCTCCTCCTCCTCCTCCTCCTCCTCCTCCTGCTCCTCCTCCTCCTGCTCCTCCTCCTCCTGCTTCGCTCTGTGGCGGTGGCCCGTCCGAGAGAGAGAGAGAGAGAGAGTCAGGGAGGGGCAGAGAGAGACAGAAAAACAAACTGACAGACAAACAGACAGACAGACAGACAGACAGACAGACAGACAGACAGACAGACAGACAGACAGACCGGCAGGCAGGCAGGCAGGCAGGCAGGCAGCCAGGCATATTCACCAGACAGACAGACAGACAGACGGACGGACGGACGGACGGACGGACGGACGGACGGACGAACGGACAGGCTGACAGACAGACAGGTTCACAAAGAGAGGGAGAGGACGCAATAAAACGGGGGGGGGCGTCCTCGGAGAGTGCGGGTTCTGCAGCTGGGCCGGGTTGGGCAGCCAGATCACGCTGGCCGGCGGCGGCGGAGGGCAGGAGGGGGGGAAGGTATAAGGGTAAGGGGCGGAAGAAGGAGGAGGACGACGAGGAGGAGGAGAAGGCGGAGGAGGACAAGGAGGAGGAGGACGAGGAGGAACTAGGAGGAGGAGGAAGAGGAGGAGGAGAAGGAGGATGAGAAGGAGGGGGAAGGAAGAGGAGGACGGCGACGAAGATGAGGAAGAGGAGCAGGAGGAGGAGGAGGCCCGAGAGGAAGACAATGGGGAGAGGAGGGGGGCCGAGAGAGGAGGACGAGGAGGAGGAGGAGGAGGCGAAGGGAATGGGAGAGAATGAGGATCAGGATCAAGAGGAGAGGGAGACTAGGGCTGCAGCAAGAGGCAAGGACAGGGGAGAGGAGAAGCGGGGGGATGAGAAGCGGGGACAGGGAATGACACTGTCCCACCCGAGGCCCGTCCACAAACTTGTGAACCATACGCCAAAAGAGCAGGCACGAGCCTCGAGTCATCGCATGCATGATGCCCAAGACGAGAGGGGAATGGTGATAATAATGATCGTGGTGACAATGATGCTGATAATGATGGTGTTTGACGATACGTATGATGATGATGATGATGATGATGATGACGATGATGATGATGATGATGATGATGATGATGATGCTGCTGCTGCTGATGATGATGATGGTGATGGTGATCATGCTGATGATGATGATGATGATGCTGATGATGGTGATGATGATGATGATAACGAGGTTGCTGGTGATGGTGATGATGACGGTGCTGGTGGTGATGATGATGGCGGTGTTGATGATGTTGATGATGATGATGCTGATGATGAATGGTGGTAGTGATGTTGATGATGAAGACGACGGCGGTGATGACGATGGTGGTGGTGGCGATGATGATGGTGATGATTGCGGTGATGGTAATGATGATGGTGATGGTGATGGTGATGGTGATGGTTATGGTGATGGTGATGGTGATGGTGATGGTGATGGTGATGGTGATGGTGATGGTGATGGTGATGGTGGTGGTGGTGATGGTGATGGTGATGGCGGTGGAGATGTTAATGCTGGTAATGGATGAGAGTGGTACTAATGCAACAAACAGTTGCTGATGGCGGTGATGGTAATGGCGATGACGACGACGATGATGGTATTGACGATAATAGCGATACAGCCTATGATGATGCTGATGGTGATGAGGATGATGAAGATGATGGTGGTGATGGTGATGTGATGATGATGGTAGTAACTGATGATGGCGATGACGAAGATGTCGATGGTACTGATGCTGATTATGTGAACGATGTTGATGATGATGGTGATGGTGACGACGGCGATGGCGATGCCGATAGTGACTATGATTGTGATGGTGGTGTTGATGATGTTGACGATGATGATGATGATGCTGATGATGATGATGATGATGATGATGATGATAGTGATGATGATGATGACGATGATGATGAGGAGAAGGAGGACGATGATGATGATGGTGACGGTGTTGACGAGGACGAGGAGGAGGAGGAGGAGGAGGACGAGGAGGAGGAGAAGGGTGAGCAGAGGCGGCATGAGCAGGATAGGGAGCAATAACGGAGGAGGACGAGGAGAGGAGAAGAGAGAGCGCAAGAGGAGAAGTAGCAGCAGCGGAGGGAAATGGGAGAGGAGAAGCAGCAGCAGAAGGAGAACGAGAGGGAAGGAAGCAGGGGGAGGAGAATGAGGAGGGGGACAGTGCCCACAGTAGCAGGAGGCAAAGGGGAAGAAGGAGGACAAGGAAGGAGAGGCGAAGCCAACGTTACAGGGGTGTTCATGTCGGGGACCCTGACCCTTCATCACGGGCGATAGAGCACTGTACACTCAGACGAAAGAGAATTGCCAAAGTAAATGTCTGCCCCTCTCGGAGCGCAATGGAACGGCACGGGGGGCAGGAGAGGGACGAGGACGAGAGGAGAGGAGCTGTGGAGGAATGGCTGATAATCCCATCCTTCGGCCGAACGTGCGGGTCGGTGGGGACGCCATACACCGACCGCTTCCCGCACCAAGGATCGGCGGATGGGCATGCTTTCACGCCAAGGTTCGGCTGGCCTTCTCGGCGCTGCTCGGATGCCCCTGGCGAGAGCAAACCTCCTCAAGGGAATGTCACCAGCGCACCGGGTGACCTCGGCCATCTCCACTAGTCTGGATTCAGGGATGCATCTGGGCATCCGTCTCCCGATCCTCTGGGTCGATACGCTACAACTATGCGTTTCATCGCTTGCTCCGAAGGCTCCGACAGACCCCATATATTCGAGGGGGTCCGATGGGATCTTGACGATGAAAGTTCAAGCCATCACGCGTCAGAACGGATCACATCTTAAATAATGGCTGCGGCCGTCAAGATCTAAATCACCCCACAGCGCACGCAACTAAATAGACATCCCCCGTCCACCACACGAAGCATGTGACCAGTAGCCCAGGAGCCCGCATCACGATTGCAGCACCACGAGACACCATGCTGACGGCGACGCAAGCAGTAGCGTCCAGAGGTCTCGAAGGGGACGAGGAGGGCAGGGGCACAAACCTACAGCGATCCACTCGGTGGCCCGCCGTTGGAGCGTGGTCCCAAGTCATCTGGGTACAAGCGGCTGTTCAGTGCGCAAGCGAGCTGTCGCTGTAGCTTGATCCGCGGCTCCGCGCGCCAGGAGGACGAGAAGGAGGAGGAGGAAAAGGATGATGATGATGATGATGATGATGATGAGGAGGAGGAGGAGGAGGAGGAGGAGGAGGAGAAGGAGGAGGGGACAGAGGCAGCAGGAGTCGGAGGGGAGGAGAAGAAGCCGCAGCAGCAGGGTTTGGGAGTCCTTGCACTCCCGCGTTCAATCCTCACTATCCCTCCTTCAATCAATCCCTCAAATCATCTTCCTCCTTTTCCTTCTCCTCCTCCTCCTCCTCCTCCTCTTCTCCTCCTCCTCCTTCTCCTCCCCTTCCTCCTCCTCCTCACCATCATCATCATCAGCATCATCAGCAGCAGCAGCAGCGGCAGCATCACCAGCAGCATGATCAGCATCATCATCAGCAGCAGCATCAACAACAGCAGCAACAACAACTACAACAACAACAGCATCGCCAACGACAACCACAAGCACAACAACAACGACAGCAGCAGTAACAGCAACAACAACACCAACAGCAGCAGCAACAAGAGCAACAGCAACAGCAACAGCAACAGCAACAACAACAACAACAACAACAACAATCATTTTACCCGAACGCGCGGTGTTCTCCCCAGTGCCAGGGTTTTCATACGACACCAGGCAATACCCCCACTTCGTGGGGGGGCATTACAAGCTCTACCAAATATCCAAACGACTCTTCGCGACCACCCAAACCCAGCTTCCCGCCCTATGACGTTGGGACACTTCACTTCGTGGCGTGCGGACGACCGTGGCTACTACACTGGCGTGGGGTACACACCCACAGAACTTGGTCACTTATTCGGGGCGCGCATGTGCCCAGCATGGTGCAATTGTGCCATACAATACATAATACAGAGAGACAGAGAGAGAGACAGAGAGCAGACAGAGAGAGAGACAGAGAGAGCGGAGTTGGTCACATTTTTGGGTCAAGTTCCTGGGATGATGGGAATACACAACTCTGTTACATTTGATAGTGTGCACGACACACATGAGATGATACGTACTCGCAAGATAGTTGGTCACATTTGTGGAATTCCTGGGCGGATGTGGGGATACACAAATACCTTTGTTACCAGTGCTAGACATGGTACAGACACTGAGAGAGAGAAGGCGAGACAGAGGAAGAGAGCGGGAGAGAGAGAGAGACAAAGAGAGAGAGACAGAGAGAGAGGAGTTCGTCACATTTTTTAATCAAATTCCTGTGCCGAAGTGGGAATACGCAAAGGCATCAGTTGCATATGACCCGTAGGGTACATGGTACACATGATCATGGTACGTACGCACAAGATGGTTGATCACATCTTTAGGGCAAATTCCTGAGGGATGTGGGAATACACAGAGAGAGAGAGACGATATGGTTTTCCCGATGGTTGTCTCGATGGTTGTCCCGATGGTTGTCCTGATGATCGTGGTTGTCCCGATCGTCGTCCCCATGGTTGTCCCGATAGTTGTCCTGATGGTTATGGTTGTCCCGATCGTTGTCCACATGATTGTCCCGCTGGTTGTCCCGACGGTTGTTCGGATGGTTGTCCCGATGGTTGCCCCGATGGTTGTCGCGATGCTGCCATACTTTCTTTTTCTATCGCCCAGCCTCGGCGAACAGTGCCGGCGGGGGAACAGGGAGCACACTGCCAGAGCGCACTCATACTGTCATGAGCGGCCAAGGGCATGCGGCATACGGAACGGCACTCATACTGTCATGAGCGGCCAACGGCATACAGCCTACAGACGCGAAGGCTCCTCCTCCTGGGTCCCGTCCGTGATGGCGCCAATCCGCGGCGATACCTGAGGCTGGACAGGTGGCAGCACGGAGGCCATACGCGTCGCAATGGCGACATCAGGGATGTGTCCGAGCACGATGCTCATACGCCTGCTCGCGGATGCCGGGCCCGTGGCTGCGAGAGGAAATACCGCCAAGACGCCCGGGACCTGCACCGTGATACCGAGGTCCAGTCGGTAGTCCATTAGATTCCCATGCGGCGACTGGCCCCACGGTCGGTATACGTCCTGGTGCCACCATTGGTCCTGTGTCGGGTATACCCCGGGCTCGCCCGCGGCAACCCACAGTGCCATACCCTGCGGCTCATACCCCATGGATGGCGCGTGAATGGCGATGAATACGTCCAAGCTCATCAAGGCCCTATACGAAAGCCCCGATACGACCTCGGCGTGAACGCGAATACGAAGTCGATCCAAGATCCTGCGAAGGCCGGCATACATCCACTCGCCGTGCCGGACGAATACGTCGCGTGTCCAGTCACGTATGCCGGCGGTGGCGCTGAGCTGCTCGAGCACATACGCGAGCGTGCCCAGTACCCGCCCTTCTGGATCTCGAAAGCCGTGGAGGTTCCCGAATACGAGGTTCGCGTAGAAGAAGACGTCGAACGCGAGCCACTCAGGCGTCTCGATACCGCCCCTACGCTTCATGTTCTCGTCGACCTCCGAGTTGGCCTTCGATACTCGCGTGGACGCAGCCGTTGATACGCAGAGGCATACACCCATGACTCCATTCCACACCGCGGGGAAGTAGATACCCGTAGCGAACCATCTGCTCTCGGCAAGCATCTTCAGCCATACGAATACAGCATTCTCGCCGCCGCGTGGGACGTTCCAGTCCCACATACGCTGGGCGACCTGCTGTTGCGATGGAGTATACTCTCCGGCGGCGTCCCAGTCCCCGTCCATGACAAAGGAGATACGTAAGATGGAAGATACGTGAATACGAAGATACGCAAATACGTAAATGCGAAGATACGCAAATGCACCTTGAGCACAAATGGCTGCGGCATACATGCGAATGTTGATGCGGCAAAGTGGCCGAGCCCATACGAACAGAAACGAACCACATACATGTGCCAAAGTGCCATTCGTGCGACGTCCGCCGCCGCACATGCGACCAAGGCAGGCATACCGACATCATGTTTTTTTGTTTTTGCCCCGGGCCTCATGGATTCCCCCCCCTAGATCCCCATGTAACGGCGGCCCGGGCCGAAGTGCCCAGGGAAGACGGCTCGGGCCGAAGGCATTAAGAGAATACGTAAAACCATTGAGCCCTGGGAGGCCCCCCCCAAGATCCCCAGACAGGTCTTGCGGCTCGGGCCGAAGGCCTAAAGAGAATACATAACAACAGGGCCCTGGGAGGCCCCCCCAAGATCCCCAGATAGGTCTGGCGGCTCGGGCCAAAGGCCTACAGAGAATACATAAAAACCATTGGGCCCTGGGAAGCCCCCCCCCCCAGGAAAATGGCGGCCCCAAGAAAGCCCATGGTGACCCCAAGACAGCCTTTGATGGCCCCAAGACAGCCGATGGTGACCCCAAGAAAGCCTATGACGGCCCCAAGACAGCCCATGGTGGCCCCAAGACAGCCTGTGGTGGCCCCAAGACAGCAGCCAGTTGGTCACATTATTGGGGCAACTTTTGGCGCTGAGGCAGGCTGAGGCCGAGGCTGAGGCTGAGGCTGAAGCTGAAGAGGAAGCTGAAGCACTCTGAGGCCGAGGCTGAGGCTGATGCAGGCTGAGGCTGGGGCAGGCTGACGCCGACGCTGAGGCAGGCTGTTGCCGAGGCAGGCCGAGGCTGAGGCTGAGGCTGGGATCCGTCACCGTCGCCGTCGCCGTCGCCGTCGCCGCCGTCGCCGTCACCCTCGCCGTCGCCGTCGCCGTCGCCGTCGCCGTCGCCGTCGCCGTCGCCGTCGCCGTCGCCGTCGCCGGCAGCCCACGATGCCACCTGGGAGCGGCAGCCCACTGTGCCACCAGGGACGCGAGAGCATAGACCCCCGAAGCAGGTGTTCACGTTTTTGTGTTTTTTTTTTGGCCACCCCCAACTTCATATATATATACGCCCGAGGTGCAGAAAAGAGATACTCTGGTCTAAATGCATGCAGCACCTGCCCCCCCAGCGTGCACGCACGACTCTGGAAGATTCGCCTCGTACACCGTGCCCTCAGGAAGCAACCCCGAAGTCGTTGACGCCGGAGACCTCGCTCACCCCCTCCACGTCCATACCGTTGTGGCCGACCGAGTGGCGGAGCTTCACAGCGGCCTGGAAGTCTTGAAGTGATACCTCGTGCTGCGATGGACCAGCTCCGTGAAAGCTGTTGCCGTGATACCTGAAACAGGTGGTAGCCCGATGGTGGCATTGAGCCACAAAGGCCAACCCCCCGCAACTTTGCCAATTGGCCATCATACGGACTCGCGACAGTTTAGTCTTGTCGAGCCAGTCATAGACCTGCTTCGCATACTTGTCCAACTCCGGCCCCGTCTTCGCGGTCGCCAGCACTGCGTCGTCCGTACCGCTCGCACGGAGGAGAGCAGCACCCTTCTTCTCAGGCTGCTTCTTGGGTGCCAGGCAATACTGCAAGGCCGGCAGGATCTCATCAATCTCTTTGTACAAATCGTTATACATCTGCTCCTTCAATACCGCCTTGTTCCCCGCCATTACCGAGGGATCCTTTTGATACTCGCAGAAGGTCTTCATCGCGTGAATGAAACGGTTAATACCGACACCCCTCCGCTCCGGCTCCTTGCTGCACATCTCCGACATCCATACGGCCCCGCTCTTCAGCGGCTCCTGCATCTGGGCCCATACCTGCGCGTCCTTCAACTTCGCGAACTTCGAAGGCCCATACACGTTGAGCAACTGCGCGGGCAACGTCTCGTATACCTTCAGCCACTCCCGCTTCTTCTGGTCCTTCGGCTTCTCCACGGAGGCCGGGGCGCCCGTCGGCGCCGCAGCCCCGGCCAGGGCGAAGTTTGGGCAGTGGTCGAGTGTCATACGGAACCGCGGGGAATACACTTCCGAGTGGGAAGCCTGGTGCAGCCGTGCCGACTTTGGGAATATATGGCTGCAGTTTGAAACCGGATACCTACTACTGGCACACATGGCACTACTGGCACACATGCAGTTTTTGGATACGCATTGCACATGATACGTACGACGGACAGCATGTTACATATGATACGTATGGCAAATCATCCGCATGATACACATGCGACAGAGACCACAGTTGGTCAAATTTTTGGGGCAAATATTGTCACACTCGCAGTTGTTACGTATACTACCTATTGCACATGATACGTGTGATAGACATGAGACAGAGGCAACAGTTGGTCACATTTTTGGGGCAAATTTTGCAACACATGCGGTTGTTACGTAAAATACATATTGCACATGTAATACTAGGCCTGAGACAGAGAGAACGGCTGGTCACATTTTTGGGGCAAGTTTTGCCACACACGCAGTGGTTACGTATAATACATATTGCACATGATACGTGTGAGAGACCTGAGACAGACACAACAGTTGGTCACATTTTTGGGGCAAAGTTGACGTACGAGTATATCTACATATGTATACATATATGTATAGAGGTGTATGTGACTGTGTATGTGCACGTGTGCGTGTAGAGGCATGGCTATGCGCGTCGGACTAGTATGTTTGCATGTGTGTGTGTGTGTGTGTGTATGTGTATGTGTATGTCATTACTGGTGTATGCTCTTGTTTCATACAGTTCTGGTGGACCCCTGCGTCAGACAACATGCAACTATACAAATGAACGCCGCCCTCAAGGTTCAGACAGCAGCGCTTCCAACTTGACTTTGGATGCACGTCTGGTGACCCACCTACCCCGAATTTTCATTCTTTGATACTCGCTGGCGCCGCGAGCGTGCACTGCGGATACCAGCTCCTCGTAACTCCTCTTCCGCGCCCCCGTGCCTGAAGGCTTCTGCATACCTCGCTTCACAAGCGCAGCGAGCTTCTTCACAGTATGCGACTTCCCGCACTTGATACCCAGACCCTTTGCGGCCTTGACCAAACCGCGATACTGCTGTGTATGCTGCCTCGCATACGTCTGGACCTTCTGAGTCACAACGCTCAGAGCACTCGCCAGCACGCGGAACTCTGGAATACCGTCCAATTCCACCTTGGGACACAGACGGCGGCGACCCAACTGATACGCCACCTCCAAAGGTCCGCCAGCGCGCTTGCAGGGTAACTTCCGCAGCACAGCGAGTGATACACCCACACAGCTGCGGATCCCCTCCAAAACCTGAATTGTGTGACAAAGCGTCGATACACTATATGCTAGCCCATTTCGGATACGCGAAACGTTTTCCCGCACAGACTTGCTCTTGTCATACACCTCCATGAGGTACCAAAGACCACGCAGCGAATACGTGTTGATAGCCTGCCGCGTCTCGCAGAACAATACATACATGGTCGCGACACTCACTTGAGACGTGGTGTTCAGAGCCCTCCTCATACGCCCCAATGCCGTGGTCATACTGTCGCAGGAAAGCACACCAAAATACGCGAGCTCCGCCGCAGCATGGCGTCTCCACTTCCCACACTGCCGCTTCAGAAACCACTGATGCAGCTCCTCGGTATACTCCGTCGGCGCGCAGCCCATGGAAAACTCAAGAATGGTAACAAAACACCGCATACAGTCCATGCTGTTATACTTACCTGCCATCTTCACCTGGTTCTTCTGAACGGCCACGGCCACATAGTCCGGGATACTGTCCCCCATGGCCATGATGTCAGCGCTCGTGACCGAGACGCCCTTGACACGGGGACGCAGAAGCCCCGATACTACGTGCGACCACTTCTCCGCAAATGCAACAAGGCGCCGTCGTATACGAACCCTGCGCAGAGTGCGAATAAAATTCAGACCAGAATACGCGATGTGCAAACCTTCCCGATGGGCTAAATACGTGCCACCTCTCTCTTTGCATACAGCCTCGCAGTGCCGGACAAGACCGCAACAGGATGAATCGAAGTCCTGGACGAATACAATCCACTGATCCAAAAGGTAGTCACATACGACAGGTACTCCTGCCTGGCCTCTGGTGAAACGCAGTAATACAAAGGACAGCACGAACAGATACCCTGCGGACTGCATGCCAAGGCAATACGTGGCCAAGAATACCCCCCTCTTGAGCCAAAGTGCCTATGAGCAACGCACACACGCACAGACATGACGATGATGATGCTGCTCGTAATGATGATGATGGTGATGATGATGATGATGATGCTGATGTGGATGATGGCAGTTGCAGTTGTTTCATATTTACGCATTGCACAAGATACGTATGACAGCCATGACACAGAGACAAAAGTTGGTCACAGTGTTGGGGCAGATTTTGCCACACACGCAGTTCCTGCATATGACACATGATACGTATGAGAGACAGAAGACAAAGAAAAGTTGGTCACATTTTTGGGGCAAATTTGGTCACACATGCAGTTGTCACATAATTACATATTGCACATGATACGTATGACAGCCATGAGACAGAGACAAAAGTTGGTCACATTTTTGGGGCAAATTTTGCCACACATGCAGTACTTACGTATGATACATATTGCACATGATACGTATGACAGAAAGAAGCCAGAGGAAAGTTGGTCACATTTTGTGGGGCAACTTTGGTCAAACATGCAGTTGTTTCATATTCACGTATTGCACAAGATACTTATGACAGCCATGACACAGAGACAAAAGTTGGTCACATTTTTGGGGCAGATTTTGCCACACACGCAGTTCTTACATATGGCACATGATACGTATTAGAGACAGAAGACAGAGTTGGTCACATTTTTGGGCTATTGGTCACACATGCAGTTGTCACATAATTACATAGTGCACATGATACGTATGACAGCCATGAGACAGAGACAAAAGTTGGTCACATTGTTGGGGCAAATTTTGCCACACGTGCAGTTCTTACATATGATACACATTGCACATGAGTATGAGAGACAGAAGACAGGGAAAAGTTGGTCACATTTTTGGGGCAAATTTTGTCCCACATGTTGTTTCCTATTTAAGTATTGCACAACATACGTATGAAAGCCATGACAAAGAGGCAAAAGTTGGTCACATTTTTGGGGCAGATTTTGCCACACTTGTAGTTCTTACGTATGATACATATTGCACGTGACACATATGAGAGACAGAAGCCAGAGGAAAGTTGGTCACATTTTTGGGGCAAATGTGGTCACACATGCAGTTGTTACATATCACACACATGGCACATGATACTTATGACAGCCATGACACAGAGACAAGAGTTGGTCACATTTTTGGGGCAGATTTTGCCACACAAGCAGTTCTTTCATATGGCACATGATACGTATGAGAGACAGAGGACAGAGAAAAGTTGGTCGCATTTTTCTGGCAAATTTGGTCACACATGCAGTTGTCACAAAATTACATATCGCGCATGATACGTATGACAGCCATGAGACAGAGACAAAAGTTGGTCACATTTTTGGGGCAAATTTGGCCACACATGCAGTTCTTACGTATGATACATATTGCACATGATACGTATGAGAGAAAGAAGACAGAGAAGAGTTGGTCACATTTATGGGGAGATCACACATGCAGTTCTTACATATGATACATATTGCACATGATACGTATGAGAGACAGAAGACAGGGAAAAGTTGGTCACATTTTTGGGGCAAATTTTGTCCCACATGCAGTTGTTTCGTATTTACGTATTGCACAAGATACGTATGACAGCCATGACACAGAGGCAAAAGTTGGTCACATTTTTGGGGCAGATTGTGCCACACTTGTAGCTCTTACGTATGACAGCCATGACACAGAGGCAAAAGTCCGGCACCATACGTCATAGATCATTCCGGCGATGATGATGATGGTGATGATGATGATGGAGGTGAGGGTGAGGGTGTTGGTGATGGTGGTGATGGTGATGGTGAGGATGAGGGGGAGGAGGAGGAGGAGGAGGAGGAGGACGATGAGAGGAGGAGGAGAATTAAGAGAAGGCTGAGGAGGAGGACGAGGAAGAGGAGGAGGAGGATAAGAACGATGAGAAGAGCCAGGGACCCCGTGAATACCTCTCGGAGTCGAGTCGAAGCCTCGGGGGCGCTCTTGGGAGCCTTGGGGCGCTCTTGGGACCATCTCAGGGACATGCGATTTTTTTCTTTGAGTGCACAAGGAAACCAGTTCACAGACGCGAGCGGCTCATACCCGACATCATACCCCACTGCGCAATTTCTGTGTAGAAGTGGCGCAGCATGCCGATACTGCCGGAAGAGATGTGGCCAATACGGTCGGCATGCTCGACTCCATGCAGGAGCTCTGCACCGGTCCGGGCATCGAGCCCCGGATACGTGCTGCGGCAAGCCAGAATGTGTCCGCATACAACGCCGACGAGGCGATCATACTCGCGACACTCCGCGGAGTCAAAGTGCTTGGCATACTGCCACACCTCACTGGAAGCACCATACAGGAAGCAATGCTGAGGGCAATACGCGAAAGCCTGTGTGAGAAGTGACGATACCGCGGCGAGTACCCCGGCCTCATACTTCCGCATGTCGGCCCGAGGCGGATACAGGTCATTCCCAAGGGATACCCATACCATGAACAGCGGCGCCTCGCAGCGCTCCTTGATACACTGAAATACATGCTGATACGTGCGGGATACATCCCAATGGTTGAACGATGCGCCACCGCGAGCCACAAGGATACAGCGCTGGCCAGTATTCTCATACACCGCTTGGAGCACATCCTGCATATACACCGACCAGTGCTCGTCGCCGTATACGAAAGCCCCCGAGTCGACAACGATGATACCATAGGGGCGATGCAATCCAGGAAATACCTCGCCCACCTCATTGCGCCATACAAGAGCCTGCGCAGCGCCCCAGTCATACAGAGAAGGGGAGGCAAGCATGGCTCGCGAATACGCGGAACCTCGGATACTGTAGCAAAACCTGAAGGCAATAGGAAGTATCTCTGAGGGCCTACTGGCTACGGATACAGAAGATGCTGACGACAGCGTGAAGTCATGGGCCGTCGGCAAGCCCTCGGCGAGGCGCAGCCGTGCAGAACAGCTCAGCCCGAACAGGCCCCAAGACAGCCTATGTGGCCCCAGCACAGATGGTCCCAAGACAGCCTATGAAGCAGAACGTGATGGCCCCGGGAAAATTGTGGCCCCAAGAAAGCCTATGGTGGCCCCAAGATACGTAGAGTATGTATGCTCAGGATACGTATGATAGGTATGATACTCATGCAGTTGTTACATATAACACTTTGTGCGCATGATAAGTATGATAGGCATGTGACAGGAGACAACAGTTGGTCACATTTTTGGGGCATATTTTGACCCACAGGCAGTGGTTACGTATAATACATATTGCACGTGAGACAGATGAACGCGGAGACGAAGAGTTGGTCACATTTTTGGGGCAGATTTTTCTCTGTTACATAATACACATTGCACAAGAAAAAGACAGCCATGAGAGAGAGACGAAAGTTGGTCACATTTTTGGAACAAATTTTGCCACACATGCAATTGTTCCGTATGACACATACTGCACATGATACGTATGAGATACATGAGACAAAGAAAGTTGGTCACATTTTTGGAGCAAGTTTCGTCCCACGTGCAGTTGTTACATGAGTACACATTGCACAAGGTATGGCAGCCATGACACAGAGACAAAAGTTGGTCATTTTTTTGGAGCAAATGTTGCCACACCTGCCTTTCGTACGTATGATACATAGTGTTCATGAGACGTATGAGAGACAGGACACAGAGAAAAGTTGGTCACATTTTTGGGGCAAATTTTGTCACACATGCGGTTGTTACATAAATACGTATTGCACAAGGTACGTATGACAGCCATGAGACAGAAGCAAAAGTTGGTCACATTTTGGAGGCATTTGCCACACATGCAGTTGTTACGTATGATACATATTGCGCATGATATGTATGAGAGACAGAAGACAGAGAAACGTTGGTCACATTTTTGGGGCAAATTTTGCCCCACGTGCAGTTGTTACATAAGTACACATTGCACAAGAAAAAGACAGCCATGAGACAGAGACAAAAGTTGGTCACATTTTTGGGGCAAATTTTGCCACACATGCCACGTATGATACATATTGCACATGATACGTAAGAGAACAGAAGACAAAGAAAATTTGGTCACATTTTTGGGGCAAATTTTGTCCCACATGCAGTTGTTATATAATTACACATTGCACAAGATACGTACAAGAGACATGGGACAGAGACAAAAGTTGGTCACATTTTTGGGGCACATTTTGACCCACATGCACAGCTTACGTATAATACATATTGCACGTGATACGTATGAAAGGCATGCGCCAAAGACAACAGTTGGTCACATGCGGGCCCGGATACATACATTAGATATGGTACTAGGCCGACATGGCCACATGCGCGTGTGTACGTTTGTTTTGTTTGTCCCCGTCGCCATACGTCATACATCATTCCGGCGTGGCCGCGCCGCCGTAGACGAGCAGCTCACCATTTTCGCCCCACTCTGCCTCCCTCACTGGGAGCTCACTGCATACGCCCATCTCCTCATACACTGGCGCATCGGCAGCCTCCGCAGCGGCACCTGCAGCAAAGTCTGCAAGGATACGTTGGCAGCCGGTCTTGGATACATCTGCCGCATCCTCTGCGCTCACAAGGAAGTCCACGAGATTGTTGCCCATGTCCATGGACACAACAGGGTCCGCGTCATACTCCCCTTGATCTGCACAGGCATACTCGAGGCCTTTCCCCTCGTCGTCAGATGACGATACCGAGTCGTAGCCGCGCTCCAGCACCTCGCCAGCCTGCTCAGGCCCAGCCGTGAGGAAGTCACTGCGGCGGACCTTGCCGCATACATAACAGCCCTCGCGAGACTTAAAGCGGCTGCAGGCAACGTAGCCATACCCCCTCGTAGCCACTCTCTTCTTCTGCTCGAAGTAAATACAGCCGTGAAAGAGATCCGCACCCTGGGCTCGACGCACCGTGGTCGCATACCCGTAGCAGCAGGGCAGGAAGACCTCCCCATTCTCCTCGATGGGGTGCACCAATACCATGTTTCCCGTGCCCACCAGCCTGGCTGTAAACACGGAGTTTCCACGAAGCGACTCGCATACCGTGGCCAACGCCCCATTCACAAAGCCTCGCTGCTTGTCGAAGTTCCGACTGAGGCGAATGACGATACCAGGTCTGGCCAAAATACGTAAGTCGGACTTCGTGGTCGGGTCGCAATACCCACCCTTTTGCAGATCGGCCTCACTAATGCCGAGTAATGCCAGAGCCGCTCTGCATACCTCCGACGAGCCTGCGTTCGTACACGTGAGCCAAGAAAACGGATGGCCTTTCTCCGACGCCAACGCCATACCGCGCTCAACACAAGCCTCCAAGGACTCATGATGCCAGTGGCGGTCGCCAAAATACTCCGTCAAACACGCTCGATCTGGCTGAGCCTCGCGTATACGATTCAGGAAAACCAAGTGCTGCTTGTCTGCGGTGCGATACACGGTCTTCAAATCAACCTTGTCCATTTGGTTGCAGAAGTGCTCGCACTGGCCCCCGCTCAATACTGGCTGCAACTGCTTAAAATCGGCGACGATACCAGTGAAGGGTTTGTGCGGCTGCTCCCGCACCGAGGCAAAAAAACGCATCCATTCCTGGTCTTCATACTGGCTGCCTTCATCGCAAAGAATCAAATCAATACTTCTCAAAGCCGAGGGTGGAGCCCAGCGGACCTTGCCGTCCTTCCCGGCCCTCTTATACTTCAAGACTCCTTGTATCGTGTCCACTCGGATATTCTCAATACCAGGTCTGTCCGGCAGCTTGGACTTGTACTGGTGCACGAGATACCCCGTGGGGCACACGATCAAGACCTGAAGAGACTCACATGCCCAAATGGCCAGCTCCAACAATACTGCCGTCTTCCCACTGCCGGGCGGTCCAGAGATATACAAGAAACGCTTACTGTTCTGCTTCTCCTCCTCGTCCTCCAGCGATACACCCTTCTTGACCCGTTCGATGGCGTCAGCCTGCTCTGGGCTCCACGTGCGCTGCTGATACTTCGGCCTGTTCAAGGTATCCCACTCCTGCCGAAGGCACTCGTACTCTGGCTCGTTATCGCATTGAGCAACACGCATATACAACAGAAAATTCGCGTGTTGCTTCTGCTCGAAGCAGCCGACACGCTCATCGCGCATACCGCGAAATTGCAGATCGCGTCGGGCCAGCGAGAGCAGATACTCGAATGCTGCCCTGTCATTGGCAAATACAGGGCCTCCGGCAGTATACTCAGAGCCGAATGTAAGTATCTGGCCGTCATCACCCACTCGCATCGGAAGCGCATGAGTATGGAACTTCAGATCACACGACGTCTCCGCGATATCAACAGAGCCCGACCACTTCCAGGACATGAGATACTCGATCATGCCCACGAAATTCTTCATACTGTCCAGGTGTTTGAACGTCCGAGGGAGTAATTGTGCAGCGTATACATGTGGCAGCACAGTCAGTGAATGCTGGCCCCAATACCCGTCCGTCAGCTCGTACCAGTACCTGCAGGCGACCACTTGCGTAGGTTCATACCTTTGATTACGTCGGCCGCCGCGGAAATGAACGCAGTGGTTGAAGGAGTCATACTCCCTGCCACGGTGCCATACCAAGAAACTCTCCGATACGTGAATCCCTGCGACCAGCTGCTCCCTCTTCTCCTGCAGATAAAAGCCATACATCCTCGAGGAAAAGTTGCCTTGCCGCCCGTCATAGTTCACCATGGCTGCCGGCTGCGGTGGATACAGCAATACATGAGAGTAGGACCGCTCAAATTCCGACAGTTGCGCCAAACGGATCGCCACTTCCGGCAAGCACGGGCTGCTCTTGCTGAGCAAGCGATACGCGGTCAGCCAGGAGCTGTTTGCATTCTTCTGCACATACTCGCCGAGCCCGACGTCGACGGCATCATGGTCCTTCGCCACATACCCAGAAATGTAGTTCAGACGGCCGTTGCCTATCTGAACATCTATCTCGGCGCAGAATACCAGCGAGAGGAACTTGACGAATGCCGACACCACAGCCGTCCCAGTGCGCCCCTGGAGATACTGCAACAGCCCAAAGCATACAACCCACGCGCAGATGTGCCAGTGCGGGGTGCCACGGCCTTGGTACTCGGTCTTCATACACCACTCGTAAACGATGAAGTACCTGGACACTGTTATTTATTTTGGCACACTGTTGTGACATGATACATATGGTACATGATGCGTATGATACACATGAGACAAACTCGCAGAAGAGTTGGTCACATTTTTGGGGCAAATTTTCGAACACATCCAGTTGTTAGATGTGATACATGGGGTACATGATACATATGACACACATGAAAACTCGCAAAACAATTCCTGGAATTTTGTTATACAAGAAGACGAACCTGTGGCCCCAGCGGTTCGCAAAGAACATCCAGATACAGCGAACCAGGAAGCACATATGGAGTGACATCATATAGGCACCAGCAAAAATACAGCGCAGGTACGGCTCCATGAAATACGGCCTCGGGAACTTCCACTCCGCGGGGGCGATGGTGATGAACAGATTCGGAAACGCGCACAGCCATACCTGTCCCCGGAGATTCCGGCAGCGTTGATACAGGGCCTCATAATTCTTCTCGTCGCAACAGCGCACGAGCATGATACGCACCAGATCAGCGAGGGAGTCTTGCACGATCTCCCAATACCCCGCAGACGCCTGCGAATCTCGAGCCATAACATCCCCCGTGACGCCGAGGCTCTTGGCACGGACTTGTGCATTGAAATACTTGTTCGCCAAATGCTTCTCGTACAGGAAGAACGGCAGGTCCCGCTGCTCGCCATATACGCGGGCACTGGACAACACCTTCCGAGTCCAAGACAGGCCGATGGATACCACACGGTTCGTGCTATCCTGGGTCTCGGCATAGTAGTGCTCCATTATACCCGTATCAGTGAAGTCCGTGGTCGGGTACAAGACGGGGCACATGGCACACTCGATACCTTTCATGACCACAAAGAGGTCGTAGGAGGACAGATTCAAGGAGCTGCGGTTCTCGATACGGATCCTCAGGAGAGTCAGAAAGCTACTGTCACACTTGGTATGCGCCCTATTCCAATGAATAGTTGTTGATTGTATTGTTTTTGTTATTTTGTTTGCCAGCCTTTTTTTTTGTTTTTGTGTTTTATGGTTTGTTTGTTTTTTGTTAGTCAATCTCGTGGTCGACGACGTCGCCGTCGCTCTCGTCGTCGCCGTCGTCGTCGTCGTCGTCGTCGTCGTCGTCGTCGCCGTCGTCGTC
Source organism: Prorocentrum cordatum (assembly GCA_963575745.1). Classification (NCBI taxonomy): domain Eukaryota; class Dinophyceae; order Prorocentrales; family Prorocentraceae; genus Prorocentrum; species Prorocentrum cordatum. Next base: position 296,215 of record CAUYUJ010012670.1, read on the forward strand.
GCTCTCGTCGTCGTCGTCGTCGTCGTCGTCGTCGTCGGAGGAGGAGGATCCTCTGTTCCGTCAGAAAGACGCGGTAATACTTGCTGTGCTCCCTCAAAAAATGAAATGCAGCCTTGCACCGGACGGTAGGCATACTCGCTTCGCAGACCAGGTCCTTCTTGAAGTACGCGCGCGAGAGGCCCACCTTCTTCCAGTTGAACTGGTGCGCAGCGCCATACCTCTCTTGCTGTACTGAGGTCCTCAAGACGACGATGCTCAGAGCACGACATTCGTCCACGGTCATCTCGTGCATACAGGGTCCAGTGCTGCGGTCCAGCGAAAACTCCCCAAACGAGTATCGAGGCCAGGTGATACACTCCTTTGCCTCGTAGCCCGACTTCGTCGCCAAGGGGATCCTATACAGCTCCGACGTCTTTGCAACCTTGAGGGCCTTCCCGTGGTTCTGCATACGGCGGTTGAACTTCTCGAGAGGAGTCTCTGTACCAGAACAGCAAGGGCATCTGGCAACCACAGGCGTGTACATGCCTGGCTTATACCACCATCTCGAAGATATACCAACTTGGCCACAGGCGTGCACCACCGGGTCCTGCGGTACTTGCCGACGATACGCCGCCAGCATGTCTGGTTGTTCCGACGTGCTACGATCCTGATATACACGGTTCGAGAAATACTCGTCATTGAAGAAGAACGAACCGCAGGCCTCGCAAGCGGACCAACTCCCGTAGCACACCCAGAACGCAAAGTCTGTCAGATTATACTGCTTCGTGTAGGTGGCTTGGATACTGGTGAGTAATGACATGGACCAAGACTGTCGCTGAAATACCTCCTGGCACTTTAACATGGCATACGCAGCAATAAGACAAGCGTCCGCCGCCATTTTCTGGAATACTATGCAACGGTCAGCTGTCGCCACGCTGCGAGCTCTCGCATACCAGCCGTGCTCTTGGTCGGAGATACACGCGTGTGCAGTCCTCGGCAGCACCTGGCCCTGGAAAGTCTTCTCGTAGGCCTCCACCACGGGACCTGGCAGCACATCCTTGTATACAAAGGCATCTGGATACTCGAGTGCCAACTTGGCATGCCGTTCGTGGGCACCGAAAAATACCGATAGATTGTGCAAAGGCACCAACTCTTCCGCCACCCCCAAGCGCTGACATAAGGATACACGCACAGCCTCCAAACCAGATCTAGCCCGGGCGCGCAGGGAGCGCGAAGCAACCTCCCAGTTGTGGCCGAGCTTGCTATCCAGAGAAACCAAGGAATACAAGAACTCCCACTCCTGTTGCTCTAGGTGGTCGCTGGTCCAGTATTCGCCACGTTGCTCGCGATAGCGACGATACGCTACGAGCCGCTGCGTGGTCCTGCAATCCACGAGATACTGCGCCAGTAACTGCTTTTTCACCTCCTCGGCCGAGACGCCCTTCTGCAGCTGCTCCAGGACATACTCCCCGCATACGTGGCTGTGTATCTCCTCAGCATTCTCCAGTATTGCCAGCTGCTGGGAGGGCGCCTTCAGCCACCTCTCCAGGGCGACCCAATGTGCAAATACCCCGGTCTCCGCGCGATACTTGTCCACCAGCGCTCGCCCCCTCAAGCCTTCTACGTGATACCAGTACTGGAGGTCCCTGCGCGACAACGCGTAGACGGCGCAATTGCCATGTTTGGCACCGTCTCCGAGTCGATACTTGCCGAGCCACTCTCGCAAGGCATATGGACCCGCCTCATACCCCCAGGCCTTCAGACGCACCTGCATATTCGGGTAAGTGAGGCCAAGGCCCAAGTCGGAGACCTGCTCTCGATACCGCTTGCCGCACGCCGCCTCTACAGCATCCCCCGTCAGCAGCTTTATACAAACCACATCTGTGGAGGAAGAAGCTGCCGTGGCCTGCTGCTTCGATACGGGCTCCTCCCAGTCGACCGCGGCAGGCCGTTTGGCCACGCGGGCAGATCCGGCGGCGGCTGGCCGTTTCAATACCCCGCCTGCGACCCGCGCCGCCGGGCGCTTCAATACACGCCTGGTGACGGCCTGGGCGGATGAAGCCGTCGCCTGCACTGAAGAGCTCACCGACGCATACGCATCGCACCACTGTCTCAACACTCCTCGGGACACCAAGACAGCTTTCCGTCGCATACGCAACACGGCATGCAAGATGTGGTACTTCAGCCCTGGATATACCGCGCGCATGTGGTCACCAAGTGCCGCGTCGAGCTTTTCAGCCGCGTCATACTGCAAAGGTCCGGAGTCAGGGTGATACTTCACGCACCATTGCCTCAAAACCATACCGCTGACAGCGACGGGAGGGTCGCTCTCCGAGAGAATCTGCGAGAGGACCTCCGCGGCGGCCTCGTCGGCGAAGCTCTCCCGATACTGATTGAGTCGAAGACGCTGGCCTATACATTCCTCCACAGCTTGGGCAGTATTCAATGCTCCCTTGGCGCCCCACTCCGTGCTGAGCCACTTCTGACATACCCTGGCGTCAGCAGATACAGATAAATGTCCCAGGAGCCACTGTTTCAAGACGGCCCCGTCAGTAGTCCCCTCGGGCATGTCTGTGCGAATACGTTCTCCATACCAGGTCTCCAGATGGCCAGCGTTCTGCACTTTGACAAGCGTCTCTTTGGAAGAATACTGCAGTAACCACGTCGTTGCGACCTTATTTGACACATACAGTGGTGGATCCAACTGTCGGAGCGCCCCGCATAATTTAAAAGCTGTATTATACTCGATGCCCAGGTGGCGGATGGCAGAGCCGTGATGCTCCTCCAGCTCCGTGGCGCTAGAAATACTGACCGTGCCAGGCACAACCCGATACTTGCACCACCAAAGCTTGCACGCCTGGTGACTGACCTGGATACCCTTTGCAACGAGCGCCTGATGCAAATAATACGGGCTGCCGCAGTCAGCCAAGGGAGGCCGCGACAGCTCTGGGCCATACTGGTCGTCAAGGGCTTTCGCCGACAAAGCCATGACCCATCCAAGAACACAGGCGATACCTTGATCCGAGATGGCTACGGATGTGACAGTGATCAGTCGGAGGCTTCCTGGGGCCGCTTGGGGTCCTCTTGGGGTAGGGGGGAAGCCTCCTGGAGCCGCTTGGGGTCCTCTTGAGCTTTGGGGGGCTTCTTGGAAGCATCTTGGGGCCTCTTGGGGGCTTATTGGGTCCTCACGGCGGGCTCTTGGGGCCTCTTGAAGGCCTCCTGGGGCAACCTATGGCGCAACCAGTAGGGAGCGTTTTATTCTCGGCGGCCGAGGGCGCAACCTATGGCGCAACCAATAGGAGGGCGTTTTATTCTCGGCGGCCGAGGGCGCAACCTATGGCGCAACCGCAAGGGATTATGGCCCCTGGCAGGCGCGCGAACCCCGTTGCAAGAGCGTGCGAAAGTAGCTCGCGCGAGCTCATGTAACATAAATGTTGGGAAACCCTTGTTTTTTTTTTTTTGGATTCGGACAGCGCGCGCGGGTGGAAATTTTGAAAAGTCGTGCAGCTGTTTTTCGAGGACCTACGGTGCGATTCGTGTGATTTTATGATGCGCGGTGGTAAAATTCTTAAGAACCCAATGGTTTTTGGAGATTTCGGCGTGCGCGCGCGAAGAAAAAACGAATCTGTCCCGCATGGTATTATTTGACAGGGATGATGGCCCTGGCAGGTGCGCAACCGTTGTCGCAGAAGTTCGAAAAAGTTGCTCGCAAAAGCCCGTTTGACAGAAATGTTTAAAAAGTGTTGGGTTTCCTACGAATCCGCAAGAGCGCGCGGGATGAGATTTTGACATTTTTTTGTTGAAAAACCATTAGTTTTTTGATGTTTTTATGTTGAAATCGCTCCGAACACTAAGCTTTTGGAAGGATTTCGTCTTGCGCGCGCGAATGTCCACTTTACCTTATTTTTTGCAAAGGATTCTTGAAATTTGATTATATTAGAACAAGAAATGTCATTTTATAGTGTTTTTTGCAAGGGAAAGCGGGGGGGAACAAAACAACCGGATCTTGATCACATCGAATTACCTGAGGCTTCCTCACGAAAATGATGAAAATGTAGCTGCGGCCTAGGCGGCGCAGGGGGGCCGTGCACCAGGGGTCCCAACAATAATTATTCTTTAGAATTAATAATGTTCAACAACATCAACAACATGAACGCCAACTGTAACAGCAGCAGCGGCAACAACAACGACAATCACAACACACAACAAACAACAAGAAGAACAACAACAGGCACTACAACTACAATAACAGCAACAACAACAACAGCAGCAACCATCACAACAACAAAAACAACCACGACAGCAACAACAACAGCAAAAACAACGACGACGACGACGACGACGACGACGACGACGACGACGACGGCACCAACAACGACAACGACAACGACAACGACAACAACAACGACAACAACAACGAGTACAATCACAACAACAGCAGCAGCAGCAGCAATCGCAGAATCAGCAGCAACAACAACGACATCATCATCATCATCATCATCATCATCATCATCATCATCATCATCATCATCATCATCATCATTATCATCATCATCATCATCATCATCATCAGCAGCAGCAGCAGCATCAGCAGCAGCAGCAGCAGTGGCATCATCATCAGCATCAGCATCATCAGCAGCATCGTCATCAGTCTCAACATCATCACCACCACCATCATCACCACCACCAACACCATCCTCATTACCAGCAGAATCACCATCATCTGCATCCGCCTGCCTTCTTCTGGTCCTGCTCCTGCTCCTGGTCTACGTCCCCATCCTCCTCCCCCGTCTTCTCATACGTCCTCCCTCCTCGCTCCTCCGTCCTGCGAGGTCATGCTCTTCTCCATCGCCTCCCGCCTCCCTACTTTCCCGTCCATTACACTGTTCTCCCCCTACCACTCCTTCCACTCCTCCTACTCCTCCCCCTTCTCCTCTCCTTCCCCAGGTTTCTTTTCCCCGCTCCGGCTTCCCCTCTTCCTCCTACTCCTCATCCTCCTCTTCAGCATCGTCACCAGCAGCAGTATTATCATCCTGCCTCTTCCTCCTCATCCTCCTCGTCCCCCTCCTCCTCCTCCTCTTCTTCCTCCTCCTTCTCGGCCTCCTCCTCGTCCTCCTCCTCCTCGCTCCTCGATCCTCGCTCCTCGCTCCTCGCTTCTCGATCCTCGCTCCTCGCTCACCCTCCTCATCATCCTCATCCTCCTCCTCCTCCTCCTCCTCCTCCTCCCCCTCCTCCTCCTCCTCCTAATCATCATCATCATCATCATCATGATCCTCCTCCTGCTGCTCCTCCTCCTCGTCCTCCTCCTCCTCCTCCTCCCTCCTCCTCCTCCTCCTCCTCCTCCTCCTCCTCCTCCTCCCTCCTCCCCTCCCCTCCTCCTCCTCCTCCTCTCCTCCTCATCATCATCATCATCATCATCATCCTCCTCCTCCTCCTCCTCCTCCTCTCCTCCTCCTCCTCCTCCTCCCTCCTCCTCCTCTCCTCCTCCTTCTCTTCCTCCGCCTCCTCCTCCTCCTCCTCCTCATCCTCGATTCCTTCTCCTTATGCATAATTCCTCCCTGTCGCACCCCGAGGCCAGTTTTTAGAGCGGGCCGGGCGTTTCGCCTGAGACTTCCTCACCATGTATGCCTGTGAAGCATAAAGAGTGACATCAGTTTCACAGATGGAGGGCGGGTCGCTTTCAAAATGTGGCTCTCGCCTTAGCGCCGCGCACATTCGTTTTGAACATTCGCAGGAGTTTCACGGATTGAGGGAGGGTCGTTTTCATAATGTGGCTCTCGCCTTAGCGCCGCGCACACTCGTCTTAAAACCTTGCAAGAGCTTCACGGATTGAGAGCGGGCCACTTTCAAAAATGTGGCTCTCGCCTTAGCTCCGCGCACATTCGTGCTGAAAAATGCAAGAGCGTCACATATTGAGGGCGGGCCGTTTTCAAAATGCGGCTCTCGCCTCAGCGCCGCGCACATTCGTGCTGAAAAAATGCAAGAGCGTCACGGATTGAGGGCGGGTCGTTTTCAAAATGTGGCTCTCGCCTTAGCGCCGCGCACATTCGTTTTCAAAATTTGCAGGGGCTTCACGGATTGAAGGCGGTTCCTTTTCAAAATGTGGCTATCGCCTCAGCGCCGCGCATATTTGTTCAAAAAAATGCCAGGGGCTCACTGATTCACATCGGTTCCTTTTCAAAATGTGGCTATCGCGTTAGCGCCGCGCACATTCGTTTGAAAAATAGAAGAGGTTCAGGGATTCCCATGATCAACTCACCAGAAACGGTCTTCCCGAAAGATTCAAGATTATGCGGGCGCAACAGTTATGTTGATCCGCCGTGTTAAAGTCCCAAAACAGCGTTCTGGCACGATTCTGGACCGTCAAGACGCAGCAGTCAGGTTGATACGTGGCGTTGATATCCCGAGAATAATGTTTTGGCACGCTTCAGGGTCTTCAAGCTGGTCTCTTCCAACGAGGCAGCTCCCTCGATGGAATTGGACCGTTGTAGAGGCCTATGAAGAGGGAGCTTGGAGGGAGGGTTAATTCCAACCTAGTTGATGACTCTTGGGCTTACACTGATCCTCCTCCTCCTCCCCTCCTCCCTCCTCCTCCTCCTTCTCCTCCTTCTCCTCCTCCTCCTCCTCATCCTCCTCCTTATCCTCTTCCTCCTCCTCCACCCCTATTATCCCCCGCTCCTCCTCCTGCTCCTGTTCCTCCTCCTCCTCCTCCTCCTCCTCCCCCTCCTCCTCCTCCTCCTCCTCCTCCTCCTAGTTGGCCCGAGGAGCTGCGCCGCGGTCAACCCCGCCCAGGGCATGGATGCCAAGGACCGCATGACATCAATGCGACCTCGCAGCGATCCTAAGAATACCCCCATGACCCTGTGCCTGCTTCCATCAAGTTTTTGTTCAGGGAGGGTGGTAGGGGAGAGGTAGGGGAGTTGTAGGAAAGGGGGGGGGCCCTTCCCCTGACCCGCCTCTCCTCCTCCCTGCCCCCCCGAAGGCCCCCCCGGAAGACGGACCGACTGGCGCTCCGCCGACCCCCTGAGGTCTCCCGGGGGGCCGCGCTCGCGCTCTGGCCGTCGGAGAGAGGGCCCGCCGCAAAGAGAAAAGCGGTCGCGGGAAGGGCTCGAGAGGCCTGGGCGTCCCCGTCGTGAGACGAGTGGAGCGCGTGCCCTGGCCCTGACACGAGGGAGCCGCGGCCCAGAGGGGGGGGGGCAGGGAGGCCAGGGGCGCACCACGAGCAAATACACCACGAGCGAAAATGAAGGGTTCCGCGGCCCAGGGGTGGGGGGGTCATGGAGGCCAGGGACGAATCACAACGCAGCGGCTCTGCCAGGACTGCGGGGCAAGGCCGCAGGCCGAGACCTGCCGCTGGGGAAGGTCTTGCCCGCTCCCTGGCACAAGATCTCGAGCAGACGTTGGGCCAGCCCCGCCCGTGCAGCCCAAGTGCACCCGTCGAGGGCGCTCGGGAGCCTGGCCGCATTCCCGGAGGAAGGCTGCCGACCAGAAGCGCCGGCGCAGCTGGCGCAGCTGGCGCTACGCCCGAGCTGAGGCTTAAGAAAGCCTCAGTCCAAGAAAATGAACTCCACTCCAACTGTTTCCGAGAACAGTGGTCCGGCTCCAGATCTGCAGAAATGAACCGCATGACTGAACAAAGTGGGCACTTGGAAAACACAAATGGTGATGAACTAACAAAACAACCCAAAACAAGCAAAACAAATCACCCACCAAGGTCCGCCCGCTCGCCCTCCCCCCTCCCGTGGAAACGAGGAGGTACCGATGCCGCCACCCCCCGGGCCTCTGCCAAAACGCGCTCTGACCAGAAACTCGAGGAGAGCCCCGCCGCGGCGACGGAGAGCCCTCCAGGACGGGCAGCGGCAGCGCAGCCCTTTCCCCCTCGGACCTTCCCCCCTTTCGTCTCGCTCTGCGGAGGACAGGGGCGAAGGGAGGGGGGGTCTCGGCAGGGACAAAAACCAAGCGCCGGTCCTGGCGTTGCCCGCCCGACCCGCCGCCCGCTCCGCTCTGAGCAGCTGGTTGAGGCGCAGGGTAAGCCAGAGGCCGGGCTTCACGTACCTCGGCAAGGAGGGACAGGACGAGCGGCAGCAGGGGGGGGGGCGGGGGGGGGGGGAATCAGCAGGACGGGGGAAGCCAGCGGAGAGGGAGAAGGACGAGAAGGAGCAGGAGGAGGAACCGTGGTACGGGGAGCAGAGAGCGGAAGAGGAGAAGGAGGAGAGAATGAGGAGGAGGAGGAGGAGGAGGAGGAAGAAAGGGAGCATGAGGAGGAGCTCGAGTGTGCTGAAGTGATTTTTGTATCCTCTGGGATCTGGACTCTGGGCCCTGAACGGCCTCGCGCTCCACGTGGCCCTGGAAGGGCCCCAGGGGGGTGGGGGGGAGGGGGCAGGCGAGCAGACGAGCGGGATCCCCGACAGATCCAGCGGGCCCACGGATCTCGCGGGGCGGGGCCCCCGCTTCGGGCGTCGACCCTGTGAGAAACCACCGGTCTGGACTCGCAAGGGGGGAGCGAAATCGCTTAGGAAACATCCGACAACGGCGGCCCGAGCAGCAGCCAGCGCCAGGCACGCATAAGCGTCCTCGGGGGGCCCTCCCCAGAACAGCCGCTGCAATGCAAGCGCCACTCGTGCGTGCTGCCGTCCCTGTCGGATCGTACGAAACGACAGCCCCTCTGTCCACCCGACCCAAGTAACACGACGATCATTTTCTCCCCCCTGCAACGACAACGCAGCTTACACATAGAAGCGGGAGGTACCAGAGCTTGCTCAATAAACATGCAACCAGGGAGCCAGATATGTGAAACCGAAAACGCGGCAACTTGGCAGGCCGAGAAGGAGAAGGACGCGGAGGAGAAGAAAGAGCGCAGACGAAAGAGCTGGCAGCGTGGTTGCCAGAACTAGCTGTCACGCCCCGCAGTTTCCTCAAAACCCTGACAGGGCCAGGGGTAAGAATAGAAGTAAGTAGGCGACAAGAGAACGAGGACCGCCGCGGAGGAGCACAGCCACTGGGCATGAGGCCCGGATAATGTTGTTCTGCGTGCATCCCCTATGGTCCAACCGACCACGCGTATAATAAGGCATCACACAAGCCAGCCAAAGACAACAAGCACAGTAACAAGAGAATCCCAGCCATGCGGATAGACACGGATACAGGAAAAAGGCCATTATTCTGAGGGGCCAGGGCGGATAGAATTCCGATCGCAACATGTTGAACGCATGCACTCGCCAGCCAGAGCTTGCGCAAGCAGCACGATGATTTGGTCCACTCGGCGGTTGCGCAGTAAAACGAGCGCGTGCTCAACTTTCGCAAACTTGACCTCTGACTGCCACGCTCGCACGATTTCCTGGACGCGCCCCGAAGATCGCGCCCTGGACAGGACCAAGACCTCGGGGTGACAGATGTTTACGGGCCGTGTTTCGGACCCTGGGACAAGATCAAACCGGCCACCAAAAAATAGTCTTTTCGAAGCCGGACGTCGCGCGTTGGAGAGGGAAGACGAGTGAGACGAATGATGGTGCCGAGAGACAAGCGAAGGTACCAGGGGTAGGAGGGGCATTGAAGATTGACGAGTGGGGACAGGCGAGAGAAAGGGCAGAGGAAGGAGGGGGAGTTCAGGAGGGAGGGGCAGTCAGGACAGAGACGAAAACGCAAACTACTCCAAAACCAGCTGCAAAAGCGAAACGCGGAAACCAGATCGGCATATTCCTCGTGAGGCGATCGAAGAGGCACCGCTCTGACCCCAGCCAGACTTTGCTCAGAACCAGTCCCCAGACCCTGCCGGGCACCATGCTGACCCATCTTCCGAGCTGCGACCACCTGTGGCGACGAGGGGGGCGCCGCGGGCCCAAAATCCTTTTTGAGTCAGCGGGCGCCAGCGAGTCGAAGCTGGTGCAGGCGCTGGTCGGCCAGACGGGGCACGCCAGAAACGAATTAGAGGTACAGAGTGGAGGCGGACGCGGGAAAGGCGAAAGGTCCAAAATACATATAGCATGATGGAAGCGGGTCCTGCACCCTGCGGCGCTCCCCAGCAATACCCTTGTCGTCCTCAGGCGCGCTTTGGCCGGTCCTGGGGCCCAAGGAGAGCTCCGGGAGCCAGGACCCTTCTGCTCCACGACCCTCTTCCCTGCGACGAAACGACGACGACGACGAGGAGGCGGACCCAGCATTCCGTGTTTTTTTCAAGATGGAAGGCCCGACGCTCGGAACCACTTCCCGGGGACCGGTTTCTTGTTTTGTCCTGGAGCGTTTGTGGGCGGTCCTGGGGCCTGGCGAGGGCCCCCAGGCGCCGAGAACGCCGAAAGACCTCCGCCTCAATTGTGTCTCAGTGCATCGGAGGCCTGGGGAGGCAGGGGGGCACCCCATCTTGGCTCCGAGGCCCTCCAGCCAGTACGCCGAGTCAGAATAGATGACGTGGGCCGTCTCTAGCGAGCAGGCCGCCGCCTCGTCGGAGCCTCCGTGCAGGGGCCCAGGGAGACACAAACGAATTCGCACAAAATCCCAGATGTCCAATATTCTTCCATCTTTCCTGGACTTCCCTCTTCCACTCCCATTCCCATTTTCTCCCATCCTTCCACGAGAATCCACGATTATGTGCGTTTGTGCCAAGTTTCTCCTACTGACTCCGAGGGAACCACTCGCGCACTCTCGGGCGGGGTGGGCGCGCGCTCGCAGGCGGGCGGTGCGGCTGCTCGGGGCCTGGCCGCCGCGCGCCCCTGGGCAACCCAGACCTACATCTCCGACGAGACCACTCTTGCAACCAGCGGCTTTTCTGCGATGGCGGCCCTTCGTGCCCCGCGAGCGGCTACACGCAAGAAGCGACCCTGGGCAAGAGTGACCCTTGGTGCGCAGCCTCAGGGGGCCACTGGGGTGCCAAATCTGAGCGAGCAAGCCAATGCTGGGGTGGCCCCTGTGGGTCCGCACTCAAGGTCAATCCAGCGAAAGGACACCATTACGCGCGACCGAGCCATGACCGTAAATAGACGGATCCAGGACGTTTCACCAAACCAGGGAAGCCGTCGAGGCCTCTGGGGCCGTGGACCGCCAAAAAGCATGCCGGGGGTTGTCAGGGGACCCCTCGCGCCGCGAGAAAAACGCACAACGGAAGGCTTAACCGGCACCTCTCTGCGCCCAGAGCCCCTTCCAGACCCGCGCACCGTCGAGAACGGCCAGGCCTGAGATGCGAGGAGGGGGGTTATCCATATCCACCGCCTGGGAATTGACGTCCTGGTGCCCCAGCGGGTGGTGGATGTGGGCATATTTGGGCCCCCCGGATGCCAGCCTGTGGAGGCCCGCGATAATCGAGCCCCCAGGCGGTGGTTGTGGACAAATCCCCGCCTCGGGTGAGAGGTCTCGAGGCTACTCCTCTCCAGGAGAGCCCAGAATCGAATCGACAAGTCGGATCGGCGATCGAAAGAGATCGGATCGGTGGAAATTGGCAGCTGGGGCGGGAGAAGTCGAATCGGCGGAAATCGGCACGCTGGCAGGGCCTCCCTCGAGCAGTCGGAGCCCCTCTGGCCCTGCCTCTCCCTCTGCCCAGCCCCGTCTGGCTCTGCCTGGCCCATGCCCGTCCGCCCCTGCCGCCCCCCCCCACACACCCGCCCCCTCTCTCGGCGCCCCGGCGGCCGATGCTCCTGCGGCTGGGACCGCCAGGCCCTCTCGCGGAGGAAGGGGCCCACGCTCTGAGAGTGGCTCGGCGCGGTGATCCCCAGAGGCGCCTCTCTTTCTCTCGAGTTTCTTGTCCACGAGTGTCTGACAGGAGCGAGCCTGAGTGTGAGATTGAGTGCGGCTCACTGGGCACAACTGGGTCTGGAGGTAAGTGAGTCTGTGTATGACTGAATCTTCCCTGGCGGCTCTCGTCTCGGATGCCCAAGTGCCGTGCCTGCTACGTCGCTGCGACCATGCGCTCTCAAAAGAGGAAGAGCTGAGGGCACCAACATCAGCGTTTCGCCCGATACATCACCAAAATCTGGCCGCGAACGGGCCCGTGAACCCCCCCTGGAGGCTCCGCTTGGCAAGGCCCAAATGCCACGCCTGCTACATCGCGGTGATTGTAGCCCTCTTGACAAAAAAGAAAAAAAAACATCTAGAGCAGTCCCCACAATCTAGCCGCGAACGGGCCCGTGAAACATCCCTGGCCGACTCTTCTTCGGGTGGTCCGACTGGCATGCCCGCTTCATTGCGGTGACATTATGGCCTCTGAAAAGAGGCACGATCAGGCCGCGAACGGGAGTTTCAGCTTCCGTGGGCTCTGAGGGGAAAGCCTGGAGGCCGTCGGACCCCCCGACATGTCATGTGGAAATGATTGAAGACCACTGGGGGTGGCCTGTGATGCAATGCCGAAGGGAAATATCGTGGCTCCTGGATGGGACCTGCGGATGTCAGAGCCCTCGACGGACGGAGGTGGGTCCTCGCAGAGGCCTAAGGAGGCTCCAGGAGCTCTCGGAGGGGAAAGGCCGTCAGCGCGTCGGGGGGGGGGGGCGGAGGCGGCTGCGGGCTCCAACTTGCTGGGTTTCGTATGAACCAGAAGGGCGCGGTCGCGCGAAATCACGCGGCCTGGCACGAACAGGCGAACACTTGCAAGGCTGCAGCCTGGACGGGAGCTGCGGCCGAAGAGTTCAAATGGGAAGAAAGCGCCACCCCAATCGCATGCCACAAGGGACGAAAACACGACTCGAATGCCCCACGAAACTTCCTGGGGTGGCGAGTGATGGAAAGCGGATAGGAGAAAGGAAGATTCCGAATTCTAATATTTTTACATGGTTGGGGACCGCCCACACACACACACACACCTCCGAGCGAAGTTGGATCACCCCGGGCGCCCAAGAGACCGCCAAGACGGCCCCAAAGATGTCCAATACGGTTCCAAGACGGCCCAAGAGCGTCCCAAGACGGCCTCAGATGGCTCCACGACAGTTCCAGAGACTCCCAAAACGCCCCCCAAAAAAACCCGAGTAGCTCCAATACAGCCTAAGAGGCCCCCCAAGACGCCCCCAAGAGCCCCAAGAGAACACATTAGCCCCGTTCCTTTTGGAAAGCATAGTTTTAGCCATACTCGCTTTGTTCCAAGGCTCCAGAACGGTTCAAGAGGCCCCCAGATCGCCCCAAAACGAATCCAGAGGCCCCCACAAAGCCCCAGGAGGGCCCCAAGACAGCCCCAGAGAGCCGCACGACGGCCCAAGATAGCCCCAAAACGGCCCAAGAGAGCCCCGACACGGTCCAAGACGTCCCCAAGAGGCTCCCAAGAAAGCCCCAAGAAGCCCCCAGCTGAGCTCCACACGGCCAGAGTCCCCCGAGACAACCCACAAAAGCGCCAAAACGGTCCAAAAGGGCAGCAAGACGGTCCAGAAGGGCCTCTAAGAAAAATAGGAAGCGCCCAACAACAGGGACTCGCCTCCCACTCCGTTCGCGCTGCCACCTTCTGTGCCCACGACTGCTCCAGAAACAGGACCCCACGGGGTCGGCGGATTCGGACCCATTAGTTCGACCACATACACATGCGATAGGTTCAATGATTCTCGTGGGGGGGTGTCTAGATGTCCTGTCAAACGGATGGCGCTGCATCCATCCATTGCACAAACTCGCGTATGTATGATGTTAGACTTGGTCATCCCACAACTGGTGTTGTCTGAAGCTTCAACCTAAAGATGGCATTCCGCTCTTCACTTGCAACTTGCCATGCCTACGTGGTTTCTTTCGGACAATGAAACATTTCGCACCTTGCAAAGCACACATTGGAAGCCGGCGCTCAGGGCTGCGCCCATGGAAGCGCCGATGGATCAAGAATCGCGCTCTCGCCCTACTCGAGTAACCTCTTGAATTATCTCAGTACCCACTGTGGGAGCCTTGGGGGTCCTCTTCCGTCTTTCTTAGGACTCCCGTGGTATCCTTGAGGACGCTCTCGGGGCCATATCGGATACTCTCAGGGCTCTTCGAAGTCTTTTGTGAAGATGATCCAGTTTTACGTGGAGCCATCTTCGGTTATCCTGGAGCCATCCTTCTTGCATGTCGGGCTCACTGCCGCAGGGGTGGCGCTGCTCTCTGATAGCAACAACAACGACAACAGCATCAACCACAACAACAACAACAACCAAAACAACAACAACGACAACAACAACAACAACCACAACAACAACAATCACAACAATGACAACAACAACAACAACAACAACAACAACAACAACAACAACAGCAACAACATTCATGTTACCCTCATGCGTGATGTTCCCACACGGAGCATGCGACCGTCATGATAACTATCCACGTAATGGGGGACTCGTGTTCTATAGCGGGGTCCTTTCTTCCCATTCCCAGATCTCCCGCCCAATGAGGTCTTGCAAACACCTCCTCCGAGGAATTTCAACATGTCCCCGCCTCGAAGACACATGCCCGCGCCTTGCTGCGCCGATGCGAGACCGCCAGTGGAACCCCAGCGAAGGGTAAAGCACAAGGAAGTATCGAACGACAGGATTGCCTTGGTGGGGATGGGGGCTGTCGGCGGTGAGGCAAGGACCTGGCCCTGAGTAAAAAGGGCGGAAGTCTCGAGCAGGGCTGCTGTTGTTGTTGGGAGCGGCGCCAATGCTGAAGAGAGTAGGGCGCTAGCCCAGAGTAAAACAAAACGAAGTCTCGAGCGGGAACGCTGGTTTTGTTGGGACGGCGGCTTTCGGCGGCGAGGAGGAACACCGCTTTGAGTGAGAAAGGCGGAAGCATCGAGCGGGAGCCGTGGTTTTGTCGGGACGGGGGCTGTCGGCGGCGAGGAACAGAACACCGCTTGAGTAAGAAGGGAGGAAGCATCGAGCGGGAGCCGTGGTTTTGTTGGGACGGGGGTTGTCGGCGGCGAGGCACAGCACCGTCTTCAGGAAAAAGAAGGGAAATCTGGAGCGGGAGCGTTGTTCTTGCTGGGAACGGCGCCAATTCAAAAGAGAGTTGGGCGCCAGTCCACCGTAAAACGGAAGGAAGTCTCGGGCGGGCGCGCTGGTTTTGTCGGGGCGGCGGTTTTCGGCGGCGAGGAGGAGCACCGCATTGAGTTAAAAAGGGAGGAAACCTCGAGCGGGAGCGTCATTCTTGCTGGGGGCGGCGCCGATGAGAGAAAGACTAGCGCGCCAGTCCAAAGTAAAACGGGAGGACGTCTCGAGCGGGAGCGCTGGTTTTGTTAGGACGGCGGCCTCCGGCGGCGAGCAAGAACACCAGCCCTGAGTAAAAAAGGAGGAAGTCTCCGGGAGCGTTGTTGTTGTTGGGGGGGCTGGTTTTGGCGGTCCCCCAAACCGCTCGAGCGTGAGCCTCATTTTCAATGAAAATGTAGACGTCGCCTCGGCGAGAGCGCCAGAGCGCCTTTAAGGTGTCAAAAAAAAACTGGTTAGTAGTTAACATGCAACAACAACAACAGCAACAACAGCAACAGCAACAACAGCAGCAACAGCAGCAACAGCAACAGCAACAGCAACAGCAACAGCAACAGCAACAACAACAACAACAACAAAACTTACGCCTACGCAATCACGCTTTGGCATCTGTGTAGCCGACGTCGTTCGCGGTAAAAAGGTACACCAGAGGCCCCAAAAAGCTCCCAGTAGAACCCAGCAGGGACTCAAAGACCACTAAAGCCCCGAAAAGCTCTCGCGAGATTCCCGGAAAGCCCTCCAAGGAGGAGGCCACGCAATAAAATCTGAAAAATGGTAACAGTGACGCGGTCGGAAACGACGAGTACAATTTGAAAGAAAACATGGAGGACAGGTGATATATACCAGATGTGCAACAACGATGGTGTCTACGGCAACAAGGAACCTTCGTCATTTGGGGTATAATGTATCTCTCCCTCCCTCGCTAACTTCGACCATCCCTGTGTTCAGACGAGGGCCCTCTCCTCTCCAAGTCCTCATAGCCCTGCAATACCAGCGATATTGCCTCTTCCAAGTGGGACGTTTTCGCTCCTCCGAGAAAACAGATCAGAGGCCCGTCGCCGAATATATGGGACAGCACAACAGCCAAGTCAGCGTTCGGCCTCGAGGGAACTACTTGCCTGTCACCAGGGCCACCCGAGCACTGCCCTGACCAGTCGGCCGCAGAACTGCCCCCTCGGGGCCACAATGAATCAGGTCAGTCGGGCCACCTTCACATCACCTGGAGGGCCCCGCCGACCCGAACGCTGACCGAACCCGTTTTCTGGTCCCGATGTGGGGGGGGTCGGGAAACCCAGAACCTCGACGTCGTGTTTTTTCGCCACGTGGAACCCCGGAGGTCTCGACCCGTTCCCAGCGACTGGCTCTTCCTCCTGAGCCCTGTTTCGACCACGTCCCACGGCCCGGCGAGGGCACCCAGGGGCCCGAAAATTGCCAAAAGCCTGCCGTCCCGAGAGTCTCTCACGACGCGAGGGGGGGGGGCGGGGGAACGGAGGCGCCGGGCCCCCAGCCCCGGGGCCAGGGCGGCGCTGGCGGCGTGGACTGGGGGGGGGGGCCAGCGCAAGTCCCAGAACTCCGCACGGACCTCCGACCATGGGCATGCCGTGCCGTTTCTTCATCATTTTCTTCGTCCTATGATTACTGTGACTCGTACTATCCTCAGGGGCGGCCAGGAGGGGGGCGTCTAAGAGGGGGGGGGCAAATCATGGCCGGCGGCACGTGCGCGGCCCAGGGGGGGGCCAGAGACGTACATTATGAATTAAAGGAGGCGCCATGAGATCTGGCGAAATATCATGGCCCGCGCCATGATATCCACCCTCCCCTAGTCATCACCCCCCTCTTTGCCACCCCCGATATCCTTCTCCCTCTTTCACCACGATGGTTGGTAGTTTCCTCATTGTTGTTTTCTTAGCATTGGTAATCCGCCGACCCCAGAGGCGTGCGGGGACTCCGTGTGCGAGGGCGACCTTGGCAACAAACGGTTACCTTTTCCCACCGGCATCTCGTTGTACATACCCCTACTCGGCAAATCCACCGACCCCCAGAGGCGTGTGAGACCTCTGTGCGCACTCACTTCTTACCATGCCTCGGCCTTCTCCCTGCTAGACAAATCCGCCGACCCCAGATGCGTGTGGGACATCTTTGTGTGCACTCACTGCTTACCATGCCTCGGCCTTCTCCTACTCGACATATCCGCCGACCCCAGAGGCGTCTCGGACATCCTTGTGTGCATTCACGCCCCGTCCCTGGTCCTTCTCTTCGCTCCCCTCTTGGCCCCCCTCCGCCCCCCCCTCTTCGCCCCGGCATCCCCGACCGAATCCCCTCCGCCTGGCCCCGACCGATGCCCCCCACCCCGCCCCCGCACTCCCATCCCCCACCTGTCCTCGACCGACGCCCCCTCCACGCCCCCCACCCCCACCTGTTCTCGCCCACAAACGACCGACGCCCCCTTCCACGCCCCCCACCAGGTCTGGCACCCCCACTCCGGGAGAGCTCTGTTCTTGGGACCCCCGACCCCGCGATTTCTCGCCCAAAAACGACCGACGCTCCCCTCCACGCCCCCCACCAGGCCTGGCATCCCCACCCCGGGAGAACCCTGTTCTTGGGACCCCCGACCCCACGATTTCTTTTCCAAAAACGACCAACGCCCCCCTCCTCGCCCCGGCATCCGCACAAACGGCAGCTCTGTTCTTGGGACCCCCGACCCCACGACTCTCCCCCCAAAACGACCAACACCCCCCTCCTCGCCCCGGCATCCGCACCCACGACAGCTCTGTTCTTGGGACCCCCGACCCCACGATTTCTCGCCCAATGACGACCAACACCCCCCTCCTCGCCCCGGCATCCGCCCCCACGGCAACTCTGTTCTTGGGACCCCCGACCCCGCGATTTCCCGCCCAAAAGCACCCAACACCCCCCTCCTCGCCGCGGCATCCGCACCCACGGCAGCTCTGTTCTTGGGACCCCCGACCCCACGATTTCCCACCCAAAAACACCCGACACCCCCCTCCTCGCCCGAGCATCCGCACCCACGGCAGCTCTGTTCTTGGGACCCCCGACCCCACGATTTGTCGTCCGAAAACGACCATCACCTCCCTCCTCGCCCCGGCATCCGCACCCACGGCAGCTCTGTTCTCGGGGCCCCCGACCCCACGATTTCTCGCCCGAAAACACCTAACACCCCCCCCCCCGCCCCAGCATCCCCACCCACGGCAACTCTGTTCTTGGGACCCCCGACCCCGCGATTTCTCGCCAAAAAAAAAAAAAAAAAAAAAAAAAAAAAACCTCCTCCCCAGCATCCGCCCCACGGCAGCTCTGACCTTGGGACCCCCGACCCAACGATTTCTCGCCCAAAAACGACCAACACCCCCTCCTCGCCCCGGCATCCGCACCCACGGCAGCTCTGTTCTTGGGACCCCCGACCCCACGAGTTCTCGCCCAAAAACGACCATCGCCCCGGCATCCGCACCCACGGCAGCTCTGTTCTTGGGACCCCCGACCCTGCGATTTCTTCCCCAAAAACGACCAACACCCCCCTCCTCGCCCCGGCATCCGCACCCACGGCAGCTCTTTTCTTGGGACCCCCCGACCTCACGATTTCTCCCCCAAAACACCCGCCCCCCCTCCTCGCCGCGGCATCCGCACCCACGGCAGCTCTGTTCTTGGGACCCCCGACCCCACGATTTCTCGCAACCCACACTGCCCTGTTCTTGGGACCCCCGACCCCACGATTTCTCGCCCAAAAACGACCAGCACCCCCCTCCTCGACCCAACATCCGCACCTACGGCAGCTCTGTTCTTGGGAACCCCGACCTCACGATTTCTCCCCAAAAAAACGACTAACACCCCCCTCCTCGCCCCGGCATCCGCACCCACGGCAGCTCTGTTCGTGGGGCCCCCGACCGCACGATTTCTTCCCAAAAACGACCAACACCCCCCTCCTCGCCCCGGCGCCCGCACCCACGGCAGCTCCGTTCTTGGGACCCCCGACCCCACGATTACTCGCCCAAAAACACCCAACACCCCCCTCCCCGCCCCGGCATCCGCACCCGCGGCAGCTCTGTCCTTGGGACCCTCGACCCCACGATTTCTCACCCAAAAACGACCAACACACCCCTCCTCGCCCCGGCACCCGCACCCACGGCAGTTCTGTTCTTGGGACCCCCCGGCCCCACGATTTCTCGCCCAAAACAACCAAAGCCCCCTCCTCGCCCCGCATCCGCACCCACGGCAGCTCTGTTCTTGGGACCCCCGACCCCACGTTTCTCAGCAAAAAACGACCAACGCCCCCCTCCTCGCCCCGGCATCCGCACCCACGGCAGCTCTGTTCTTAGGGCCTCCGGCCCCACGATTTCTCGCCCAAAACAACCAACGCCCCCCTCCTCGCCCCGGCATCCGCACCCACGGCAGCCCTATTCTTGCGACCCCCGACCCGACGATTACTCGCCCGAAAACGACCAACATCCCCCTCCTCGCCCCGGCATCCGCCCCCACGGCAGCTCTGTTCTTGGGACCCCCGACCCCGCGATTTCTCGCTCAAAAAACGACCAACGACCCCCTCCTCGCCCCGGCATCCGCCCCCACGGCAGCTCTGTTCTCGGGACCCCCGACCTTCGATTTCTCGCCCAAAAACGACCAACACTCCCCTCCTCGCCCCGGCATCCGCCCCCACGGAAGCTCTGTTCTTGGGACCCCCCCCACGATTTCTCACCCAAAAACGTGCAACGCCCCCCCTCTTCGCCCCGGCATCCGCACCCACGGCAGCTCTGTTCTTGGGACCCCCGACCCCACGATTTCTCGCCCAAAAACACCCAACACCCCCCTCCTCGCCCCGGCATCCGCAACCACGGCAGCTCTGTTCTTGGGACACTCGACCTCACGATTTCTCGCCCAAAAACGACCAACACACCCCTCCTCGCCCCGGCATCCGCACCCACGGCAGCTCTGTTCCTGGGACCCCCGACCCCACGATTTCTCGCCCAAAAACGACCAACACCACCCTCCTCGCCCAGGCATCCGCACCCACGGCAGCTCTGTTCTTGGGACCCCCGGCCCCACGATATCTCGCCCAAAAACGACCACACCCCCCTCCTTGACTCGGCGTCCGCCCCCACAGCAGCTCTGTTCTTGGGACCCCCGACCCCGCGATTTCTTCCCCAAAAACGATTTCTCACTCCCCAAAAACCCTTCCGAAAACACACCAACCCCCCTCCTCGCCCCGGCATCCGCCCCCACGGCACCTCTGTTCTTGGGACCCCCGACCCCGCGATTTCCCGCCCAAAACCGACCAACGCCCCCCTCCTCGCCCCGGCATCCGCACCCATGGCAGCTCCGTTCTTGGGACTCCCGACCCCACGATTTCTCGCCCAAAAACGACCAACACACCCCTCCTCGCTCCGGAATCCGCGCCCACGGCAGCTCTGTTCTCGGGACCCCCGACCCCGCGATTTCTCGCCCAAAAACAACCAACACCCCCTCCTCGCCCCGGCATCCGCACCCACGGCAGCTCTGTTTTTGGGGCCCCCGACCCCGCGATTTCTCGCCCAAAAACGTCACACACACACACACACACACACACACACACACTCGCCCCGGCATCCGCACCCACGGCAGCCCTGTCCTTGGGACCCCCGACCCCACGATTTCTCGCGCAAAAAACCGACCAACACCCTCCGGTCCTCGCCCCGGCATCCGCCCCCACGGCAGCTCTGACCTTGGGACCCCCGACCCCGCGATTTCCCCCCCCCCAGAAAAAAAACACCGACAGCCCCCTCCTCGCACCGGCATCCGCACCCACGGCAGCTCTGTTCTTGGGACCCCCGACCCCGCGATTCCTCGCCCGAAAACAACCAACACCTCCCCCCTCGCCCCGGAGTCCGCGCCCACGGCAGCTGTGCTCTTGGGACCCCCGACCCCGCGATTTCTCTTCCAAAAACGACCAACACCCTCCTCCTCGCCCCGGCAGACGCACCCATGGCAGCTCTGTTCTCGGGACCCCCGACCCCGCGACTTCTCGCCCAAAAACTACCAACACCCCCGTCCTCGCCCCGGCATCCGCACCCACGGCAGCTCTGTTCTTGGGAGCCCCGACCCCACGATTTCTCGCCCAAAAAACACCCAAGCCCCCCTCCTCGCCCCGGCACCCGCACTCACGGCAGCTCTGTTCTTGGGACCCCCGAACCTTACGATTCTCGCCCAAAAACGACCAACACCTCCCTCCTCGCCCCGGCATCCGCCGCCACGGCAGCTCTGTTCTTGGGACCCCCGACCCCACGATTTCTCAGCCAAAAACGACCAACGCCCCCCTCCTCGCCCCGGCATGGGGCCCTCGACCCCGCAATTTCTCTCCCCAAAACAACCAACACCCCCCTCCTCGCCCCGGCATCCGCACCCACGGCAGCCTGTTCTCGGGACCCCCGACCCCACGATTTCTCGCCCAAAAACACCCAAGACCCCCTCCTCGCCGCGGCATCCGCACCCACGGCAGCTCTGTTCTTGGGACCCCCGACCCCGCGATTTCTCGCCCGAAAACGACCAACACCCCCCTCCTCGCCCCGGCTCTGCACCCACGGCAGCTCTGTTCTCGGGACCCCCGACCCCACGATTTCTCGCCCAACAACGACCGACACCCCCCTCCTCGCCCCGACATCCGCACCCACGGCAGCTCTGTTCTTGGGACCCCCGACCCCACGATTTCTTTCCCGAAAACGACCAACACCCCCCTCCTCGCCGCGGCATCCGCACCCACGGCAGCTTTGTTCTTGGAACCCCCGACCCCACGATTTCTCGCCCAAAAAAACGACCGGCACCCCCCTCCTCGCCCCGGCATCCGCACCCACGGCAGCTCTGTGCTTGGGACCCCCGACCCCACGATGTCTCGCCCAGAAAACGACCGACGCCCTCGTCCTCGCCCCGGCATCCGCACCCGCGGCAGCTCTGTTCTTTGGGACCCCCGACCCCACGATTTCTCGCCCAAAAACACCCAACACCCCCCTCCTCGCCCCGGCACCCGCACCCACGGCAGCTCTGTTCTTGGGACCCCCGTGGCCGCAGACCTGCAGGGAAGCGTTGCAGCCGCCGAAACCTTGCGATGAACGGGCGGCGTGCAAGGACGATTCGATCGGGGCGGTGTGAGCGGCCGACTCGGTCGACGCGGCGCCGTGCTCGTCGCGCGCTCGCAGCCGGCCGCGGACCAATCGCCCCAGTCGTCGTCGGAGTCCACGACAGTCACAGGTTCTTCTGCCTGCTGCGGCCTCCTGGGATTGGATGGCCGTCGCCCGCGAGGCCCCCTCGGCAAAGCTGCCGTCGGCCGCAACGCGCAGGCACCGCCCTGCCAGTCTGAGCCAAATCGGCTGCGGAGGAGGAGACAGAGGGGCTGTAGAAGAAAAGTCACCCGAATGAGCGCGCAAGAGGAGTCGATGATCAAAGACATCGGGATTAAATCCCACCAGCCCTTCCGAGAGCGATGATTTACAATGGCTCCCGCCCCAACCCCTGCTCGTTGCCCCCATCGAGAACAGGTGGACCACGCCTCTACACAGAGACCTCCAGACCACAGTAGATACCCCGAATTGCACACAAAGATGGTTATATGGAGGCGGCCCCCCCCGTCGACATCAGCCGTGGATGGGTCGTCTGACGTCAGTCGTCAGTCGTCATTGACGCCTACATTTCACCTCATCCCTCCGTCTCTTTCTCACACTTCCTCGACCACCCCTGGGCGTCGTTCCACCTCTCCTGCTCCTTCTCTCCCCTCGCCCCTGGTCGCCCTCCTCCTGCTCGTCGCGTCGCCATGCCCGAAATCACGGGGGAAGGCGACCGAGAAGTGAACGCGAAGGAACGAAATGCCCGTCCGAATCCGAACCCTCCGCGACGTCGATCATCGCTGGAACGTTCGAAACTTGGCCGATGAGCAGCGGCGACCTCACCAGCTCAGCAACCAAATCTGATACTTCACCTGATCGTTGTCCCAGTTCTCGTGGCGGGCGAGACGATAATGGCGACGACGACCAGCTCAAAGAACACGTCCTGTTACGAAACGCGGGCACGGCAACGAGACGACACCGCGCAAGACAAACTGGGGGACTCGGAGCCTGACACCGGCCGACGAGCCGCGGCGATTGCACCGCTGGGCAGGCCAAGCGATGCTCACACCCTCCCCGGCAGAAGCGACACCGCCACCGATGACAGACGAGATAAGCCACGAAACCCTGAACCACCGAGGTGAACAACAACATCAGCCCCACTTGCTCAGCATGCCTGGGCCTCGTTCCTGGGCGCCACTGAGCGCCCCCAGCAAAAGTACACTTGACGGCGCGTTCCACACTCGCCACACCGGCCAGCCAGGCGGTCACATCTTTTCCAGGTTTAAACGTCGAGAGATGGGAGGAGGAACCATGCACTGGTCAATGTCATGTACATACATACAAACATATGTGTATAGTAATGTATATATATATGTATATACATATATATATATGTGTACATACGCGAATATTTATACATGTACACATATATTTGTATACACATACATACATACATAAATACATACATACATACACACATACATACATACATACATGCATACATACACCAACAAAAAAAAACAGCGCGCCTTGTGACGGCGCCGGGGCCCTCGCGAGGTGCCCCCCCCTTGAACCAACACGGCCATCCTCTGTCCGTTCACTGCGTTCCGCCTCGGCGCCTTCCTCGCTAGCACCCGCCCTCCAACACTGCCCCCTCCCTCTGTGCACGTGCGGGGGGTCCTGCATCAGCCTCGAAGAACGCGACACGCTGTCAGCACCTGCACGTCAAAGACCAGGATAAGTGGCCACGGCTCGGAGATGAACTACGGTGACTGCACCAGCTCACCGACCCGACCAGGATAGGTGATTACGGCTCGGAAATGAGCTTCGGCGGCTTCACCAGCTCACCAGCACCAACGGGACACACCAGCAACACATCCCCTGGTTTGGGGTCGGCGGCAGAGGCGGCAGCCTTTGAATACTTTTAATAGTATTAGTGTTATTGTTACTGGTAGTGTCATTGCTAGTGTTAGTGGTAGTGTTAGTGTTATTGCAATTGTTATTGTTAGTGGTATTGCGATTGTTGTTATCATTGGCTTTATCATCAGCATTAGCACTATAGTGCTAATATGATAACTGTGAATATTAGTTCCCTGTGAATACTAATAATACGCTCCATTATTATTCCATCATATTGTCGCTACTGACAAGTACCAGTATGAAAATATTATTCTTGCTACTATTATGATTTTCCTGTTACCACTATTAATATCACCCATTATTACTGTTATTGCGATTACTTCTTCCATACTAGTAACTATTATTATATTATTATTCGGGATTTCGTGGAAGATCCACAGAGAAGGGAGGCGGCGCCCGAGGTGGCCGAGGTCGAGGCCGAGGCGCGTCTGAGGACGGAAGCCGCGAAGCCGAGTGTCCACTCGACCCCGGCCGCTCCCGAGGGGGGCCCCGCCTCCAGACGGCGCGCCCAGCGCCTCGCGCCCCGTGGCGCGCAGGGAGGCCAGCGCCAGCAGGGCCAGGAGGCCGTCGGGCGCCCCCAGGCGGCGGGCCGCCAGGTTTCTCGGGACCCCACCCCCCCATTCCAGGAGCAGGAGGAGGAGGCGCAGCTTCGGAATGCCCAGGAGGAGGAGGAGGAGGAGGAGGAGGAGGAGGAGGAGGAGGAGGAGGAGGAGGAGGAGGAGGAAGGTCACATGCGGGGGCCATCCCACGAGCTCGCCCGCGCGCGCGCTGCACGCCAGGCGGCCCGGCCTTAGCCCCCCAACAACGGCCGCGGCCAGGAGGTGCCGCCATGGTACGAAGGCGGTCAGCCGTGACTACAACATCACCTACGACTTCTTGAATTACAAGGCGGACACCCTCAACATTACATGAGGGCTACGAGACCTACCTACCTTGGTGGAGGCCTACCGGCAAGTACGCCGATACCATACACGCATAGAGGAACGCGGGCACGAACAGACGCGGCCCAAAAACGAGTGCGGTACTACGTCCAGCCAGCATGGGAGAAAACCTCGATCCGACGACATCAACATCATTGTCACGGTTGCCCTCGCGAGGGCGTCCAGGAACGGGCTGCGTACCAGGCAGCCCAAGTACGAGAACGAGCTGCGTAACAGGCAGCCCAAGCATAATAAGGAGCGGCGTAACAGGCAGCCCGAGGAACCACCAATACGACACCAATACACGACCGAGCAGCAAGGCGGGGTTATAAAGGCGGGGTTATAAAGTACGTCGTCGTGGAGGTACTGGTGGACAACGGTGGCACCGCTCACGACGAGTACGACTACGACGACTATAACGGACACGGCGAATACAACTGATACGACGAATACACCGCATGCGGGCTCCTCACCTTGCCACCAGAGTTTCGAGGGCTACAAACAGAACTACGAGATCCATGAGCAGAGCTACCAGTACAACCTGCTACGCGACGTTGGCCACCAGAACCACCAGACGCGCTACAAGGGCCACCAGCAGAGCCTCGAGTACCACCAGCCGAGCGTCGAGGAACAGCAGCTGTGAGACCAGGGCCACCTACCGAGCTACCCGTACGTGACCAGCACGATCTCCTGCATGGCGCTAGCAGCAGAACGTGAAATACCACGACTTAGCAGCCGAGGACTCCGACTTTGACCTCGTGGACTCCGACGTCCAGAAGGACGTGTAAGTGGACGTACTGCTCGACTACTTCCTGGGCCAGGTGTACAAGCACAAGGCGGGCATCCAAGCTCCGCAGCGAGGACCAGCGGAGCTCCGACGACCAGCGGAACTCCGAAAACCCGAAAACCTCCAGAAGAACTTCGAGAACGATCAGCTCAAGTACGAGGGCAACAAGAGCTCCGAGAGCCAAAGGCAGAACTACGAGACCCATCAGCGGAGCTACGAGAGCCACAAACAGGGCTAGGAGGACCATCAGCTGAGCCAAAGGAGGAAGAGGAGGTGAAGGAAGAGGAGGGTCCGAGCCAGGAATTCCAGGGGTGCCGGACAGCGGACGATGAATGGCTTCCAGCTGAGCTACAAGGGCCACGAGCAAAGCTACGAGGACCACCAGGCGCTCTACCAGAGCCAACAACTCAGCTACCAAGGTCACGAGCAGAGCTTCGAGAGTCACCGTCAAAGCCACGAGGCCCACCTGCAAAGCTACGAGGGTCACAACCTCAGCCTCTAGGGCCATGAGCAGAAACACTGCATCCACCAGCAGAGCTAGTAGGAATACTGCCAGACCACGAGCTGAACGACAAGGACCACAGGCACAGCTACGAGAACCACTTCCAGAACTACGAGGGCCACAAGCAGGGCTACGAGGACCACAATCTGAGCCACGAGGGCTGCAAGCTCAGCTACGAGGTCCACAAGCAGAGCAACGAGGACAACCAGCTGCACCACGAGAGCCACCAGCTGAGCTTCGAGAACTGCAAGCAGAGCTACGAGGACCACCAGCTCAGCTACCAGAGGCACCAGATCTGCTTCGTTTGCAAGGACAGACCTACTACAGCCACCCACCAGCGGACCTTCTAGGTCCACAAGTTTCGCTTCGAGGACCAAAAGTACAGCTATTAACAACGACGAGCAGAGCTACCAGGGCGACGAGCTCTACTGCAAGGGCCACGTGCAGACCCTCGAGAGCCACCAGCCGGGCTAATTGCTGAAGTACGAAGACCACAACTTGACCTGCTCGGGCCAAAAGAACTACTAGAGACTCTCGAGTTTCAAACGCATTCCACCAAAGCCTTTCCGGAACGCGCTGAACGCAGTCTCCCTGTACCGGTTTCTTGCTCTGGGGTTCCGTGTTGTGAGCTGCCAAGGCGACAAGCTAAATTACAAGGACCAGGAGCAGAGCTTCGAGAACCGCCAGCTCAGCTACGAGGGTCACCTGCTCAGCTTCGAGGGTCACAACCTGACCTACGCGGGCCGCAAGCAGAACTACGAGAGCCTCCTGCGAGCTGCCAAGGCAACGAGCTCAACTGAAGTGGCCACCAGCAGAGCTACAAGTTCCGCTAGGAGGGCTGCAAGCAGAGCTGCGAGATCCACCAGAAATGCTACCAGGGCCACTTGTACGAGAGCCAGCAGCAAAGCTACCAGGGCCATCAGCTGAGCTGCGACCCCCACGCGCAAAGCTACGCAAGCCACATGCAGGGCTACGAGGACCACCAGCTGAGCTACCTAGACGAACACAAAGGCCCACGCAAGATTGGACTGCCAAACAGCCGATCGCTATCGGAGACATGGCGGAGGGCGCGCACGGTGTTGGAATTGAGCGTCCAGACCTTGAAGAGCCGCTGGACCGACAGCTCGGTGGACAATGTACCCCGCTACTTCATTCGCCGAAAACTAAAAGCAGAGCTAAGAGGGCAACAAGCTGATATACGAGAGCCGCAGGCAGCGCTACGAGGACCACAGGCCGAATTACCCAACCTCGTGGCGCCATGAATCACAAGGCCAGACCAGCCTGCATGAAGACGGAGAAGACTACGTACTACTACAGCGTGTCGGACCACGGTATACTAGCATTATCGCTACATCAGATACCACGTCGTTTCACTAGCGCTGTAGGCATAAACATCGCCACCATATACAACACCAGATGCTACAGACTTGATGACTACGTCTACAACGTTTCAGACAAGGTACTCCGTGCACAACGTCGCTGGCAAAGTACGTCCTCTACGGTCTGTACGTATTTCCCTACTGAATGGCCCCGCCGCTCTATCGACCTCCTCCCTTTCCACGAAGCCCACAAGTGGAGTACAAGTGCGGGTGTCACCCCCCTCCTCCGGACCGGGATCGTCTCCGTGTAGCCGTCGCGCCCAGGGGCGCGTGGCGGGAGCTGAGGTGTTTGGGTGACGCGTCAGCGGTTGCGAGAAAGAGAAGAGAAGGAGGAGGAGGAGGAGGAGGAGGAGGAGGAGGAGGAGGAGGAGGAGAGGGAGGAGGAGGAGGAGGAGGAGGAGGAGGACGAAGAGGAGGAGGAGGAGGAGAAGGAGGCGAAGGAGGAGTGGGAGAAGGAAAAGGAGGAGAAGGCGGAGGACGAGGAGGAAGAGGAGAAGGGCTTTTCCGCATGAACACCCACCCGCCTCAAAGTCACTCGGGCACGTTCACCTGGCATGTAATGTCGCGTCCATGCCTTCCGAATGGCTGCAACCCGAGTTTTGGAGGAGGAGGACGACGAGGAGGAGACTAGCGTAAGAGGGGGACACGGGTCACGCTTGGGCCTGCCGCGGGACCAGCAGAGAGATGCCGACGCCGCTCCGTACGTCGGCGGGGAGCGGGGCGGCGGCGGGCAAGTCAGGCGGAAGCTCGGGGGGCAGGCGCATGCGGGGAGTGAGATGATCGATACACCACGCAGGTGGAAGTGGGCACGACACAGGGACGGAGTGCGGTCGGGAGCGAACTCGAGTAGGCACTCCTTGCTTCGCCAGGAAAAAGACACGGAAGAGGAGAAGGAGGACGACGACGACGACGACGACGACGACGACGACGACGACGACGACGACGACGACGACGACGACGATGACCAGGAAGAAGCCCAGGGTTGGCGGTCAGTGCGCGCCGTGTCTGCCCTGGCGCGCGGGCCTGCGCGCCGACCACCGCTCCGCGGGGCACCCCGCCAGAGAGCCTCCTTCCAGAGGGCGGCCTGGCCCCGAGGGTCCAGCTCCCCAGCCGGCCAGCCGCACTCTCCTCCTTCCCATCGCTCTCCTCCTCTCCCCCCTCCTAGCACGTGGAGGGTACGAGGGGGGAGAAGTAGAAGAGGAGGATGAGGAGCAGGAGGAGTGGAAAGTGGCAGGAGGAGGAGCGGGAGCGAGGCAAGCTGGAAAAGAAGGAAAAGGCGGAGGAAGACGAGCCGAGTCGAGCTGAGGGCGTCGAATCCACATCTGCTGACCCACCACTTCACGAAACCGAAGAAGGCGGCCACCACCAGTGCCAGCGGAGGACACGGAGCACGAGGAGCATCAGGAAAGAGGGAGAGAAGGGGGGAAGGGGAGAGGGGGGAGGGGGAGCGCTAGGTGGGCTCGCGCGATATCTGAAATCCTACCCCTCCCACCCATCCCTTTCCATTGTGCTGATCTGTTCTCTATCCGCCGACGCGTGCCATAGCGAACCTGGAGTTACAAGAAGGACGCCGTCAAGTGTCATGCGCAATAAAAAACGGGCGAGGGAGAGGGGGAGGGGCGGGGAGAGCGAGCAGGGCTAGACCAGAAAGGGGGACGGGGGAGGAGGGGAGGGCGAGGGGGGAAGAGGACGAGGGCCTGCCGCTCAGAGCCTGGTCTCTGGGACGACGGCTCGCTCGCCCTGGGGGGGGGGGCGGCGGAGACCTGGCGGAGGCCCTATCGATGCCAGCACGGCTGCCATCGCGCGGACCGAGACCAGGAAGACGCGGCACCGAGACCAGAAAGCCGCAGCACCACGCCACGCCATGCTGTCACGGCATCGCCCGCGGCATGGGGTCCCGGCAGCCAAGCGGCGCTGCCGACGGAGGGGGGCGGCGGAATGGGAGAGGAGCGGGTCATCCGTTTCCAAACACCACCACTCACCCCTTGTTGTTGTCTGTAGATATACATAAATACATATATATATATAAGAATGTCAATGTCTTCCTCTCTGTCCCTTCCTCTGCCTCTTCCGCTCTCTCTCTCTCTCTCTCTCTCGCTGTCTCTCTATCTCTCTCTCTCTCTCCATGTCTCTCTTTCTCTCTCTCTCTCTCTCTCTCTCTCTCTTTCTCTCTCTCGCTCTATCGCTTTCTCTATGTGTGTGTCTCTCTCTCTCTCTCTCGCTTTCTTTATTTCTCTCTCTCTCTCCCTCTATTTCTCTCTCTCCCTCTCTGTCTGACGACTCTGTCCTT
>CAUYUJ010012670.1:328464-452984 GCA_963575745.1 Prorocentrum cordatum
CCTTCATGCAAGCCTGGGCCAAACTGCACCGCCGCCCTGGTACTGGGAGCGTCGCCACATCAACAGTCACATGCAAAGGAGAGGGGGAACGGGAGAGACGAGACGAGAAGGAAAGGAAGAAAAACGGAGGGGAAGGCGTGCCTTCACGGGCTTCCTGCTCCTTCACGCCTTGCGCGCCCCCGATAATGGCCTCCAGGTGTCGGAGGCGCCGCCAGGGCTTGCCACTTCCCCCGTCCACATGGCACGGCATGGCATCACGGCCAACTTCTGCAATATCCCCAACAGCATCGCCGGCATTCAATACCGTCATTGGCCCGGAAGTCGGCGAGCTGGTCGGTGCGCGAGTCGGCGAGCTAGTCGGCGCGGGAGTCGGCGAGCTGGTCGGCGCGCGAGTCGGTGGACTGGTCCACGCTGGAATCGGCGAGCGCGTCCCTTGCGCAGCCGGGGCGTATGCTGGAAGGCTGGCAGGCGAGGTGGGATCTCCATGGGTGGAGTGCGAAAGCTGGAGGTTGAAGGTGCGATGTCGTCAGCTGTTGGTGGACGGTGGGGGTCCAGAGCTGGAAGCTGGAGGTCGGTCAAGTGAGGTGGGAGGTCGATACGAGAAGGTCGGAAGCTGATGGTTGGAGGTTGGATGTCGTCAAGTGCTGGTGGGCGGTGGAAGCCAGACTGAAAGGGAACGTCAGAGCACGTAAAATGAGCAGGAGGGCACGTAGCGCACCCGAGCGTGAAGCAGCAGGGCATGTAGCGCACCCGAGCCTGTAGTAGGAATGCGGGCTTGCTGTAGTGCTTTTTCTCTTTCCCTCTTCCCGCCCCCGCGCGGGCTGCTAAAGCCGATTGCTTCAGGCACTCGGCGATGCTGCACTCAATTCGGAAGCCGATGCTGAAGCCGATGCTGAAGCCGATGCTGAAGCCGATGCTGAAGCCGATGCTGATGCTGCCCTGCCCCTCTGCCCATAACTCAACTCGATCCTGGCATCGTTGCGATGCGAGCACCAACGCCGACACCAACGCCGGCGTCGGCGTCGGTGTCGCCGGCGTTGGAAACGGCGTCAGTGCAAGCGCTGGTGCTGGTGCATGCGCTGGCGACGGTGCTGGGGGCGTTGCCGACGACGGTGTTGGCGTCGGTGCTGGCGACGGTGCTGGCGTAGGCGCCAGCGCAGGTGCCGGTGTCGGCGACGGTGTTGCCGTCGGCGTCGGCGCTGTCGCCGGCACTGGCGTAGGCGCCGGATTCGATGCTGAGGACGGTGCTGGTGTTGGTGTCGGCGTTGGTGCTGGCGACTGTGCTGGTGTCGGTTGTGGTTGGCCTGGTGGTGGTGATTGGTGCGAGCTGGAGTAGTGGTGAAGTTGTATACGAATATCGTGAGGGGGGCACGATTTGTCCGCCCCAACTTGTCCTCATTGCCGTTGGGCCACGGCTGCGTCGGTGCTGGCGACGGTGCTGGTGTAGGCGACAGCGTCAGTGCTGGCGACGGCAACGATGGTGGTGTCGGCGTCGCTGCTGGCGATGGTGCCGTTGTAGTCGTCTGCGTCAATGCGGGGGGCTGCGGCGACGGCGTCGATACTGGCGTCGGAGCATGTATCGGAGAAAAAATGGATGGTGCGCTGCGTTCGTGATAGTGGCCGCAGCGTCTAAGTCGTGATGCGGCTGATCCTCCTTCATAATCGCGATGCGGTTCTGCCGCTTGAGAGGGAGCTGGTCCGTGTGAGACGGTGAGCTGGTCGATGCGGGAGTCGGTGATCTGGTCGGTGCGGGAGTCGGCGAGCTGGTCGCTGCGCTGGCCAGCGCGGGAGTCGGCGAGACGATCGGCGCGAGAACCGGCTGGTAGGTGAGGGAGTCGGTGAGCTTGTCGAGTTGGACTGTGCGGGAGTCGATGAACTGATCGGCGCGGGAGTCGGTGAGTTGGTCGACACGGAGTCGACGAAAATGCGTTCGCGTCTGGCGGATAGGCCGGCACGCCCAGAATCACGGTCGTCACCCATCCCGCCATGGTAGCCAGAGCCCGCATCGTGCAGAACACATCGGCAGCATTTGGTGGAGAAGGCGTCGATAGTTAGAACCGCATTTGTGGCGGATAGGCCAGTACACCCAAATCACGGTCGTCCACCACCCCTCATGATGGAAACCAGGGCCCGCATACAGCAAGAAACATCGGAAGCATTTGGTGGAGAAGCCATCGACATGACCGCCCTTTCGGTGGACAAGCTGGCATACCCAGAATCACGGTCGTCGCCAACCCCGTAAAGGTAGCAAGAGCCCGCAGGAAGCGTGAAGGATCGGAAACATAAGGTGGCGAAGCCTGCAAGAGCCACATTTGCGCCCCTCACAACGTGAAGAAACATCACCGCGATACCCAGGAACAGGTTTTGGAGTGTCGGAGCAGGAATGGACATAGGTGTTGATGTCGTGGCTGGGGTCTGAGCCGGAGCAAGTGTCGGAGAAAACACAAAAACTGGTCCACGCACCCCTGCGTCTCCGGATGCCCGCGAGCATTACCAACCCTTCCCCGAAACAGCATCCAAGGGCTGGGTCGCCCCTCGCGGCTTCGAGGAGAAGCTGGTTCATGTACTTCTTGCTGTAGGCAAGCCCTTGCGCAGGCCGATGTCGCACGATCTCGCACGTGATTGATGAGCACCGTACATGACGTATAACGATACATATTAAAGTCGCACCTGGCGATTCGTCAAAGATTCTGCTAACATCCAACGAACCACGGTAGATGGACGGTCGTGCATCCGCAAACGAGTGCCCAACCATTTATGTATCACTGGACACCACATGCAATGCTCCACGGCGTCGCGCGCAGCGGGGCAGCCCAGCAAGCACGCGCCTTCTCGGATCCACAGACTGCGCATCCGGCGGCCAGACGCCCAGGGAGAAGAGGAGGATGCCCATACGAATTGGCACACGGAAGCGCATCCCAGCCCGCGCCCTGCATCTCCACGTTGCCCGTCGCCCGCCTCCTGAGGCACGCCTGCTGGCGGAGCTTTCTCGCCGCGGGACCGCGCGGCGGCCGGCGCCCCCCGCCGGCGCGCGGACGCGGCTCTGGCCCCGAAGGGCCGCGCGGAGCCCCGCCGCGGCCGGCGCCCTCATCAGCGGGCTGCCCTGCGCTTCTCCCGCGAGGGCGCGGGCGCGGCTCCCGCCCCGAAGGGTCGCGCAAGACCCCGCCGACGCTGGCGCCCACCTGAGCAGGCTGCCTCCAGGCTCTCCCGCCAGCGCGCGGGCGCACCCAAGCGAAAGCACCCAGTGCTCACGCCCTCGAACTCGACGGGCGCCTCGAGCCCCCGCCCCCCTCCAAGTGGCCCGCCGACCCCCGTCAGCGCGAGCTTAACCGTCAACGGCCGAAGGCCCTCTTCTCGCGCACGCGCGCCCCAGGAGCAGTCTTTCCTCGGCGGGGCCGTCGCCTCGACGCCCGGGGGCCCCCAGCAGCTATCTCGCCGGCGCGGACGGCGCCGCGCTCGACCATCTCCAAACGCCAACTGGCCAGCCGACCCACTCAATTCCGAGAGGCGCACGGTCCACGCGGCGCGTTCGCACTGGAGACTGGCCTACACTAGGTCGAGGCCGCCCCGCGCCTTGGCCCTCCGCCCTGGGAAACCGAAGCCGCCGACGAGGGCGACCCTAAAAGCAGCCCGCGTCATGCGTCGCTCCGAGCCGATGACCCCTAGGTCGTCGGAGCGGGCCAGCTGCCCCACGAGCCAGACGCCGCCCCGCAAGTAGGGAGTTGCTCGCAGCGCGGCGCCGAAGCACACGGCCCACAACTCCGAAGTGCTGGAGACGCCGAAGGCGCCCACGGCGCCGCCGTCGGTCTCGCCCACGAACCCGCTGGCCAGCGCCCCCCCGCCCACGCGAATCTTGCCGAGCCGATGCGCGCGGGCCGCCCCCTGTAGCAACCCAGGATGTTATTATTCACCGCTGGCCTCGGCGCCCTCCGGAAGTTCCTGCGCCGGAACCGATAGTTCACGGTGGCCTCGCGCGCGCCGACGTGCACGAATCGCCTCTTGCCGCTCGCGCTCTCCAAGAATGCCAACGCTGCTATGGAGTTGACGCCGTGAAACCGGCAGCGCGACTGCTCCTTGAACCCATCGGCCATCCTTCCCGAACTCGCCTCGCCCGCGAGGTGTTCCCGGAGCAGGGGGCCGCGGTCCCCCATGCCGCTGTACTTCGCCGCTTCTGGGGCGGCCCAGCCGGCCGCTCTGGCGCGGCCCAGCGGGCCGCCTCCAGGATCGAGGCGCGCTGCACGGGGGGGCGACGCGCCAGCGCGCGAGCTGGGCCCCCGCCCCGAAGGATCGCGCAGAGCTCCGCCGCCGGTCGCGCTCGCGCCCACCTTCGGGGGCCCCTCTGGTTGCCTCGTAGACCCCCCCCATGAAGTCGAGCGGCTCGCCAGGGTCCGCCCGAGCCAGGCGCGCCTGCGCCGCCATCTCGAACGGGGGCGGTTTCTCGGCTGTCCCGCCGCCGATGCCCTGCACGATGCCCTCGACGGGCTCGGCCCCAAAGTTCGGGGACTTCTGGAGGCCCAGGCCCCAACAGAAAGGCGGGGGGAGGCCCGCGCCGTCGAGGGAGCCCCATCGGGCCCTCAAGGCACTCGCCGCCGCGCGGTGGCCCCGCACAACCGATTTGGCGGAGGGGGGCCTCGGGAAGCGCACTCCTTTTCTGCGCGCCACGCAGCGATGATGACGCCCGTGCGGCCGTCGGATTCCAAGATGCCGCGGCCCCCGAGGGCGCTGCCGTCGAGCTCCGAAGGCGCCTCGATCGGGCATGGCCACGTCGGAAGCCAGTCCGCGTAGGCCGCGGCGTCGCCCGTTCTGCCGCGGCGCTCGACGGGGAAAGGGTCGCTCAATTTGCTAGGCGGGGCCTCGGCCTCGTCGCCGCCCATGCAAACGCCCGCTCCGCCGAGCGGGCCGCTCGCTATAGGGGCGCCCCTCCTCGGCGCCCCGAAGCAGGCGCCCAGCGCCGCGCGCGCGTCCACCGAGCGACTCAGCGCGAAGTCCCCCCCCTGCCGGGCGGCGAGCTGCGCGGCCAGCATGCCAATGCCCTTCGCCGCCCAATCGCACAGCTGCAGGGGCCAGGTTGCGACGCGCCTGTCGTCGAGGCCGAGGAGCCCGCATGCAGGCGGGGCGCTGCCTGCGGAGGTCGCCCGCTCGGACGTCACCGAGGTCCTCGGGCTGCTCGAGGAGGCCAGCTGCCCGCGCGCTGCTTGCCAGTTGTACCCTCGGGTCCGCGGTCGACTGGACACCAGGCCCCTTGTTCCGCGGTCCTCCAACCCCGGAGTCCACGTGCACCGCGCTGACCGCAGCGGGCGCGGGCCTCGGCGGCGCGCCCCCCTGGTCCGTGGCCGTGGATTGCAAGGTGGCGAGGCCCCAGGCGCGCCCCGCTCGCCTGCTGCCCGCCGCCTGAGATAGTCGCTCTGCCGCGCCGCGCGGGGGGGGTCCGCGTCGCCCGAGCTGGCCACCCACCCCCCTACACGCGCCTCTCGGACTGCATCTGCCCCAGGAAGACGTCGAGCACCTCAGGCTGCGCCCATGCGCCCTCCAGCTCGAAGCCTCGGCACGCGGCCGCGCGAGCGGGGTCCGTAGCACGGACGACTGGATCCTCGCGGCCGCGAGCAGCGCCGTCGGGGGGACCGCCGCTGCGTTCACGATCGCGCCCCGTTGCCCGACGGAGGTGGCCACTGGCCATGCTCGGGGGGGGTGGCCGGGCTCCGAGCGCCCCCCCACGCCCTTCGACGCGCGTGGACAACGGGAGAGACAGTCCGTCTTCACTGGCCCTAGCCCAGCGGCCCCTCCCCCCCTCGCCCCATCCGCTTCGAAGCCCCCCCCCCGCGGGGAGCAAAAGGCTACGCCTCTCGCCAGCTGCCTCGCGAGCGGCAGTCAGGATGACCTCGCGGGGTCGAGGGCGCCCAAGCGCTGCGGGGGCGGCTCGCCACGCTATGCAGACGGCGCGGGCCGCCTGGACGCGAAGCCCGGAAGTCCTGGGCGCGGCCGCTGGGTCTGCACTGCTGGCGGCGGCCGCGGGGGACGCGGCCCCACTGGCGCAACACCCAGCGGCAGGAGCTGCGGCCGCGTGCGGGGCAGAGCTGCGACTCAGGGCGCCGCTGCCGTCGCTGGCGCTCCCTCCTTATCGGAGCTCGGCCCGGCCCTGTCAGTGGAGCTCGCCCCCTGCCCGGGCGGCCTCGCCTCACGGGATGCCGCCCCACTGGACCGCTGCCTCGGCTTCTCCTCGCGCTGCGCCCACAGCAGCCCGAGTTCCACAGGTGTGGGCCGGCGCCCCAGCAGCTCCTCGCATCTCTTCGCGGCCTTTGAAGCCCCCCCGGCAATGTCCACGCTCGACCTTCGATCGAGCATCGCCAGGTCCCTCCTGAACCACTCGCCATACTCGTCCTCGAACTAACTGATATGCTGCAGCTCGTGCTTCTGGCTCCACCCGCCTGCCCGCAGACGCCCCACGTCGCACGGCACCAGCATGTCCCAGTGGGCAGCGAAACTCGCCAACACCGCCCGCATCGCCACGCCTGCTGCTCCTCCTCTAAAGGCGGCGCCGACGGCGATCCCATGCCGAAGGACGCCACGACCTCTGGCTGCGGCGGGCTGGGCGGCTGCTCTCGGGAGTTCAGCGGGAGCGTGGGCATCTCCTCCATATGTGCCCCGATGTCGTCCCACTCTGCCTACTCGCTCGACATCCCCAGCACGCCGCTTGTCCTCCTATCGGGGCTGCCTTTTCCTGGTGCTGCTCCTGGCGCTGCCTCAGCCACGCCTGCTTTTTCTGCGCGGCTGGCATGTCCTCGACATCGCCTGGCATCGCCCGCCAGCGCTCCGACAAGGCTTGTCCCGAAGGGCCGCGCGGCGCCCTACCGCTACACGATCACTACTGCCCTGCCACTGCTGCGAATCCTCGTCTTGCTCGGCCGAATCAGCTGACGTGAGCTGCGCTCCATCTCAGTCTGCTTGGCCACGAGGTAGAATCTCGCTAGAACCTCGCCTTCCGCAGGCTTCCCGCGCGACTTCTGACAAGCCGGCCTCACCGACAGGCGGTCGGCGACGCTCAGCGAATTAACCATCTGGCTGGCGCCCCTGCGCGCGTTGCCCCCGCCCGACCGACGTGTTGACGTCGAGCTTGTCATTCTCTTCAGCGGACCTGATTGCCTCTGTCCTTGATCCCCCTCGAGCTGTGGCCCAACGCTGCCCGACACTTCCGCTTGAAGGTCAGCCTGAGAGCCTTTCTTGTCACCTCGCCCACACCTCCACGCAGGCTCCGAATAGCTCGAACCCGCGGTCCTCCGCGACGCCTGCTGCCACGAAAACTCGAAGGCCCGACCAGAGCCTTTGCGGCCAACGAGAAGCCCTTCAGCGTTCCAGAGAGGATACGACAGCGACGTAACAGAGAGACAAAAGTGCATAAACCTAAACTTTCGACTGTTCGCGCGGACCGCAAAAGTTGATGTGTGCCTTGCTGTTTGCTGTTAGGTGTAACCCTTCCCCTCTGTGCCACCGTACATAGATTACTACGCTGCCCTGGTCAGGGCAACTCGCCTAGAAGCCATGGCTACATGGGCTGGTAAGCACACGCGAAGTGTCAAGAATTGCTCCAACTGGGAAGAAGTGTTCTGCCAAGAGGGGCAGCAACGACGATCAACGACGACGATTCACAACAGCGACGACGACGACGACGGCGACAGCGACGATCGTCTAGCAGACAACGCGCGGCACTTCAGGCAGAAACCCATCGTGGGGCTGTCCGCATCGTTGGCCTTCGTGCCGCCCTTTGTTCTAACCTGCGAGTCGACGCAAGTCTGCGTCTCCTGGGGCGGACCACAAAGAGTCACGAGGGAGGACGGGGAAGCACACCGCAGAGGAGGGAGGGAGAGAGAAGGGGAGGATCGGATCGGATCGGAGGTCCGCGCAAGGACTCCACTGGGAGCCACTGCCCGGGGCCTGCAACTCCAAGTATGGGAGATGCAGGCCAGGGAGGACAAGGAGGAGGAGGAGGAGGACGACGACGACGACGAGGAACAGGAAGATGGGGGTTGGAGGATTCGCCCTCCAGGACTGTGACAATCTCCTCCGAAAAGCCTACTGGCCCAGGGACGTGGCCCAACCCGAAACCCAGGTCAGAGCGCCCAGAGTGCAGCAGCGTGGAGCCGCACAGCGAAAAAGCGTCGTGACATGCGAGCGACAGCCCAGTCAGCAGGTACCTCCACGCGGCCCTCGGCACCCCCAGGAGACCACAGAAGAAAAGCTGGCGCGGGGGCCTCGCGCGCTCCGGCCGCGATCTCCTTGGCGGCGCCCAGGAGTGGGTGGCACGAAGAAGGCTTCCTTAGAAGCTGGGGTGGGGTTCTGAGAAGCCCCCCCTGCCCTGCCTTCTTAGAAGACCCACCACCTTCTTAGGAGGCCGCCCCCCCACGCCACCCACTTCTGGGCGCCGCCAGACTCCAGGATCGGAACTGATGCCAACCAGCGCCAGCATATTGTGGGTGTCCTCCCGGCATGTGCGTCTGGAGCTGAAGACTTTGAAATTTAGTTCCGTCAGGGAAACCATTGAAGGTTCTGAGTGTGCGGAATCGTGCTCCGGGCATGGAATGTGTGTCCACTTGAAGGTACAGTCTCATACAGACGCCAATGACAATCCGTTGCCTGGCATACAGTCCTCCTCCTGACCGTATGTCTGCGAAAAAACTATTCACTCGCAAAAGTTCTTGGGCTACAGAACTTAGCCCGAAGGCTAGATGCCATGACCTGCCAGAAAGAACATATGTGCCTCAGTCTGCAGCACACGCGTGCCCATATAATACACATCGTGCATGTGCTACGTGCTACGGAAAGCAACCCACATTCGTTTTTGCGGATATACATGCGATGTCGCCTTCCCCTGCTCTTAGTGCTGCAGCGGGCCCCAATCCCCACAGCAGTGACCATAACAATCGTCCCGCACCAATTCCGTTGGTATTGCATGTCCAGCGCATGACCGGCAAACTACCATCACAACCACCAACGTCACAAGCGATAGCGTTGCTGCTCTCACGACCCCTTCGCTGCCGTCGGCAAACGAAGCTTTGGAGCACACTGCACGATGGCCACTTTCTATGTTCAATCCGAGTGTTGGCAAACACACACACACACACACACACACACAACCACCACGCATTACCAGATTCATAGCCCCACAAACGAAAACCCCCTCAGGACAAGCCAGCAAAGAGAGAGAGAGAGAGAGGGAGACAAGCGGAGGAAGGGAAGAGGGGAATCGCACCAGCCCTCTGGGCGGAGGTGATTGAGGGAGCTTCCCCTTCCAACCGTACTTCTTCCCCTTCGGGCAGGGTCTCCTCACTGCCCCTCATTAAATACACCCCCTCCCCCGCCCGATGGGCGACAGATCAAGGCCAATGCGGAGAGGCCTCCGCCATCCCTGTCAAAAAACTATGCAAGGTGCACTTTGTGGCGACATCTTGGGTCGTCTTCGGAGCCCCTCGAGCACTTTGCATTGTTGCTTGACAGGGACGGCGAAAGGCAGCATATGGTTTGCTGTGCGCAGGGCCACCACCCGTCAAAAAACTGTACAAACTGCACTTCGCGGCTAAATCTGGATCATGCAAGGGCACCCCGGGATCATTGCACATAGACGGCCAGGGTGCTGGCATATTGCCTGCTGTACGCAGGCCACCATACATCACGATGGCCACTCCGCCACTACTGTGCATTGGTTTTCAATGGGGTGGGGCCGACGTGGTGCACCTCGCCCCAGCGTCGCGCACCTGGGGTGCGTGTTGGTTCCCATTAGAATTCTATCCAAAGACGGCCGCTGAATATGGTGAGGCTCGGGTACTACTAATGTGTTGGGGGGGCGAGCGGGAGGAAGCCGAACAGTTTGCGTCTGGGAGAGGTGTCTTGATCACTGTTCCCTATTAATAAATACCCCTCCCCCAAGCGACCGACAGCCAACCTGGGTCAATGAACCCCCCCACACCACCCCTTCTAATCATAATACGCAATACACTGTCCCTCCAGATCTGGCGCATGCGCGGGCGCCCCGCGACCACTTTGCCTTGGTTTGTCACAGGGACCGCGGGGGTGCCGGCATATTGCTTGCTGCGCGCAGACCAACCACCCCTATCAAAAAACAATCCAAAAATACACTTTGGCTCCAAATCTGGAGCATGCGCAGGGCCCTCCTTTTTCTCTGAACTCCCATCTGCTTCACGACTCCTCAAGATGTCCTGATTAGTCGATCGGTGCCGGTGCTTTGCGTCCCCTGGGGGGGCCGCCCTTCTCACAGGATGCTCGGCCCTTCGCCTCAGGGGGATTCAAGATCTTGACATCCTTGGGACCACGGCCCCAAGCACCTGAGGTCCCTATCGGTTCCCAGTAGCTGGCTCACCTGGCGCGGCTGGAACACGTGGCACAATTTGCGCACGTGGAGCGTGTTCCGCACCTGGAACCCGTGGCGTGCATGGCATGTGTGGCGTTCTTAACGATTTGCTGACACTCGTGTGTTCCTGATGTGTCGGGAGGGCGGGCGGGTGGGAGTGAGCTAGACGGCCTGCTATCTAGAAGGGTAGCTTGATCACTGTTCACTATTAATATACACCCGCTCCCCCAGGCGACCAGGAGCCAACCCGAGTCAATGAGGGCACCCCCCCACCTTGTAAAACTCTGCCTCCAAATTCGGAGCATGCGCAGCAAACCCGATGCGGCCTCCCCCCACCATCCCTGTCAAATAACAATACTGAATACACTTGGCGGCGGCAGCGGCTGCGGCGGCTACGGCGGGGGCAGCGGCTGCGGCGGCTGCGGCGGTGGCGGCGCCGGTGGCGGCGGCGGCGGGGGCGGTGGCGGCGGCGGCGGCGGCGGCGGCGGCAGCGGTGGCGGCAGCGGCTGCGGCGGCAGCGGCTGCGGCGGCGGCGATTCGGCAGCGGGGGCGGCGGCGGCGGCGGCGGCGGCGGCGGCGGCGGCAGCGGGCGACGCGGCGCGGCGCGGCGGCGGCGG
Organism: Prorocentrum cordatum; assembly: GCA_963575745.1. Lineage (NCBI taxonomy): Eukaryota > Dinophyceae > Prorocentrales > Prorocentraceae > Prorocentrum > Prorocentrum cordatum. The sequence continues at coordinate 339,442 of CAUYUJ010012670.1, forward strand.
CGGGCGGCGGCGGCGCGGCGGCGGCGGCGGCGGGCGGCGGCGGCGGCGGCGGAGTCGGCGGCGGCGGCGGATTCGCCCCCAGTAGCTGCCCATCCAAAGACGACTGCTGCATATGCTGCGGCTCGGGCCAGGCTCGGGTGCTGCGTATCTGTTGGGAGGGCGGGTGGGAGTGAGCGAGACGGCTTGCGGGCGGGGAGGGCGTCTTGACCCCTCCCCCTACCCCCTACCCCTGGCTCTGGACGGGAGGGAACGCGAGGCGTTAAAGTGTCCAGGATGGCCCAAGATGGCTCATAGAGGGCATCAGAGAGCCCAAGATGGCTCAAAAGGAACGTCAGAAAGCACAAGATGACCTCCAAGATGGCTCAAGATCGCGCAAGGTCGCTCAAGATGGCTCCCAACATACTCCAAAAGGCTCCAAGACCGCTCCAAGATGGGTCCAAGAAGGCCCTGGGCTTTTCAAGGAGGCCCCAAGACGCCAAAACCTTAGGAAAATCAATGAGTTGAGCCTTCTCACACATTCGCTTTCGATGGCCTTCCGAGACCTCAAGAAGGCTCCAACAGGGCCCAGAGAGACCCACCCAAGACAGCGCCAGGACCCCAAGAGACGGCTTCTGGAGCTCCAGAGAAGCAGCTACTTAGGCTCACCCATCTTTGATCGATGTCCTCCCAGATGGCCCCCGAGGCCCCAAAGGCTCACAAAATGGCTCCCAATGATGCCCAAGGTCCACCAAGAGCGGCCCCCGAGCGCCCCCAAGAAAGCCCCAACACCTCCCTCTCTTCCCACCTCTCTTCCCACCACCTCCCCATGATCCTTCTCATCCGCTTCATCCTCCTCCTCCTCCTCCTTCTCCTCCTCCTCCTCCTCCTCCTCCTCCTTCTCCCCCTCCTCCTCCTCCTCCTCCTCCTCCTCCTCCTCCTCCCCCTCCTCCTCCTCCTCCTCCTCCTGTTCCTGTTCCTCCTCCTCCTCCTCCTCCTCCTCCTCCTTCTCCTCCTCCTCCTCCTCCTCCTCCTCCTGTTCCTCCTCCTCCCAGCTAGGATTAACAAGAATTGAATGATAACGCTCCATCACACGAATGTTCCTTGTGCTCGCCTTCCTCCCCCTCGTCGTCCTCATCATCCTCATTCTTCTCCTCCTCCTTTTACTCCTCCTCCTCCTCCTCCGTCTCCTCCTCCTCCTCCTCCTCCTCCTCCTCCTCCTCCTCCTCCTCCTCCTCCTCGTCCTCCTTCTCCTTTATCATTCGTCCTCCTCCTCATTGTCCACCGCTTCCTCTCCCTCATCCCTCTGCACGCTTGTCCTCCACCCTTGCTGCCAGTTCTGCTCAAGCTGATTAAAAGCTTAGGTTTAAGGGGCCTTCCCAGCTTTCTGCTCCACCGCATGCTTCCCCACTTCCCTGATCAAGGCAACTTGCCTGGGCATAATTTGTGGATGGGGATACCCGACGCGTCAAGAGTAGAGGAAGTAGAGGGGGAAAGATGGAGAAAGAGAAATAGAGAAGGGAAGGGAGAAAGAGAGAGAGGAGGAAGACAATGAGCAAATATTCCCTGGTGAACAACGAGAGCGTGCAACCAGGATGGGAACAGAGAGCGTACTTAAACATCCAGAAAGGATCAGAGACACGCATAAACATCCAGTATCAGCTTTGAAGCACGTGCAAGATGATGATATGCACACCATTGGGTTCATGATGCAGCGGATGTGGCATTTACTTCCACTCCACAGAAAGGGGTGTACAGAAGAAGGCCCGAATGACCCAACAAAAGAACACATCCAGAAAAATCAGGAAATACGAACATACATGCAGCGAGGGCGCAAACACACGGAAAACATAGTGTTCCCACTGAGACTCATGGGGAATGAAGAAGCTTCACACAAAATTCAAAACCCCTTTGTCCATACATTGTGTGACCAAAAATGTCGCTGCAATGGCCGTGGACGCCCTCCCTGTCTTGAGAAAAACGGGATCCATGACTTTCTCCGTGAACTCCCCTATCGGCGAGACACATCGGTACTGTGCATGGCCAGCCCGCCATTGTTCCGTACACACCTGAGGAACATGGTAAGCACACCCAAGATCACCAGATCAATCGACACGATGGATCAAAATAGGCAGAATCGCGCACAGAGACAAAATTCGATCATGAAGATTCAAAACGAAAACTCAAAACCTAAAACACCTGAAAGCTGGTGTCCCATACCACGCATATTAATGAAAACCATGGTCGTTGAGACGTTTCGGGGGACAAGACAAGAGAACAGATGGGCACTGATCCCTGCTGCCACTTCGATTTCGCCAGGGACGACAGCACAGGAACCCATGGCATGTTGTAGTGACCAAGCAGAACACACGTGAACACGATGGATGTTGACTCAACCGCGAAATTGACATTCTGTTCCAACGTCCCCAATTAGGCTTGCTTACGAAGTTCTTACTTGGTCAAAGATTGGTTTCCCCGTTCCCCGGAGATTCCTCGAGTTCCTCTCCCTCGGCTGCCTCGGGTTCCTCGGGTTCCTCGGGTTCTTCGGGCGCCAAATGCCAAGCAATGCCAAGCAATGCCAAGCAATGCCACGCAATGCCAAGCAATGCCAAGCAATGCCAAGCAATGCCAAGCAATGCCAAGCAATGCCAAGCACTGCGCCCATGCAAGAAGAAGTTGTCCCCTAATCCGAGTCGCACCAGGTTCATTCTTGACGAAGATACAACAGCAGATGGCCCCTTAAACGCGAACTCGGGGCAAAGAGCTCCCCAGACAGTCGGCGGCTGCCGAACGTCTTATCCACACTATAGTACCAGTCCTCTAAACACAAGCGTTCATATCAAGTTTGCTGAATGCAACATTCTGTCCGCAAACAAGGACCAAGCAGTATTAGACCAAAACTTTCCGAATCTAACACGGCAGTTAACCCAACAAATAAAACTTACGCGGCTGGCCGCTGAACGCAAGAATGCTGAACGCCCAACGCAAGTTGCGGAGACCGATCCTCAGCCGAGAGAAAAACTAAGCTGTTGTAGATGTCACTGCGCCGAAACGCAACTGCTCGCGCATACTTACAGTATCTGACTGTTGAACGCGAGATAAGCCAACTACGTCGATATACTCGAAAGAGAAACCGAAACGTGCTGCTGTATGATACACCTGGTGCGAAATACATAGGTTAAACAAAAACCGAGCTTGGCACGAATCGAGCCGCCTGGAAGTACAGCTGTAGACTGGTTGTGGAGTGAAAATACGGGTGACTTGTGAACATGAAGCAACTGTGATAGCAGAACGCTGTGAACCCAACTGTTGGCGACAGACACCCCAAAACCACATAAACAGTCCAACATCAATTACTAACATACCAGACGACAACACAAATTACCTGGCGACGTATCCGAACCTTGCGCAATTCGGGGCATATGTACATCAGGATTGCTACAACGGGGGCGATGACGTAACATGGACGCATGTGATTTGGCGAACAGCAATCGGAAGGCTCGCAGGCCCCGATCAAGATATAAGGGCTACGCAATAACAAATCACCCCCGCTGGCTGTTCCATGCGCCCGTTGTACCCAACAGACCCACAGCAGCTCTTGACAGCACCCGCGGGATACGTGTAGGCGCCACGTTATGGCCATCGCCCGGCAGATGGTCCGTTTCACAAATCACCCCTGGTTGGCTGTGCCATGCACCCGTTGTGCCTAAAGTATCCCACAGCAGCTCTCCAGAGCCTCCCAGGGACGGCGAGGTCTCGCTCAGGTCCCAGCGGTGCCTCGCTCCGCTGGACCCACCAGCAGCCCTCGAAAGTGGCGACAGCGCCGCGGATCGCAGCCCCCCCAGGGACGGCGAGGTCTCGGTCAGGTCCCCGCGGTGCCTCAGGACCCAGCAGCAGCCGTCGAAAGTGGCGACAGTGTCGCAGGTCGCAGCCCCCCCAGGAACGGCGAGGTCTCGCTCAGGTCCCCGCGGTGCCTCACTCCGCTGGACCCACCAGCAGCCCTCGAGAGTGGCGACAGCGTCGCAGATCGCAGCCCCCCCAGGGACGTCGAGGTCTCGCTCAGGTCCCCGCGGTGCCTCTGTCCGCTGGGCCCACCAGCAGCCCTCGAAAGTGGCGGCAATGTCGCAGACCGCAGCCCCCTCCCCCCCCAGGGACGGCGAGGTCTCGCTCAGGTCCCCGCGGTGCCTCATTCCGCCGGACCCACCAGCAGCCCTCGAAAATGGCGACAGTGTCGGAGATCGCAACCCCCAGGGACGACGAGGCCTCGCTCGGGTCCCCGCGGTGCCTCACTCCGCTGGACCCACCAGCAGCTCTCGAAAGTGGCGACAGTGTCGCAGATCGAAGCCCCCCCCCAGGAACGGCGAGGTCTCGCTCAGGTCCCCGCGGTGCCTCACCCCGCAGGACCCACCAGCAGCCCTCGAAAGTGGCGACAGTGCCGCAGATCGCACCCCCCCGGCACGGCGAGGTCTCGCTCAGGTCTCTGCGGTGCCTCACTCCGCTGGACCCAACAGCAGCCGTGGCGACAACGTCGCAGATCGCAGCCCCCAGGGACGGCGACGTTTCGCTCAGGTCCCCGCGGTGCTTCAGTCCGCTGGGCCCATCAGCAGCCCTCGAAAGTGGCGGCAATGTCGCAGACCGCAGCCCCCTCCCCCCCAGGGACGGCGAGGTCTCGCTCAGGTCCCCGCGGCGCCTCACCCCGCAGGGCCCACCAGCAGCCCTCGTAAGCGGCGGCAGTGTCGCAGATCGCAGCACCCCCGGGAACGGCGAGGTCTCGCTCAGGTCCCCCTCGCGGTGCCTCATTCCGCCGGACCCACCAGCAGCCCTCGAAAGTGGCGACGGTGTCGCAGATCGCAGCCACCCAGGGACGGCGAGGTCTCACTCAGGCCCCCGCGGTGCCTCACTCCGCTGGACCCAACAGCAGCCCTCGAAAGCGGCGACAGTGCCGCAGATCGCAGCCCCCCAGGGACGGCGAGGTCTCGCTCAGGTCCCCGCGGTGCCTCACCCCGCTGGACCCACCAGCAGCCCTCGAAAATGGCGACAACGTCGCAGATCGCAGCCCCCCAGGGACGACGAGGCCTCGCTCGGGTCCCCGCGGTGCCTCAGTCCGCAGGACCCACCAGCAGCCCTCGAAAGTGGCGACAGTGCGGCAGATCGCAGCCCCCCAGGGACGGTGAGGTCTCGCTCAGGTCCCCGCGGTGCCTCACTCCGCTGGACCCACCAGCAGCCCTCGAAACTGGCGACGGCGTCACAAATCGCAGCCCCCCCCCAGGGACGGCGAGGTCTCGCTCAGGTCCCCGCGGTGCCCACTCCGCTGGACCCAACAGCAGCCCTCGAAAGTGGCGACAGTGTCGCAGATCGCAGCCACCCAGGGACGGCGAGGTCTCGCTCAGGTCCCCGCGGTGCTTCACTCCGCTGGACCCACCAGCAGCCCTCGAAAGTGGCGACAGCGTCGCAGATCGCAGCCCCCCAGGGACGGCGAGGTCTCGCTCAGGTCCCCGCGGTGCCTCACTCCGCTGGACCTAACAGCAGCCCTCGAAAGTGGCGACAGCGTCGCAGATCGCAGCCCCCTAGGGAAGCCGAGGTCTCGCTCAGGTTCCCGCGGTGCCTCAGTCCGCTGGACCCACCAGCAGCGCTCGAAAGTGGCGTCAGCGAGGCAGATCGCAGCCCCCCCCCCAGGGACGGCGAGGTCTCGCTTGGGTCCCCGCGGTGCCTCACTCCGCTGGACCCAACAGCAGCCGTGGCGACAACGTCGCAGATCGCAGCCCCCCAGGGACGGCGAGGTCTCGCTCACGTCTCCGCGGTGCCTCAGTCCGCTGGACCCACCAGCAGCCCTCGAAAGTGGCGTCAGCGAGGCAGATCGCAGCCCCCCAGGGACGGCGAGGTCTCGCTCAGGTCCCCGCGGTGCTTCACTCCGCTGGACCCACCAGCAGCCCTCGAAAGTGGCGACGGCGTCGCAGATCGCAGCCCCACAGGGACGGCGAGGTCTCGCTCGGGCCCCCGCGGTGCTTCACTCCGAAAGTGGCGACGGCGTCGCAGATCGCAGCCCCCCAGGGACGGCGAGGTCTCGCTCAGGTCCCCCTCGCGGTGCCTCATTCCGCCGGACCCACCAGCAGCCCTCGAAAGTGGCGACGGTGTCGCAGATCGCAGCCACCCAGGGACGGCGAGGTCTCACTCAGGCCCCCGCGGTGCCTCACTCCGCTGGACCCACCAGCAGCCATCGAAGATGGCGACAGCGTCGCAGATCGCAGCCGCCCAAGGACGGCGAGGTCTCGCTCAGGTCCCCGCGGTGCCTCACTCCGCTGGACCCAACAGCAGCCCTCGCGTCGCAGATCGCAGCCCCCAGGGACGGGGAGGTCCCGCTGAGGTCCCCGCGGTGCCTCTTTCCGCAGGACCCACCAGCAGCCCTCGAAAGTGGCGACAGCGTCGCAGATCCCCCCCCCCCCACCCCCACCCCCAGGGACGGCCTCCTCAGCAGCCCTCGAAAATGGCGACAGTTTCGCAGATGGCAGCCCGCCAGGGGTGGCGAGGTCCGCGCAAGGCAAGAGCAGACAGGAGGGGAGCGGGAGACGGGACGCAGGAGGAGGAGGAGGAGGAGGACGAGGAGGAGGAGGACAGGAGACCGCAGTGCTCTATTCAAAACGAAAACCCAACCAAGGAGGTGTGGAAAAAAACCGAGATTGTCATACACACGATTTATCGCCCGGCCAGCTGGTCCAACACAGCGATACACTAGCGAAACAGCGAGCGATAACTGACACCAAACATTGTCAACGGGGCTGGCGTCACACGCCCAGAAAGTAGCACACAAACACCAAAACATTGATCCCTCTTCCTATATGTATTAGAAGCCCGGGCGGGGGGGAAACCCGTCACCCCCCCGTAAAACTGGACACCCGGGATCTGCAGCTTTAGGACCCTCTGGACGGACCTCGAAGCGGCCCCCTGGGCCTCGCAGGGCGTTTTGCCAAGCGTTCGGGCGATCAGGGGGTCACCGGAAACGTCCCAGACACCCCCAAGACAGCACAAGAGCGCTCCAAGAAGCCGTCATACCCCGAAAGATCGCTCCAAAACGTACCAAGAGGCCTCCAAGAGCACCCCCAAGAAGGCCCCAAGAGGGACAAAGCATTAATTCTACGTAGGTTTTTGGTGCATTCGGGGTTCTCCTCTGTTCGGCTTCCCGACGCTCCAAGACGGCGGTCTCCTAGGCGTCCGAAGCCGCCTGGGAGGCTCCAAAATCGCCCCACAACCATCCGAAAGGGCTTCCACGCAGTCCAAGAGAGCCCCAAAACGGCACAACAGGGATCCAAAATGGCCCTAAGAGAGCACCATGGCGGCCCAAGATGGCTGCAAGACACCCTCCGAAGCATTCCAAATCGTGACTGGAGCGTTCAGGGAGACCGCGGTTAGAGGCAGGTTGGCCGTAGGAAGCCCCAGAGGCCCCCAGAACACACCCAGGAGGCCTCCAGAAGGCTTTAAGAAAGCCTGAGAATTTTGGTGAGGCCCCCACAGGCTCTCCAAGGAGGAGCCTCCGCAAAAAGAGCTGAGGAGGATGGGGAGACTGCCCAGGGTATGGCGAGAATGAGGAAAAACAAGCATGGGGGAAGGACAACGAACAACATGATTACAACGGCGAAGAAAAGGCAGCAAGGAGTTATCGCTAAATTGTCGGCTTGACCTTCCTGCCATTTCCGCCTGCATACCAAACTTCAAAGTCCAAGGTGCATGGCGCGAAGTGCCACTGCAGTCTTGTGTATGTATTTATATATATATATATATATATATATATGAACCAACGCGCGCTTCGCGCGCGCTCAAGTTCTAGCTAGGCTTGATCGGCAAGTTCATGTAATCTCAGTTTGGTCGCTTCTTGCGTCCAGGAGGCCCTGTGCAAGCCTCGGAATCGCATAGAAGGGGAAATGCGGGAACGCAGAAATCACAAATTTCCTTTTTAGGTCTGCAACGATTTGTGGCCCTCAAAAAGGCTTCCTGGGTTCTTTTTTGGGAGTTGACGGGGGTCTGAACTGTACTCTGTTGTGCAAGAGTAGATAGACTGGGGGCCACGCTTGGAAGGAACAAACAAAAAATGTGCTATTTTCATGTGTTTCCAATTCCTCGGCGCTGTTCGGCGCTGTTTTTGGTTTGTGCCTCGCGGGTTTTGTTAGCTGGGCCCCTCAGGTGTGTGGGATCTTCCGGACCCCCCGGGGGTTCTGGAGGCCTCCTGGAGGCCTGGAGAGCCGTCGGACGGGTGTCTCGGGCTGCGCGGGAGCGTGTTGCGCCGTTTTGTACGTTCTGGGGGGGATCCTCGGGGTCGTTTTGGCCTGTCCTTGGGCGTCTTGGGGGCCTCCCGGGAAGCCGGGAGGCGCGGTGCCGGCCAGATGTCAGGGGACGCGTGGGATCTTCGGGTAGGAGGCCCACTGGAAGAGGGGGAAAACAAAAAAAAAAAAATGGGAAGCGGGAAAACGTGAGAAGGCGATAAACATTAGTGTAACCATTGGAAATCAACGATTTTACCCTCTTTGGGCTCCCTCGAGACGGCTCTCGCAGCTTTCTTGGGCTGTTCTTGGAGCCTCGTCGGGGTCTTCTGGGGGCCTTTCAAGGATCGGGGGTGTGTGTTGGGGCCTCCGGGTGGTCCCGGAGGTCTTTCGGAGGTCTCTGGAAGCCTCCTGCTCCCGCTCTTGGGCCCATCTTGGGCCTGTTCTGGGGTGATCTGGGGCTGTCTTGGAGCCTTCTTGGCCCGTCTTGGGGCCGTCCTGAAGATCTCTTTGGTGGTCTTGGGGCGGTCTTGGGAGCCTCTTCGGCGCTCTTAAACCGCTGGAAGCTCAAAACCGGAGACACCAGAAACATTAAAGAAAACAATGACAATCAACGAATTTGGCCCTCTTTGGGACGTCCCGGGACGCCTCTCGGACATCTCTTGGGGTCTCTTGGAAGCTACCTGGGGGCCTCGAGAGCCGTCGGAAGGCTGTCGTGGGCTGCTTGGGAGCGTCTTCGACCATCCTTTGGCATTCTGGGCGTTCCTTGAAATTGTCTCGGGCCCTCCTGGATCGCTGTGGAAGCTCCCTGGAACGCCCGGTGGTGCTGTACTGGGAGCATCCCCGAGATGTGGCAGGGAGGTGTGGCACCTGGGGCCGGAAGGGCGGCATATATGTTTTATGTTCATGTGCGTATATATAAAAACATAAACATAAACATACATATAAACATGAACATATACATATGCATATACACATGAATATACATATACGTATACATATACATATACATGTACATATACATATACATATACATGTACATATATATGTATATATAAAATACATATATATATATAAAAATGTATATACATATAAACATTTACATTTACACATACACATACATATACATATACATATACATATACATGTACATGTACATGTACATGTACATATACACATACATATGAATATACACATACATACACATGTACATATACAAAAACATATACCTATACATATGCAAATGAAGATGCATACACATACAGATACACATACACATACACATACACATATACATGTACATAAACATATACATATACATATACATATACATATACATATACATATACATAAACATGTACATATACATATACATATACATACACGTGTACATATACATATACATATACATATGCATATACATACACTTACAATATACATATACATATACAGATACATATACATATACATATACATATACATATACATATGCATATGCATATGCATATACATATACATATACATATACATATACATATACATATACATACACGTATACATATGCATAAACATATACATATACACATACACAATCATGTACATATACACCAGCATACACATCTACATATACATTCACATGCACATTGGATACACATATACATATACATATACATATCCATATACATAGACTTATACATATACAAATACATACACATATACATACATATGCATCGACATGTACATATACATATACATATACGTAAACATTTACATATACATATACATATACAAATACATATGCTTAAACATATACGTATACATATACATATACATATACCTAAACATATGCATATACATATACATATACATGTACATATACGTATGCATGTACACATACATATACATACTCATACACACATACATATATACATGTACATATGCATATACATATACATAGATATATATACATATACATATGCATATGCATGCACATGTACATATACATGTGGAGTTACATGAACATATGCATATGCATATACATGTACATATACATATACATAGAATTAGGTTTAAACATATGCCTATACATATACACATACATATACATATACACATACATATACATCTACATCTACATCGACATGTCCAAATACATATACATTTACATGTACATATACGTATACATATACATATATATATATATACATTTACAGATACAGGTACATATACAAAACATATACATATACATATCACACATCGCATATCACATCAAGATGCCCCAAGGAAAAGCTTTTTATATGAAAAAATGCAGTGTAGATGGTCGGGAAACAACACCTGCATTCACTCCGCATGAAAGGTTGCTAACCAGCAAAAAAAATACCCACAGCACCCACCACGTGGAAAGTCCAACGACCACGAATTTTACACGACCCTAGACCCACATATAAATAACACCGTGCGGGTTGGAACATGCTGGAACGTAAACAAACAGGAAATTGATAAACCCGCTGCCGCCTGCCTATAAACGTTGGCATTTATACCAACAGCTGTCAGGACATGCTCTCCTGAGAATAAAACAACTCGCTCTTGAATATCTGCCATCGCGGCACTTGCAAGGTGAAGCGCATCGGACTGCCCGTCAGCTGCCTGGCTGGGCACGACAGAGCGTGTATATATACATATATATACATATATATATATATCGTGTATTATGTATATATATATATGTATATATATATATATATATATACATTGCTCCAGACTGCCGTTCCGCTGATTACCTACGGCTGTGGGCGCCGGCAGCTGCGTTCGCAGCCTCCCTCGCGTGTTGGCTGTAATGATCGTCGTCGACGGGTAGCTCCTTGAACTTAATGGCGTGGTTGGTCTCGTAGCTGATGACTAGATGTAGCAAGCTCGTTCGGGGTGGAGCCCCGAGCCCCAGCATGCACAATGCGCCATTGGTCCTGCCCTCGGCCCGGGTCACCTCGAAGATCAGGTGGCGCAGCCTTGGGCAGATGATGCAGTGGTCCCAGGAGTCCTCCGCCAAAGGGAAGCCGCATTTGAACAAGCACCCTCGCCGGTGTCTCTCATGCATTCTGCGGATCGTGTGCCACCCGTTCATCCAGGACTTCAGCACGACCATGCGCTGGTAGACAGAGATCCTCGTGAGAGTCGGCAGGATGGTGCCCCAGCAGACTCGCCTCGCGTTCAGCATACAATGCTCGTTCAGTCGTGGCTGGATGAAGTCTTTCAGCGGGGTGTTGAAGAGCACCCTGTGTATCTCGCCGTATACCTGGGACTGGAAGAACCTCTTGCTCCGCCAGCGCGCGGGCGGCGTGGAAACCAATAGCCTGGCCCGCGCAGTGCTTGCCGCCAGCACGGGGCCTATCTTGGCGAGCGTGGTCGCGGTGCCAGGCTCCGTCATGGACTGAAGGATCCAGCAGTGAGCAGGCGCCCTCCAATGATCATCCCATGGTATTCCCCGTCTGGCCTAGTAGAGAGTCGCGTCTTCATTCAACATGTCACAGCCGGCTTTCCACTGCAGGGTCTTGTGGGCCGCTCGATTCAGAACGGCCCAGCAATAGCACATCGCGCTTGTCGGCGGTCGTATTCCGATATCCTGCAGTCGTTGCGCCGCCCCCACTGCAAAAGTCTGCGATGGGGCGTGGAGGACAGCATTGGTTACACCCATCTCCTTCCGCGCCACGTGGTCGGGCGGGTAGGCGATCTGGGCAATGCACCCCAGCACCGGTACGCACCTGGAGTTGTAGGTGTGGACGCCGAGCGCGAATGCCTGATGATGTGCCTGGGCCACACACGCGCTCCGCAGCTGCCACTTCGCCACCGGGCCGTGCCAGCTGTGGCCCACCACCGCCGGGCCGTGAAGCGCACCCAGATATTTGGCCATCGGCGCAATCTTGAAGCTTGCCCACTGCGGCAGGCGATCATCGAGGAACTTCTGAATGCATGTTTTCAGCGAGTCCGAAAACTCCTCCGCCATAGGCACGATGACACACTTGGGGATGCCAAGCTGGAGGCGCGCGAATTTGTCAGCCTCCTCGAACACAGTTGCATACACGGTGAAGTATTCCATGGATTTCAGGCTGGCTCCCACATCGTCGGCACAAGCTCGCGTCACTGCTTTGCCCTTCTGGTCAGCCTCCGCCTCCATCATATTGAGGAACGGGTTGAAGGAGCATGCAAAGAGCATGCCGCTTAAAAGGGCATCCCTGTAGGATGCCGGCCAGAATGGGGTACACTACGATCAGGGTGCCACTCATGACCTCCGTGGTGTGCACTGCCAAATACATCGCAACGATGAAATTGTAGAACGTCGTGGGCACTTTATTGCCTGCAGAAGCTCGAGCAAGAACATGTGCGCAACGCTTGGGAACGCGGCCAGGAAGTCCCAAAAGACGGCATACGGCAAGAGCACAGCGTTCATGGCTTTACCGCATGTTCGGGAAGCCGCGTCCAAGTCCGGCAAATTGTTCAGAGGGCTTCGCCCCGGGCAGAAGCCTCTCTGTGTCTTGTTGATGTATGACATCTGCCACTGGCGCGTCGATAAGTTCCATGCGGCTGCACAGATCTTGTTGTCGGTGCTCTTCATGTGGAGTGACCTCGTTTGTCTGGCAAGCCTCTGCACTTCATGCTGGTCCGTGGGGACCCCACCCCCATCCTTCAAGAGGCGCGCGTGCAGATTGGGGGGCAAGCCCTCCAGGAGCGGGAGACGGCGGCAGGCAGAGGCAACCGGACAAGAGGCTGAGGCGCGCGACGGCGACGGCCTGGAGCCCACAGGCGCGCCGCCTCAAAAGCCGCGAGCCACCGCGGCCCCGGGCCGGAACGAATACTCGAGCAACGCCGACAACGAGTCGGCCTGGGAGCGAGCAACGCCGACAACGAGTTCGACGGGCAGCTGCAGCGACGGCGGCGTCGACCAAGGTCCTGGACCTGCTGCCCAGGGCGCGCCCGGGCCAGCCCGCGGCCGCTGCGCATGTGCACGCGGCGCGCGAATGCACGAAGACCCTTCTGCCAAAAGAGGCGAGGCGGGGACCAGGTAGATGCTCTCACCAACCAGCTGTTCTCCGCGCGATACCTCGGGGTGGCCGGCGCCGCGGAGCAGGCAGCAACCACCGCGGCGGAACCAGCATGGGGCCACTGCTGCCAAGATGACCTCGAAGTCATCTGCGGCCCCATCCAGAGCCGCGGCCGCCGAGGAAGCTCCGACTACACACTCCTGGCGCGCATTTGCGGCATCCCGAGCGCAGGGGCTTGTGCGCTGGACAGGGCGCCGGCCACAGAGCACGAGCACGCTCTGGGCAACTCGCTGGATGACGCCTCGCAGAAGGCTCTCTCTCGCCGGAGCCGCTGGAGGCCACGGGATGCAGAGAGCGAAACTCACGGGCCCCGCGGCGAAGGCAGCCTCCAGGCACTCCTCTGCCGCACCGCCTGCGGCGACTCGGCCTGGAGAGCGCCGCTGCCCTGCCGGCGCCGAGCCTCCGGGCCCGCCGCAACCTGCCTACGGCTACGGCGACGCCCCAGGCTGCGCCGGGGGGCGACACCGCCCACGCGGCGGATGTACAGGCCCCGCGCACCACGCAAGCGCAACTGGGCCAAGGCTCAGTGGGGGGGCCCGTCCGCCGCCACGACGCAGGCTGCGCGGCGCTCGCAGGATCGCGCGAAGAGCAGGGAGGCACCGCGCACAGGGAGGCCATGCTCCCCCACGCTGCGCCGGGTAGTCCGGGGGCGCGGATGGACTTGGCCGCCCAAGCCCCGCGCCTCGCTGAGCCGCCCATGGTCCACGCGACCAGGGTGAGCGTGAGAGGGGTCGCGCTCTGTTTCCCGGGGCCAGGTCGCACATTCTTTCCTCCCACGAGCGGGAATTGGCGCCAGGGCTGCTTGCTGAGATCTCCCAGCCAGCAACCAAAGATTCGCACTCAGAAGCACCTCCCCTACCCCTACAACCCTGATTTTCTGTATTCCACGCGGGCATCAATAAACATCCCCCCGTGCCCCCGCCCCACACTCGCCGCGGGCGCGCAGGGGGCTGGCGCTGCAGACGCCAGGGGCACGCGAGGCTCTTGAATCCCCCCCCCAGCCAGGGGTGCTAGAGTGCACCTCTCGTAGGTCGTCGCTCACGACCACGCTGGCGCGCGTCTCCACTGCCACCAGCGCGCAGCGGACAGCGCCATCCAGACTGCCCTGGGGGCATCAGGACTGCGCGCCCCTTCTTCGCCTGCCCCCACACACGTATGGCAGGTCGATGCCTTGACCTCGCGTGGGATGCCCTCGCCCCTAGCCCGCCCTGTCCTGGTGAGGCCCCTGCCTGAATTTGACGGCGGCTCTGGTCCTACTTTGGCCTGGCAGAGGTACCCTGCGCGATTGCTGCGCCCCCGCGCCTTGAGTTCCACGAGGTCTCTTGTTTGGACGGCGGGGGCGCCAGGGCCCAGGGCCGGTGCTTTTCCGCGCGCATGCCCTTCTCAACAGAACTAACAACGCGCGCCGCGCCATCTGCAGTCGACGCGGGGAAGTGGGAGGGGCGGGAGCCAGGCAGGGCGCGATCGAAGGAGTGCCCGGGCGAGCTGCGCCACTCCCTAAAGAACCTGCTGAGGACCCAGGACAGCTAGTATATAGACACAGGCCACCGCGACCAGGACGGGACCCTGGCACTCAAGCCCCCTCTTGTCCCCAATCACGGCCGTGTAGACAGAGACAAGCAGTTCTCTTCGATGCTGCCGCAGGCCGCGGCGGCAGCACAACAGGAAGCGCAGCTGAACAGGCGCAAACAAGAGGCAAGAATATAACAACCCAAGCGCCACACCCAGCAGGCCCCAACGGAATACGAACGTCTGGTCCGCCGCAGAAAGTGGACCAGCACCGGGGAACTCTCCGGAAAGCCGGGGGGGCCCGCCAAGACCAGCGCCGCCAGAACAATAGAAAACAACACACCCAGAACGAGTACCAGCTTTGCTGCCCTGCTGCCTCAAGATGGACAGTCGCGGCATTACATCGCGGAGGTACTGCCTCGGCACGACATTCCCGCCCCTCTGTTTTTCAGGACGGCTCCTGGCGAGCAGCTCCAGCGCAAAGCCACCGCCCCCCAGGAATGGGACTGCAGCACCACCTTCCGCAGGGGCCGCACAGGGCCATCACAACAACCAGAAAAAAAGACGCGATGGGCGTAGCTGCACCAATTTTCGAGAAACGAGCCCCGAGACCGAGGCAGCCCCGGACAAGCTCCTCGCAGTCTGGGCGAGCAAGCCACACCCACCTGCCACCGCCAACCTATGCTCTGCACCCTACTACCGTAGTGGCGACGCGCCGCTGGCTTCTGCCCCTGGCCACACGGTTCGCCTGGACCTGGCGCTGATGACCCGCGCCAGGTTTGACGGGCTCCTAGCAGGCCACACGGCGCCCATTGAGGGCGCAGCTGCTGTGGCCCCCCCAGCGCCGTCCAGCCTCACGGACGCAGCGACGCTGGCCCTCGTGCCTTCGGCACTAACTCCGGCGTAACTCTGGCCTTCGGCGGTGCCTGCTGGTCGCGGCAAGGCGCTCTTGGAGCAAAGCGCGCGCTTTCTGGCAAGAAACGTGGCAAACAAGTCCTGCGGCCAGAGGTGCTTGAGTATGACAACGCTGCTTTCCATTAGGCTGCTGCTCTGCTGCTTCTGCCCGTGGGCGTCTTTTTTTGCCTCTGCCCGCCCCTTCTTCGGCCGCGGCTTGGCCCGCTCGAGGTCAAGCGTGGCCGGCGCATTCAGCCGACATCCACATTTGGGCGCTTATACTGATGAGCGGCGCCTCGCCCTCGCATGTCATCGGTCTGGCGCTGCTCCCCTTTGCCAGGGCCTGCGTGCCCAGAGCGCGGGGGGCTGAAAAGGTTTGTCCGGCGCCCCTTGGCGAAATGCTCTGGATCCGTGCTAACGCATCCGGCTGCGCGGAGGTCTGTCCCCGATGCCCCCTGCGAAACATCGAACTGGCTCAGTCGCCCATCTCTTGCTATACAAATACTGCGGTGGTCGACTGTGCAGCGCCCCTTGCTTTTCTATGGGCCTCCTCTGCCCCGCCTGCCTGCTTGCACGCTGTCCACGAAGCCCGCCTGTCTTCACCGGGTGGGGCGGGAGGGTGGGTGAACTGCCCGAACTGCGCCAGTCGCCCCTGTCGTTGGTCCCTGCGGAAGCCCATCGGGGTGGGGGAGATGTCCACGAGTCACTGCCCGACTGTCGGGACGACCAGGGCGCCAAGCGCCTTGCGAAGGTCGTGGCGGGGGGGCATGGGCGCCAGGCTCGCCTGGGCTGCGGCACTCTGGGCCGGCACTGCCCTCGACCGACCAGGCGGCGGACGCGGCCGCCTGGGTGTGGGCGTCCGGTGGGGGCCGTGCTGTGCGCGTGCTGTGTCGGTGCTGTGGTGGCTGCCATGCCGTGTGCCGTGGCCGCGGTGCCGTGCCGCGCCGTGCCGCGGGTGTTTGCCGTGTCCTGCCGTTTGTGTGCCTCCCTGCTGTCAGCGGAGAGGCGGCTGTCGATCGTCGGCCGTCTGCCGGGCAGCTTTCGGCTGACCCGGGAGGGGGCGCGGCCGATGTCGTCGTCGCGTCGTCGGCGTCCTCCTCGTCGGCGTCGTCGTCGTCGTCGGCGTCGTCGGCGTCAACGTCGTCCTGGTGCACCGTGAAGCCCCTTTTCTTTGACGGTGTCTCTGATCGCTGCCATCCTCGTTGCTTGGACCGCGCGCGCATCGCGAGCATGTATTTGCCACGTTGTGTGATCGATGTTGCTTACCAAGCTGCAGGTCCTCACTTCTTGTCTCTTCGCTCCGCGACGCCGCCGCCCCCCTGCTCCTGAGCCGCGTTGTGCTGCTCTGGTTCCGTGCCGCGTGGTGCCGTGCTCCGGGCGCCTTTCGCTTCCGGTTGCCGCGTTGTGTCGTGCCGGGTCCCGTTGCCATGCCTGTTGTGTCGCGTCGGCTCCTCTTCTGCATCCACGGTAGTCTTTCGGCTGCTTGTGACGCCGGCCGTCTGTCGGACAGCACTTGGCTGTCCCGGGAGGGGGGTTGGTGACGTCGTGAGAGGGGGCACGCGCGGTCTTGGGGGGGATTTCTTCCGTCTCGGTTTCGTGGGCGTGGGGGGCGGTGTCTGCCTCCGCTCGGAAGCTGGGAGCATGGCCGACTTCCGCCGCCGGACGTTGCCAAAGTTGCCGTCCTCTGGAGCCGTCTGGTCCGGAGGGTGGGAGTTTCGCCAACCTCCGGGCCCCGCCTGTGGCGGCGGTTGGGGTTGCTTCCAACCGCCGGGCGCCTCCGTCGTCGCAGTAGTCATGTTGATGTGCGGTTGAACAGGACTCGTGCATGCAGCATGCTGCGCTGTCCACTGATGTATTTACAATGTATTTTTCCACTGTCTACTCTAGTGAATCATATTTTGGACAAACTGGTGTAACTCATGAGATCTTCCGTCGCCTCCTCTCTGCCACTACCTCTTACGGCATCGTGCTCGCAACCGCGTTCTCATTTTAACTGCACATTTTTCGCCGTTCTCATCTTTGCGCTTGCTCGCTGCTTCTTTGCTATTGACCACGTTTTGCTGTGAGAATGTGCAGGGTAGCCCAGTTGTTGCTTCTCTTCGCGCGCTGTGCGCTCTCTCCGCCGCTCCCCCGCCGGCCGTGCCGCGCCGTGCCTGGGTCGCGTGGGCGATCGTGCTGTGCCGTTTTTTTTTTTCTGGTGCCGTGCGGTGCTCTGGTGCCGTGTGACTCGTCGTTGGGCCGCGCCGTGCCTGTGGTGCCTTGCCGCGCTGCGGTGCTTTGGCTTTCTTGCGGGCATTGACGCGCGCCGGCCGTCTGTCGGGCAGCCCGCGGCTGACACGGGAGGGGGCAGGCATCGAAACTGGAGCGGGCTTGTTGCACGGTTAGCACTCTGTGAGTGGAGGCCGCCAGGGCCAAGCACCGCCCAGCTGTCCGTCCGCCGCGTTACTAACGTGGCGGGGGGGAGTGCTGGCGCGGGGTGATCGTCGTCGTCGTGCTGTTGCCGTGACGTGCTGCGTCGTGGGTGCTGTGCTGCGTCGTGCGTGCCGTCGTTGTCCTGTGCGTGTTATGTCGCCGCCGTGTGATGCCGTGTTACTCGGGCAGCCCATGGCTGGCCCGGGAGGGAGCGGGCGCCATCGATGACGTTTCCTCCGCTGTTCGTCTCGTCTCCACCCGCCTTGTCTCGCTCCCCTTCTCTCCTCTTGCTGCCGCTCCCCCACCAGCGTGGCTGGGCACGCCCGCGTGCTGTCACCTGTGGCGTTGTCGCAGGTTGGGAGGATGTCGGCGCTACCCCATGCACGCACGTGCTATTGCCGTCTTGTCGGCAGCCACTGGGCTCAACGCCGGATATTGGCGAGGGATCGCAGTCGCTCCCGGGGCCGGGACCGCCGCCGCCCGTCATCTCGGGACCAGCGCAGCCCTGTCAGCCGCCATAGGCGCCGCGCGGACTCGCGATCGCCCAGTCGCCGAAGGCGCCGCGCCAGCCAGCGCAGCCCTAGCTCGAGCAGCCCAGAGCCATCCATTGCTCCTACAGAGGCTGCCCCCAGTGTGGCCGGGGATGCTTGTGCAAGTGCTGCCCCGGGTGCCCCCGACACGTGTCTCCGACGGGCAGCCCGCCGCCCGGTGACTTGGGCGCCCCGCTGTGCTGGGTTGGCGCATCGCCCCAGCGCGAGCGGCGTGACCAGGCACTAACGCCCAAGGCGCCGCCCCCCGAGCGGGAGCCCGCTGCCGCACTTGGGGGCCCAACGATCGGGCACGCACTGCAGCTGCTGCCGCCGCTCCCACCGCCGAGGCAGCCGCCGCTCATATTCCACAGTCCGCCGAGGGCGCCGCCCCGCGCCGGGGAGCACCAGCAGCCCTCCCCAGGATCGCCGCCCGCGAGCCCGCCACCCCTCCCGCCCGGGTGGGCAGCGAGGCGAGCGATGAGTGGGGCGCTTTACTTCACGCAGCGCGCCACGGGGATCAGCCAGTGGGACCACCCAGGCGAGGCGCGGACCCCGCAGCCTGGCCCAGCAGTTGAGCTTGGGACCAGGTCCACTAGGCAGCCGTCGTTCGAGGAGTTGAAGAGGGAGTTCCAGGAGCTACAGGCCCAGCGCCTGCCTTGGGAGGAGTTCGCGAGTGCCTCTGGCAACCGCGTGTGGATGCACTCTACTTCCAACCTCATCGTCCGCGACGTCCCCCAGGAGGTGACCCAGAGGATGAGACGCATCCAGGAGTTACGGGTCCACCTGAACGAGCATACCATCCGCGCCAAGGCCAGCCCTGCAACGCAACCGCAACCCCTTCCGGCGGGACCTCCTCCACTCGCGGCAGCCCACGCACCAGCTGACCCACTTGGACCCATGGCCGGCGCCGCTGGTCGGGTGCCGATGTCCCCAGGACCTGGGGGCGCGCCACCTGCGCTGGCTGCGGCCCCGGCCGGGCACCCTGCCTCGAGCGCGGTGCCAAGCTTGCTCGTGCCCTCCCCGGGCGCCGCGGGCGCTCCATCCGTCCTCGCCGGTGCCCCAGTCGCGCCCCTTGCCACGGGCACGGTGCGCCCACCGGCTGGTGCTGTGCGTCCAGGAGCGCCTGTGGACCCTCGCGTGTTCGCGCAGCTGTCCACCTGGGATGATGTCAAGTCGGCTCACACCGCTTGGCTTACTAAGACCCACGAGGCGGTAGGCGACATGCGCGCCGTGAAGCTCGCCCTCACCTTGCTACCAAGTGCCAATCAGAGGTGGATTTACATAACATCATGGTTGCGCTCGGCGTCCGCGTCCTACCCCGCAAGTCTAGGCCGGCGCCCCCGGCACCGTGCGGGGTTCCGAGGGGTGACGCCACGCAGCCCGCAGTTGAAGTCACGTGGGGGCTGAGCCCTAAGCAGACCATGATGTTCCAGCTCGTCAACCGTGGAGCGGGGCGGGTCTTGGTAAGGGCTTGTCGAACCGTGATCTCAGAACACATTGAGGAGCTCCTGTTCCTCTTCGGCCCCGTACAGACGGTAGTGCCAAGCTCCCCAGAACCACTCGCAGCGGCGGCGCCCGCCCCCCCGGCCACCTGCTTGTCGGCCAGGCAGATCCTTGGGGCCCCTGGCTCGGCCTCTAGCGCCGCTGACCCCGCAGCGCCCGCCGGCGGGGGCCCTCCCATGTCGCAGTATCAATGAGCTAGTGAAGATCCGATGGCGTCTGGCCTATGAGTGAGTCCTGCCGCCCCAGTAGCAGTTGGCGTAGTCCGTTTATTCCGTTCGGCCCCGTGAAGCCTAGCTGCGTGTAGCTGTACGCGCTCGCGCAACACCACATACACGCGCTCCCTAACGGATTAGGCTACCGGTGTTAATTCGGCGGCCTGCCTTGCATTGCCCGTATGAAACCGACATCGTTTCATGGACTGGGCCCGGCGTTCTGGGCAGTCGGAAAAGGAGCGTGCGTCAGCGTTACTCGTCCCATCCGTGCCGTTGCCCCATCTTCCCGCCTGCCGTGCTCCTGCCGGTGCTTCGTTCCTCCCTTGTGGGCTCTCGCTGTGCAGGCAAATGGATATGGATTGAATGCTCTTGCCCCCCCATCTGGTGTCGACCCCCTCATGGCATGCACACATCAAGTGGCCTCGCCCTGGCCCCCTCCCTCTTTTCGCTTCTGCTCCCACTGCCCCGCGGCCCCCCGCGGCGCCTGCTCCGTGCGCGCTTCCTAGGGGTGTAGTGACGCCAGGGCTCTCCAGCTGGATTATGCGTTGCTTTTGGCTCAGGCCTGACCACTACCGGCCCGCGCAGGTGCGCCCCCGGGTGCTTGACTGCTGGGGGCCCGATGGAACCTGAGGCGGCACTCTTGGACAGCCTGCGCACGACGGTCACGCGGTGGTTGGGGAGTGAGCATCGCCCCTTGGAGCGTGCCTCGGCTTGCCATCTGGCCCGCCGTTTCATCAGGGAGAGAGTTGCGACGCCCCTCCACGAGGCGGGCCCTCACGGGCGCCCCATCGCGTCCCCATCTGCGGGACTCATTACGGAGATGGAAGCATCAGCGTTTGCAGCGCAAGCTCTGCCTGCTCAGGACCCTGGCCCCCCTTTATGTTTTGCCATCCTCAACCCTGGCAGAACGGGCTTCCTTGCATTAGGCACGGATGCGCTGTTGGACTGGAAGCTGGAAGCCGTGGGCCACACACTCGTCGCGCGCGGAATGGATATCTGCGTGCTGCCAGGAGCCCCGTATCCACCTGGCGCGTGCCTCCCACCAGGCTATCCGTACATGTGGCTGGGGGAACGCTCCACGGAACGGGGGCCGTTGGAGTTTCTTTGTCCGCACGGAACTTTCGTATGCATCACGGCCGATTGCGGACCTGTCTGGCCCGCGGTCTCAATGGTTTGCTATTTGGAATGAAAGTGCGTCCGATGTCGCACGAGTCCTCGTATTTTGTGCTTGCTATCCGGCTCCAGGTGGTGATGTAACCACAGGGCTATTTTTCTTGCATTCCTTGCAGGAGGTTCGGGCGCGCTACCCAAGCTCACTTTACCTCGTTCGTGGCGATGCTACTATCCACTTGTCCTACGTCCTCCGGCATGAGCCAGAGTGCAAGTATGCGCACTGTGCCCCATCAGCTGAGGACCGAGCAATTGAAGCCATGATAGGATCTGCTCAACCTCTGGCCTGGAACCCCCCGTTGCCTACGCATTCCTCCGGCACCTGCATAGATCTGGTGCTGGCGCCCAATCACCAGGAAGTGCAGCCGGCTCATGTATCGGAGGCGCCGGGCGTTTTTTCCGATCATAGCCTTGTGGTGTGGTAAATGCCTGTCTCATGTCCGCCACGCTACGACGTTGGCTTCGGAAGGGTTGCGTGGCGCACGGGGCCCCAGTGGGACGCGGCCCTCGATAGCGTGGCCCCCCTCCTGCACTCCCTTGCCGTGCCCATTGAATCCCTCATCGGTGAGCCGTGGCTGCGCCCATGCTGGTTAGGAGGTGGAGCCTCTAAGGCAGAACGACGCATTTTCGTGGATGCGGCAGCTTGGGCACGGGACGCATTGTACGCTATAGTAGGCCATGCTGCGGGAGCCACGCGTGCCGTAATGCCTGGAGCTGCCCAGCGGCGGACTGCGAGGGACCTGATCAACCCGCGGGCTTTCGATGAGCATGAAAACTTTAAACGGCCGGCGGCTGATGCGGCGTGGGCTCAACGGCACCGTACTGCAATACATTATGCGCGTTTGCGGTCGCAGGACCCCGGCTCGGCGGAGCGGTTCGTGTCACGTCTTTTGCAAAACAGCGTGCGTTCCAGATTGTGGGTGCGGAGACAGGCCGTGCCCTTGACCCCTACGGCATGCTGACGCGGATTGAGGAGGACCTCTTTGCGCGAGTCCGCAATGACTTCCTCTTTGACGAGGCCGCTGCTACTGCGCAGAGGATAACTGGTCACTTCCATTCGTGCTGCCGGGGGCGGCCCGGAATTAGTGTCTCCGCTTGGCACGCAGGAGCAGTTGTACAGTATGCGCGAGGTGAATGACATGCTTGATGCCCTGAACCCCACGTCGGCTGCATGGAGACAGTGTTACGCATCCTTGAGATCATGTGTGCCAGTGGGCCTGTGGCTTACTAGGGCGGCGGCGAACCTATCTTGACACTGCGGTCTCACCAGTAATCTGTGGTC
Source organism: Prorocentrum cordatum (assembly GCA_963575745.1). NCBI lineage: Eukaryota > Dinophyceae > Prorocentrales > Prorocentraceae > Prorocentrum > Prorocentrum cordatum. Next base: position 362,278 of record CAUYUJ010012670.1, read on the forward strand.
CGCCCGTCAGATCTCACCCATGCATAAGTCGGGGCCCCGCGTGGTGCGCCAACTCGCCTGCCTGCGACCCATCTCAACCCATCTCAATCTCCACCGTGATGGCATCGGCGGTGGCTGGCCTATGCACCTCCCGGAAAAGGCGTCGGCTTGAGGCTTACTGCGCGGTGGCCCAACAAGGTGGGTTAGGCGACCCGCCTTCATGCCCAAGGCCGGGTGGCACAGGGCCTACCTGTGTACCGACTGGCCACTGCTAGATGACTTCCTCGCTTCCGACCGTCCAGCCGTGGCCTGGCAAGGCCTTGCGTCATTGCCTTTGGAGCTAGGGGGTGGCACTGCACAAAGCCGGCGGTTTAGCACACCCTGCGGCGGCAGCGGGGGCGGCGGCGGCGGCTGCTGCGGAGCCCGCGCCTCAGGCTAGCAATTGCGCGAGGATCCGGGAGTTGGCGACCCGGTTGCCGTCGGAAGCCGACTGCGCTTACCGAGTGGACTTGTTAAGGGAGTGGCAGTTGCCTCCCTGGCCATTTGTGGACGACTTGACCGTCGCGTGCTCCTCTCCAGGTGCCCTGCGCGCGATCGCGTCGTCGAAAGCAGAATCGGCTTGCTCACGGTACGCCTACCGCACCTGGGCGCACTTCAACTACGCCTCAGGGAAGACCGCGGCTCTTGTCATGTGTGGCAGCGCCCCACCTGGGGATGTTGGTTGCCCCGTGGTCTCTCAGAAAGCAATATTGGGCGTCCTTTTTGCCGATGCCTTGTCGTTCGCCCCCCTGTTATAGGCAACGGTGGCCAGGGGGCACTCTCTTTTTGAAAGTGTCCTCTTTGCGGGGGTCTCGGGCGGCTTCGCCTTGCCTGTCCTGTGTGCAGTGGTGCCAGCCCGCGTTAAGTCGGCAGGCCTGGGCTGGCGAGCACGTACACTTCTTGGGAGGCCAACGAGGTGGAGCGAAAGACCTCTACCAAACCGAGGCCACCTAGCGGCTCTTTCTACCGCCCGCCGCGCCCAGGTGAGGGCTGAGTGAGCCGCCGCGGGGGCTGACGGTACGGCGCGACGCGACCGCGGGCGCGGGCGTGGGCGCCCGACCGGACGTCGCCACAAGCAGTATGAAATGAAGCGAGAAAGAGAAGGCCAGGCAGGAGTGGCTCGCACGCTGGAGGAGACACCGCCCATTGAGCCCGCAGGCGCTCGGTCCGCGAGCGGCCCCCTGACCACGAAGAGGGGCAGGGCCGCCCAGGCCCAGGCGACGCCCTGGGAGCGAAGCCTGTCTGCGGCGGCCTCGACGCCCGAGCCTCAGCACTCGGCGCCGGCAGGATCTGGCAGGGTCCACGCTGCTGACCCCATAACCGAGGCGCCCTGCGGAAGGGCAGGAGCTGTTGGCAGTCGCCCAGCCCCTGCAGAAGGGCAAAGTGCTGCAGCACGGCGTGGTCAGGATCTCCGTCCCAGAAAAGCCGAACGCCCTGGTCCTCGGCAAACTCCAGAAAGACACCCACCGCAGGCCTGCAGGCGAGCGGGCACCCAGTACACGTACCAACTACTGCCAGGCTTGGTCTAAGTGGCCGTGGTGGTGCACCAGGCGTGGCCTCTCCCTGCTTCTCTCTCAGAGGAGACAAGGCGGCAGGTGATCGAGGAAGACGACGAGCTGCTGCGCTCCCTGACCTACCTCGGCTGGCTGGGCAAAGGTAACTGCACCCTCCTCAGCACCCTCTTCGCGTTCCCAGGCGGCCACGTGCGCGCAGGTGGTGGTGACCTGCTCGCCGGCAAGAAGCGCACGGTCCGCATCGACTCGCTGCAGATGAAGGCCCGAAGGAGGAGCGCAAGCTCGGCGTCACTCCGCGCAGGACGGCCAAAGACAAGCTGGCGCCAGTACCTCCGAAGAGGACCAGGACACCAAGCTTGGCGACGACGCTCACGCCAGACTTCTTCTACCTCTGGCAGGCCGAGGAAAGCACCGACAGCGGCAGCGTCGACGAGCAGATGTACCTCTGCGGGGTGGGCGTGGTGCTCCGCGACGCGAGCGGTGGCCCGGCGCCACACGGGCTGGGCAAGTCAGCGAGAGCGCTGGATCGGCGCCGGCAGGGTGCACCATCGAGCCCACGCCGAGGTGTGCCCAGAGGCGGCCCTGGAGCTCCTGAGGGGGCCCGCCCCAAGAAGCGCTCCACCGAGGGCGTGGAGGGGCGCCGGCCACTGTGCCACTGCCCCGCTGGAGCAAGGGGGATTGTCAAGAAAGAGCAGCTGCAGGCGGCGCTGCAGCGCGCGGCGGCGGCCGAGATGCCCCCCCCCCCGGCGCTTCAAGTCGCAAAGCCTCCACATCGGAGGCGCCTCCGCGCTTCAAGTCGCAAAGCCTCCACATCGGAGGCGCTCCCGCATTGCGGCACGCGCTGGGCAACGCCGAGGCTGCGAAACACTGGAGCCGCTAGACCATCACAGCGTCCAATGGTGATCTGCAGAGCAAGAACTGTGGTGGCTGCCATTGCGCGAGACCCCTCCCCTCTCCTTTCTCCCTGGGCCTCTCAGGGCTGCCTCTCGTCGGGTCCGGGTCCCAGGCCCCTCTGGTGCCCTTCCTCCCCCGCCCCCTCCTCCGCTGGAGGACCTCTCGTCTTGGTTGAAGACTTCGCCTTTAGCCGCTGGTCCGGCTCAAAGCCTAGGGTTTTATGTACGAGTCGATTCGTTTGGGGGGCCGCCTCAAGGACGCGTGGGTTTGTACACTCGTTTGCTAAACCGTGGGTTTTTGAGCGGATGGGAGAAACAAAGAAGGGTGTTGCTGCCCTTGGCTATCTCCGTTGGCTGCTTCCCCCTTTTTTCCGCCCATCTCTTTAATGCCCACCCTCCTGGAACAAGTGTTCCACCCACCACGTTTGACGTCCCAGTAGAGAAAGTGCAAGCGGGCGGGCAAACGAGGCTGCACATTGGATGGGTGCGGCCCCTCCGCTGCTGAAAGGAATGGTCCCCCTCCCCTCTCCTTTCTCCCTGGGCCTCTCGGGGCCGCCTCTCCTCGTCGGGTCCGGGGCCCAGGCCCCTCTGGTGCCCTTCCTCCCCCGCCCCCTCCTCTGCTGGAGGACCTTTTTCTCGCCTTGTTTGAAGGCTTCGCCTTGCCGCTGGTCCGGCTCAAGGCCTAGGGTGATGTGTACGACTAGATATCGTTTGTTTTCGTTCGGGGGGGCGCCTCCATAACTGCAAATGTTGCGCAGCTTGCTGCCCCTACCCCCCCTACCCCTGGAGCCGCGAGGTCCGCGAGGTCTGAACGCGATCCGTTCACAATTCCATATACACACTTACAGGGACCCCCCAGGAGCGAACAAAAATAGAAACAGTTGCGTAATTCGCAGCCCCCCCCCCCCCCCCCCAGGGATCCACGAGGTTTGAACGCGGCTCATTTACAACTCCACTCTGTTGGACCTCCGGGGGCCTACGGGGTGGGCGGCCGCTGCACCGTTCGCGGCCCCCCTACGGAGCCGCGACGGCTCAACGCGTCCCATGTACAACTCCACCCCGACGACCCCACGCAAGTGGCGACCGCGGCAAATATCGCAGAGCCCCCCCCCTGCGCACCTCCACCCTGCCAAAAATCCGCAATGACCTCAACGCGATCCGTTTGCTATCCTGCTGCGCGGGACCTCCCAAAAAGCCCACGAAAGCAGCGACACTCGCGCAGCCTGCAGCACACCCGCGAGGTGAAGACGAGAAGAGGAGCAGAACGCGAGGTCGAGGAGGGCGGGAAGGAGGCGGATAAGGGGGGGGAGGAATATAAAGAGGAAGAGGAAGAGGAAGAGGAAGAAGAAGAGGAGGAGAAAGCGAACGGGAAGGAGAAGGTGAAGGAGAAGGAGATGGAGAAAGAAAAGGAAAAGGAAAAGAAGGAAAAGGAATAGGAATAGGAGAAGGAAAAGAAATAATAATAGGAAAAAGAAAAAGAAAAGGAAAAGGAAAAGGAAAAGGGAAAGGGAAAGGGAAAGGGAAAGGGAAAGGGAAAGGGAAAGGGAAAGGGAAAGGGAAAGGGAAAGGGAAAGGGAAAGGGAAAGGGAAAGGGAAAGGGAAAGGGAAAGGGAAAGGGAAAGGGAAAGGGAAAGGGAAAGGGAAAGGGAAAGGGAAAGGGAAAGGGAAAGGGAAAGGGAAAGGGAAAGGGAAAGGGAAAGGGAAAGGGAAAGGGAAAGGGAAAGGGAAAGGGAAAGGGAAAGGGAAAGGGAAAGGGAAAGGGAAAGGGAAAGGGAAAGGGAAAGGGAAAGGGAAAGGGAAAGGGAAAGGGAAAGGGAAAGGGAAAGGGAAAGGGAAAGGGAAAGGGAAAGGGAAAGGGAAAGGGAAAGGGAAAGGGAAAGGGAAAGGGAAAGGGAAAGGGAAAGGGAAAGGGAAAGGGAAAGGGAAAGGGAAAGGGAAAGGGAAAGGGAAAGGGAAAGGGAAAGGGAAAGGGAAAGGGAAAGGGAAAGGGAAAGGGAAAGGGAAAGGGAAAGGGAAAGGGAAAGGGAAAGGGAAAGGGAAAGGGAAAGGGAAAGGGAAAGCAAAGGCAAAGGCAAAGGCAAAGGCAAAGGCAAAGGCAAAGGCAAAGGCAAAGGCAAAGGCAAAGGCAAAGGCAAAGGCAAAGGCAAAGGCAAAGGCAAAGGCAAAGGCAAAGCAAAGGCAAAGGCAAAGGCAAAGGCAAAGGCAAAGGCAAAGGCAAAGGCAAAGGCAAAGGCAAAGGCAAAGGCAAAGGCAAAGGCAAAGGCAAAGGCAAAAGAGAAGGAGAACGAGAACCAAGATGAAAACCAGAACCAAAACCAAAACGAGAACGAGACCGAAAACGAGAACGCGAACGAAAGTACGAGCGATAACGATAATGACAACGACAACCACAACCATCACGACAATGACAACGTCAAGGACATGGAGAGCTCGAGCGAGAGCAAGAGCGACAGCGAAAGCGAGACCGAGACCGAAAACGAAAGCGACACAGACACCGACAACGAGAAAAACAACAGAAACCACAACGACAAGGAGCACGACAACGAGAACGACAACGGCGACGACCACGACAACGAGAACGATAGCGAGAACGAGACGAGGACGACAACGAGCAAGGGAACGATAACGAAAACGAGAAAAACGACGATAACGACAACGAACACGAGAACGAACATGAAAACGAACACGAAAACCGAGAAGGAGGCTTCAATGGGTACGCCCACGCAATTATCCAGCTGGTCCAGCGTGCCCAGCGGTGCCTCCCCGCTGCCACGGAGCCCCCGTGCCAGAGCTCCGTGCTGCACGGGGCCCCGGAGGCTGGCGAGGCTGCGCTTCTGCCCGAATTCCTCGGGCGATCCCTCATCCGCAAAGCGGGAGGTAGTCCTAGGTCGGGCATGTCAAATAAGAATAGTCGACAAATAAGAAATAGTGTATATAATAATACTAGAACGCATAATAATACAACTAATAATAATGACAATGACAATGACAATGATAATGACAATGACAATGACAATGACAATGACAATGACAATGACAATGACAATGATAATGATAATGATAATGATAATGATATTGATAATGATAATGATAATGATAATGATAATGATAATGATAATGATAATGATAATGATAATGATAATGATAATGATAATGATAATGATAATGATACTAGTAATGAGACGTATAATAACAATAGTGTTGATGATAGTAACAATGATAACAAAAGTAGTAATAACAATAACCATAATGATAATATATATATGTGTATCTATATATAGATACTCCAAGCATCGTCCCCGTACTATGTGTTGCCTATGTTCGGGTATCAGAGGCGGCCCGACTCAGAGGCAGCCCCCCTCTGCTGGGCGACGCGGCGCAGGCGGGCGCGCTCGGCGGGCGCTCGGCGCTCGGCGGGCGGCGGCGCTCGGCCGCGCGGCCCCGAGTGGGCGGGCGCTCCGCGGGCGGGCGTCCTCGGAGAGGCCATGGGGCACACAAACAAACACACGCAAACATCGGTGGAAAACAAACCTACCTCGCTTTTGACAACCCTCGCTTCCAAGCGACACCAAACGATGCCAAATTGCGGCCTGTACTGGTCAGGCCGCTTGACGAGGAGGCGCGTGGTATGGCTTGGTTTTGCCTGGAAGCGAAAGCGGGGTAAATCATTCACGCTCTGAAAACAACAGGATTCCCCATAGTTTCCCATGTCTCCTGGGCTTTTGTCTTCCCCCCACACTTCCCATAGCTTCCCATATTTTTTCGGGGGAGTCGACGATTCATTTGTGTCTGTGTGCTTCTTTCCCTCCTGAGTCCTTGACGCCGTGCTGGCCTCGCCTTGAGGAGGGCCTCCGTCCAGCACTTGCAGCACACTGCGAAGTCAGGGGCCTGTCCTCCTACGGGGGGTTTTTGGACAAATAAAAAAGACTCAGAACAAAAACCCAAACGATCAAAAATGATCAAAAAATCATCCCCAGGCTATCTTTTGACTATTTTTTAATTTTCCTCCTGCAGAGGGACGTGCCCGACTTAAGCATACTGTTCGGAGTTCAGTGGAGGCCAGTCCACAAGAAGCCTTCCACGAGGATCCCAACCCTGGAGCCTCAGGGCGTCCATTGACTTGTTGTGTGGGAGCGTCGCGGTCCCCACATCGAAGCCATCGAAACCCAAGAAACCCAGGGCACCCTGGACGCAAGCAAGGTGTTTCTTGGCATGGGCCTTTACCCATCGGTCGGAAGAAGTAGAAGCATGAAGTAGGAAGGCGTTGGAAATAGATTGGGTTTCCGCCCTCCTCCTGAAGAGGAGGGAAGAGGGAAAACCACTCGACTCTTGAAGTAGGAAGGCGCTGAAAATAGATTGGAATCTGGGAATCCGAAAATGCCTACTTTCAACGACCGATGGGTACTGCCGGTGGTGAGATTCGGCGCCTGCGCTTTGTTAGCTCCGATGGGCGTCGCCTCCCGGGCGGTCGATCTGCTCGCAACCCTCCTTGCACTGGCAGCGCAGCACTGCCAATGGCACCCCAACCTGACGCTTCGGGGAACAACCTGCCTCGCCGACGCCAGGGCGGCGTCGGCCCGAGGAGAACCCGCGCCCTTGGATTCCCCACGGCGGTCGACGAATCCGATCCCCCCGTCGAAGGATTCCATGCTGTCGGATCCGGACTCTCTGGATCCAAAGATTACCAGCCTCGAACTTATCCCTGTCCCTAAGATTGACACGCCTAAAGGCGATGACAATCTTAGGGACTCGCCCTCAAAAAATTCGGGAATCTCTAAGATTGGCATCGCGATGAGGAGGTGCCCAGCATAGGGATAGGGATATGCTCCAGGCTGGAAAGCAGTCGCCTCTGCATCCATAAGCGCGATGTCCACGGGCTTGACAACTGCCGCGCCCGACCGGTCGTCAGTGTACTCTGGGGTGGCGGAGCAGGCCACCAGCGAATGGCCGGGACCGTTGCTGGCGAATGACTGACTACCTACCAGACCACCCCAACCCAACCCGAAGACCTCAATTTCGGGCTGGGAGGGGACGGGTTCCATATGTGGTTTTTTCAGTGTTCCCCGACCCCCCCCACTAGAAATGGAGGGCAAATTGAAGCCTTCGGGTTGGGTTTGGGTGGTTTGGTGGGTGGTGAATAACGGGATGGCATTCGCCGGGGGCGCGGGAGACGCTCTGTCGAACGTCGTGGACACGTCTGCCAGGCTCGAGCTGGTGGGCACTGCGCCGCGTCAGTGGCGCGGTGCTCGGGCGCGACGCGGCGCGGCTCCCGCGCCCGAGACCGCGGCTGCGAGCGGACTGCCAGAAAAAGGCGCGGGCCCGGCCTGCTCTCTGGCTGTTTGAAGGGGCCCTGGGACACACATATAAATACACACAAATGAAAAGATCCCCCATATTTTCTAATATTTCCTGTGTTTTTGTCTTCCCCCACACTTCCCATATTTTCCTATATTTTCCTGGGGGTCGGCGATTCATTGTGTCTGTGTGTTTCTTTCCCTCCTGGTTGTTGCTGGCTCGCCCGCTGCGAGGGTGTGCGGTAATTATCGTGGCCTCCGACGCGCGCGAGTCCTGTGTTTTTCGACGTGGGGCCGCGACCTCGGGGGCGCGGACGCTGCGCAGTTGACAAGGGAGCGCGGCCGCGTGAGCGAATACGCTTCTCCAGATTTCGTAATAAAAGGGAGGGGGTCACAACCCTCCCAGACCAGAAGTTTTAGACCCCCCCAGACCATCCAGGAAAGGGCGGCACTTTGCCCAGACCCCCCCGAACCCTTCAAGACAGCTCAAATCAGACCACCCCCAAATGTGACCCCCCTCACTTTATTGTGGAATCCGGAGTATTTTCTGCGACGGGTCGCGGGCCTGGAAGCTCGCATCCCTTTTTTTTCGTACCTCGGGGGCGAAAATCCGGTCCTTTTTTCCGAGGGCCGCAATCTCGGGGGCGCGGATTTCAGCTTGGTGAGAAAGGTCCTTCCATCGGTGGCGTGGCGCCCCGGTTTTTCACGCAAGGTCGCGGCCTTGGGCGCGGAGATCCTGATGTCCCCCAGGACAGTGGCCTCGGAGGCACTGCTTCTATTGCTCGTACCACGGATCGGGCCTCCAGGGGCGCGGACCCCCACTGTTTCATGCGGAGTCGCGGCCTCGGGAACGCGGATCCTCACCTGGGGGGGAACCCCTGCCTCCGGGGAAGAATGGCGGGGAGCTGTCAACTTTCTGCCAGGATCGCAAGTTACTGGGACCGCGGGACCTCTTCTTTGGGACTCCCCCCCGGGCCGAATCGCTCCAGAGACGGAGCCGCCACGCCTGCATGACGCCCAAAAGGGAGGAAGGCGTGGAGCCCGCCTTCCGCACCTCTCGGAGGCGGGCAAGCTAGCTCTCGCCCGCCGACGCGGTGCAGATGGCGTCTCGAGGCCAGCCTGGAGGAGATCCATCAAAGGATGGGGGCTCCTGCCTTCGGGTCCCCCCCCCCCAGGAAGCCAACCTGTTGCCAAGCTGTGGCCTTCTCTGGGGGAACGAAGAATGACATGAACATAAGAACTCGGAGGTCCCGGCGGATTCCTCGGATCCGCGCTGGACCCCATTGGCGGCGCCTCCGGCGCCCCCCCTGGCGCGCTCTGCGCGCCAGGGAGGGGGTCCAGCGCCGATCCGAGAAATCCGCGCGGCCCCCGACTTTTTATGTTTATGTCATTCTTCGTTCTCGGGCGTTGGCAGAACTGGGTTTAGCGGAACCTGGTTTAGTGATATGTACCGGGGGAGGCCCCCCCGCGCCCCGTTCCACTAAGCGGAACTGCCGTCACCCGAAAAACACCATCTACGGCAGACCTGGTTTAGTGATTCTGGCCAATTCAAAGGCTCTGGGGCCCTACCACTAACCGGGTCCCCTTACCTGGGTCCTGGCTATACCCGACGTTCCCCTATCCTTGCCGATGCCTCCTGGGGCGTCCAGGCTGCCTCTGGGGGGTCTCGGAGAGAGAGAGAGAGAGAGAGAGAGAGAGACACACAGACTCGGAAGCTGGGCGAGGGCTGGCAAATCCGTGGCTGCTAAAAAGGTATTCTGGGAAGAAAAAACGAATTCCCATAATAAAACTCAACGCACTAAAGAATAAACGGGCTGCTTCCCGGGAGAACAAGCAATTTCCCGGAGATCCGTTTTAGCAGCCACGGATTTGCCAGCCTTCGCCTGGCTTCTGAGAGACAGAGAGAACGATGGAAAGAGCGAGAGACACACGCTGACAACAATGTTTACACCAAACACAACACAGCGACTGCGAGGACAGCGGTGGGCAGCACATCTTGCCGCTTCGACCACCCCGCCTTGGCCGGCGGCCAGATTCACACGCGCGCGCCACGACAAAAAAACAGAAGCAGATACGCTGCAGCGCAATGCGGCAAAAATACACACACGCTCCGCCCAGCGCTGCGCGCTTGCGCTACGAACGCGCACGCCTCCGAGCACTGATGCAGCAAGAAAACAAGTTGCGCGGCCGCTCGCCGTTGGGCGTTTGACCCTCGACTGCTCGCATCGCCAGGCATTCGAAAATCACTGCAAAATCCTGCGCATGCAACTGCGAAAACGAGCGCCTGACCCTAGCACTGCCGCTCCAGAGCGCAGAGAATACAGAGGGAGGAGCGGACAACCACGACAACGACAACGAAACGGGAGAAGGGCGAGAAGTGCAACGCAGCAGCAGACCCTCCGAAACCACCGTCTCCACCCGACTGCGGCGGCCGCGATCGCACGCGAAACCCATGCCAAATCAAAACAGTCCACGGCAAAAAAAGAAGCAAGGAGCGAAGAATGGAGACAGGCAAGCGGGAGGAGGGGCAGAGGGAGAGAGAGGGCAGAAGGGAGGGAAAGATGGGAAGGGAGCGAGGGAGCAAGCGAAGGTGCCGGAACCGGCAGGACAGGGGGAGCAAGGAGAGGGGCGGGAGGGAGGCACAGGGGGAAGGTGGAGGGTGAGAGAAAGCAGGAGAGGAGGAGGGAAAGAAAGGGGCGAAGGCGCTCGACCTGAACATCGTTTTCCGTTTTCGTTTTGTATTATGTGTTCTTTGTTCTGTTTTCGTTCCGCCTCTGCTGTAGAACGTCATCAAAGCGAAAACGGTTCACGAAATCGCCATAACACCGTCTAGGTCGGGAGCTGGGTGACATCCCATAAGCCGTTGCTCTTTGGGCGCAGGTGGTTTAAGAAGCTAGATCTTCCCTGGTATCTTCCTCCCTCTTGCCTATAACCCTACCCCGGGTGGTCGCTGGAGAGCCCAAATTGGTGCAAAATGGCCAAGCTCCTACTCCAACCTCCAACCTCCAACCTCCATTTCCTCCTCCTCCTCCTCCTCCTCCTCCTCCTCCTTTTCCTCCTCCTCCTCCTCCTCCTCCTCCTCCTTTTCCTCCTCCTCTTCCTCCTCCTCCTCCTCCTCCTCCTCCTCTTCCTCGCGAGCGAGCGTAAGCCTTGCGCCGGACGGCGCGCGAGCTACAGCAGAGGAAAAGCATGAGAACAATAGCGCAGGGCTGAAATGGGACAATATGTAGATGCACATTTCTGTGAGTAATATTGATCTACTGTGCGAAAGTTAATCGATTGTGTAAAGGTCGCCCCAATGAGAAATGGGGATGTTGTTCTCGTAGAAGACTTGCACCCATCGGCGAAACACAAATCCTCCCCGACTCTTGCTTTTTCCCCTGTAGAAACCTCCCCAACTCCCAAATCCTCCCCAACTCTTGCCTTTCCGCTGTAGAACCCCCTCCTATCCACAACTCCTTCTCGGCTCCCGCCGTTTCCTCTGTAGAATCCCCCCCCAGCTCCCAAATCCCCCAAACTCAGTTTCTCTTCGGCTGAACCCTCCCCGAACCCCAAATCCTCCACAACTCATGCTCTTTCCTCTGTAAGATCCTCCTCAATTCCTAAATCCTACCAACTCCTGGTTTCTCCTCTGTACCATCCCCCCCAACTCCCAAATTTGTCCCAACTCCGGCTTGCTCCTCTGTAGAATCCCCCGACTCCAAAATCCTTCTGAACTGTCGCTGCTACCCACCCGAATCCTCCACAATTCCAAAACCCTCCTCTCCAAGTCTCGCTTCTTCCTGTTGTGGAATCCTCCCCAAGCCCCATGTCAGCTCCAACTCTTGCTTCTTCCAAGAAGAATTCTCCCCAATTCACAAATCTTCCCCAATTCGTGCTGTTTCCTCTGTCGAATCTTCCCCAATTCCCAAATCCTCCCCATATCCTGCTTTTTCCTGTTCCCCCACATCCAAAGTTGGGCTCTTGTTCTCTCTGGACACCACGGGCAGGAACAGGAACACACCCTCCGTTCTCACCCACACGCTCATATCATCATCATCGTCAGCAGCAGCATCACCAGCATCGTAATCAGCACCAGCATCAGCATCAGCATCATCATCATCAGTATCAACGTCCTCGCCATCAGTATCAGCATCATCTTCATCACCACCATCATACTCATCAGTATCATCATCGCCGCACCATCATCACTTACACACTCGCACACACTCCCATTATCCAACTGCTATTCATCACTACCCTAACTCACTCACTCACTCACTCACTCACTCACAACTAACATGGTTCCCTTTGCTCCCCCTCCGTTTCCTCAGGATGCCCTATGTTCCCGAGGTTCCCGTTTGCTTCCTGTGACAAGGTAAAGCCTGTGACTTTCGAAGTTTGTGCATCCCCTGTTGTCTCCCTCTGCTTTCCTCAGGTGCCCTTTGCTTGTTTATTTCGTTGACGTTCGATCCCTATGTTGCCATCTGGTTGTTCCGCGCGAAGTAAGACCGAATGAATAAGAAGAGTACAAGGTGCGCATGTTTCTCTATGTCCCCCGTCGTCATCGGCTCTGTTCTTCCATTTCCCTGCGGCTCCGCACATGTCATCTGCTTCCTGTTCCATATTAATCACGTAGTTCCCCTGCATGTGCACGGCACATTTCTACCCATGCGCTCGCGACCGCTGGCGATGAACACGCGCGCAACTCTGCGCCCCCATATGCCCTCCGTTGTTCTGGTTTCCCCATGGCGATGAACACGCGCGCAACTTTGTGCCCCCATACGTCTTCCGTGTCCTTGTGTTCACATGCGATCATATGACGCACGCTGTTTCCCTTGGATTCCCTCCGAGAAGGCAGCAGTGGTAACCTCCGAATTTTCGTGGCATCCTTCGATGCCTTCAGTTCCCCATCTTCCCCAGGGACGCCACATGGGAAGTTTGACGAAGCAATGTCTGGAGGTGGTTGTTTCATGTGCTTCCTGAGTTTGCCTGTGCTGCCCCCTGCGTTGTTCAGTCTCGCTTTGTTCTGTTCTGGTCTCCCCTATTGAGCTCTGCCGGTTAGCATTTCCCTCATGGCCCCCCTCCTCGTTCCCCGCATTTTGCCCCCATGGTTCCCCATGCCCCCGCGCGCGCGGGCGCTCTTCCCCAGCGTTCCCACTGTTCCTCGATGCCACCGCCACCCCCCTCCTGCACACGAATTACTCCCAAAACAGGAGACACGAATTTCCGGACATTGATTTTAGCATTCCAGCCTCCATGTTTCTCTATGTTTCTTTAGGTGCCCATCCGTTTCGGAACGCGTTCCCCCGCGCCCGCTCGCGCCGCCCAATCGCCCTGAGCCCCCCTTCCGCATAGAGAAGGTCTGACCTGCAGAGGCTGACTTCCCCGATTATTAAGTTTGTCGATGTATCCTTATGTTTCGTTGCGTCCTTCTGTCATGGCTGTCTTTCCTATGTTAGCCAATGTTTCCGCATGATTGCCTACGCATGGTTCCTTATGTTGGTACACGATTCCTGTTGTTTGTCGTTGTTCCCTCGAACCCCCTGACGTCAGCGCCAACCCCCTATATCTCTTCGTTGTTCAATGTTTATAATGCTGTCCATGATATGTTGTGCATCCCTGTGTTCCATCACGTCTGTCTGTGTGTCCTTATGTTTGCGTATCGTTCCATAATTTTGTCTCTGTTTCTCGCTGCATGGAAAAATCAGAAATGATGATCGGGACTCGATGCTATCTCGAGCCCCTGATGAGCTATGGCGGAACCCCCCGCTCCACACAGCCCAGGCCTCTCTTGGGCCACGCACCAAGGGCCTCTTTGGGCATCTCCTGCACGCCAGGGCCCGCCTGGCCCTGGCTTCACACTGAGAGCCTCGGGAGGGGCCGCACTCTTACTCACATGCGCACGCCCCCGCGGCGCCTCGTCCGAGGCGGCGGACAGCTCCTTGCCATGGGCCTCAAGCTCGCCCTTGATCTGGCCCGCCTCCGTCTCGAGCCCAGACGTGGCTCGCGTCTGGCAACGGGGCGAACCTCGGCTGCTGGTGCTTCCACTCGCACGCACACGGAGCCTGGCTCATCTTGTCGAGCATGATTGGATGATTCGCATTATTCACCTTCGCTTTCCCGCTTGCGACCGGGGCGCTGTTGCCCTCCTCGCATATCTTCATCGGCTTGTCCGTGTACTTCGCCCCGGGTGGCCCCATCAGCTTCCGGCAGCAATACCCGCGCGCAACGCCGCCCAAGAACACCACAACCATGACCAGTGTCATGATATGCCCCGTGCACTCGTAGATCGTGCCCTGGATCGCCGCTGCCACCAGGTCTGTGGTGTGGCCCTCGGCCCGTAGCTCTCCACTGCGCACGTCGACGCCGTCGCACTCTCCGCGGCCCCCTGCGCCAGCAAGGTGGCCAACAGGCCTCTCCTTGCCCAGCTCCTGCTCGTCGCCACCGAGCACGCCTCCAGCTCCTTGTGCTTGTCCATCTCACTGCAATCGACGATGCCCGCCAGTCCTCGCAGGCACTCGAACCGCGCCACTGGATGGGCCTTCGCGCCCAGGTCGGCTACATTATTCTCACCACTCTCCTTCTTCACGATGAGACCGCGCACCTTCCGCTCCTGTTGGACCCACAACGCCCCGACGTCTAAGTGCTTCACCTTGCCAAAGCCTTCTCTGTTGATCATCGCCTTCGCCGCGCTGCTGTCGACCCCCAGCTCCCAGGTCACTTTGTAGCCCAGCCACCTCAGCGCGTCCTTGACCAGCCTGCCGCCCATCACCACCGAGGCCGCTCTGTAGAACTCCGACTCTCCAGATGATGTTGTCTGGACTCCCTGCCTCCTCGCGAACGCCGCGAAGTGCACCCCGTCCAGCTTCGTGACACCGCGGGCCATCGCCCTCCGCGTCTCCTTGCACGCAGCGAAACCTGTGTCCGTGAACATATGCAACTTCACCTCGCCTGGCTTGCTCGCCGCCGGCCCTTTGAGCAGCGCGCCGTACGTCTTGGCCCCCCTCTGGTACCTCGCGAGCTTCACCAAGCGGTCCCTGTCGAACTCCGTCGGCTTGCTCAAGTTCCGCGCCAGCAACTGCACGCCCCTCTGGATGTCTGCCCTGTCGGGGGAATTATAAAGATAGATCCCAACACCCGTGCGGAACTCCGCCTTCTCCACGTCATCCTAGTCGGGGGTCCAGGTCGGGCCCTCCTCCGTCAAGCTCGGCACCTTCGCGGGCTTCGCCTTCTACATGCCCACCACGAGGATCAGGTCCTCGATGTGCTCGACGTTCGGCCCGAGCATCACGTCGCCGTCCACGAGCCTCAACCTGCCCCGCTCCAAGTGAAAGTAGCGCCCCTGCCCGATGACGCCCGTCGCCCTCAGACCGAACATCCCCCTCAGCCTCTCGATGATCCCGCCCAGGTCCCAGATCTGTCCTTCGCCGTGGAGATCGCCCATGTGCACCTCGATCCGGATATCTTTCTCCTTGCGGCGGTAGAACTGCGGCTGGCACTCGCACCTCTCGAAGCCCTCGCCCTCGAGCGTCTTGGCCGCCTTGTCTACCCACCCAGCGCCTGCCACACGCTGTCCAGGTAGCATCTTGTCCAAAGCCCAGACGATGTCGGTAAATCCCCCCATCGCAGCCAGGATCGCCAGGCACTGTGGCGGCGGCTCCACGCAAACCTTCTCCGTCTGGCCCGCCTGGCAACATGCCTCCACGCGATCCGCGATGAAGGTCCCGTGGCTCTCTTCCTTGACGCTGACGAAGTCCACCAGTCTGCTTGTCTGCGCTGATGAGCTCGCCGCGAACGCGTCGCCCTCTGATCCATCCACTTGAAGTCCTGGGCCACGCACCTTCACTTGCAGACACCTCCGCGCATCTTCGGCCCCCAGCGCGCCTCGATCATCTTGAACAACCCGCTCTCGCTCCACGGGATGTCTCCGCGGGCGCCGCAGCGCGCCAGCACTTCCCACGCGCCCCGCCCCCCTTTGAGCCCCACCGCGGGCTCCAGACCGCAAGTCGCCATGTAGGACGCCGTGCCCACTTTGTCCAGGATGCTGTTGTCGATAAAATCATGCAGAGAGATTGCGTCAACATGCCTTGCGCGCATCCCAGGTAAGCCGAATTCCTCGCCGTCCGCGGGTCTAACCTGGCCCCGCGGGGTCATCGGCGCGCCCTTCTCCATCGCGCTCTCCTCCTGAGGTCCGGCGGCCGCCGCTGGTTCCCCTCCAGGTCCTGCCGGTGCCCATGGCGGTGCTGCTGCGCTTCTTGCTGCCGCATGCGCCCCCTGGTTGGGCGCCCCCTGCCGCGGCGCCGCTGGCGCTGCAGCTACTTCTGCCTCTGCCTTCGCCTTCTGCTCCGCTGCCGTCAGGACGATCGTAGGTAGAGGTCGCTGCATCATGGGCAGCAGCTCGCACGACTCGGCGCTCCGCGCCTCCCAGGGCAGTGCCTCCACAACCTTCGTCAGCTTCGCGTCAGCCCGCAACGCTGGCTCCAGCCTCCCGCAGGTCCTCGCACGATGCCACCCCGCAGGCATCAGGAATAAGTGATCGTCGCTCTCCTTGCGCTTCCCCTTCCAGATGCCCTACACGAAGCTCGACTCGCCCTCGCGCTTGAGCGACGTCGCTGTGATCTGCCTCGCGCGGGGGGTCGGCACCTTGAGAGCACCGTCTCCGCGAAGGGGAGAACATCGCCGTTGTAGGTCACTCCGAATGTTCCCTGATGAGATGCCCTCCTATCGGCCCGCGGTCTGTACGTAGAGGTTGCCGGGCTAACGTATCGCGCAAGCCAGCACCAGATCGGCGCGCCCGCTGTGATCTCCATGCCGCAGCGCTTCCCCAAGTCGGACATGTACGTCCTCACCTTCGCCTGAAACCATATGATCGGAGCCTCGATCGCGCCCATGCTCTGACTGTCCTTCAGGTTCCCACGCTTCTCCTCCAGCTGAATGCTCTTGCTCACCTTCTTGCGCACCTCCTCCACCGCGGCCAGGATCGTCGGCTCGCCGTCCGTCTTGATGTCCGCCGCGGCGAGATGCATGCCCTCGAGGAAGCTGCTCACGCTGGCCACCGCGTAGTCTGTGACCGCCATGGTCGGCATCGAAGCCGCGACGAACATCAGCGCAACCCCGTCTGCCATCACGAGCGTCGTCGCGAAGATATGCGCCGCTGGCGGGCCTTCGCTCCCGATCTCCGCCCAGTCGCCGTTGGTGTTCAGGTAACAGAAGTCCAGGGTGATCTGCGCCTCCCCCGTGTCCTTCTGGTCGAAGGTGAGCGTCTTGCGAGCCTTGGTCGTCTCTTTCCCTCTCACGCAGGCCTCGCACCATGGAGCTCTCGTGAGATGCAGAAGTTCGCGCGCCGCTCGCTCCGCCTCCGCCGGCGCAGCTGGCCCAGCGACTTCGAGCGGCGCGATCGAGAGCCCCCCCTGCACGGACACCTCGCGCCTGCGCTCCAGCTCCTTCATCCGCGCGCGGTGCGCCGTGAGCCTCCGCTCAGCGTCGCTAAGCCTCGTCCGCAAATCGTCCTTTCTGCCGTAGATCGGCTGCCACAATTCCTCGAGCCTGGCCCGCAGGTCCTCCACGCGGCTGTCTAGGTGCAGGACGATCTCCCGCCCCTCACGCAGCACTGCGGGTTGCCGAGCTACACGTTCCAACCCTTCTCCTGCCGGTGGCAACTCGGGTCCGAGACGCGCCGCTGCAGCTGCCGGCGTCGCCGGCGCTGCTGCCGCCACGCCTCCACTGCCAGAGGCCCCAGGCGACTGCACGAGCTCCTCCTGCTGCTCGTTCGCGCTCACGCTGGCTGCGAACTCCTTCGCCTCCGTCGTCGCCCTGAAGGTCCTCGCGTTGAAGCCCAGGGTGTTGTTCTTCCTGGTGAGCGGGATGCCCCTGGTGAGGTCGCCTCCTGGGCACATGCACACTCCCGTCTTTGCGCCCAGCCAGAACTCCGCACCCATGTCCATCTCTTCGAGCAGCGAGAGGATCGGCGTTGATACCGTGTGGCCCAGCCTGAAGCCTGCCTTCAGCAGCTTCGTCTGCTCGTTGTCGTCGTCGACGGCCATCGGCGCCGTCGCGACGGCGCCCATCGTGATCTCCTGCCTCTGCGCGCCCAGCAGTCCCAGCCCAGTATCCGCCACCTGCTTGCAGCCCTCGCCGAACGCGATCGGGCCGACGTGGCAATCGCTCGCCGTGTCCAGCGCGATGAAGGTGGCCCCGTCTAGGCCCATGCCACGGAACTCTGCGTCGCTGTCCTCGGCCTTCATCGCCATGCAATAGAGCTGGTCATCGTCGCAGATCTCGCGCTCGAAGTCCGCGCCCTCTTCCTCGGCAACCGTCTTCGGATCCGCACTCCCCTGCTCGACCGCCGCATTCCCTTCGGTCTTCTAGTCGGCAAGACGCTTCCTGCAGTCTGCCTTCTCGTGGCCGGGCTTGTGGCAGAAGTCGCACTTGCCTGTGAAAGTGGCGCTGTCCTTGCCCTTGCCTTTGCCGTCTTTGCCAAAGCTCTCGCCTGTTCCTTTGCCGCCACCCCCCTGCTCCCCCTTGTCACGCCAGTAGCAGCCCCACGCTGCGAGGCTCGGCCTGTTGCAGAGCTGGCACTTGTCTTCGCCGCCCTGCTCCCCTCTACGCCCGAGACACGCAGAGCAGCGAATGTCCCCGGCGCCACGGGGACCTGCCGCCTGAAGAACCACACCGTCAGATCTCCACGCGCGCGCGTCGCCCCCCCAGAATTTCCCTCGTCTACGGGAGGGAATCGCGCAACGGCAAACATCGCGAATGAACGGATACCCAACGCCGAGACAGAGACGCACTAAGATCCGGAATAGCAGCAGATCCAGAGATGACCGGCGCAAGACGAAGAATAAGCAAACGTCGCGCAGACTTTGCGACCACCAGTCACGACCCCCACCACTTCCTCGCGAAAACACCATTTGCTCACCTCTTCCCCTTCAATCCCAATCTAACCTCCTCCAGCTCCACCTCGGTCGTCGGCCCACCTTCACGTTCCCCCGCCCCCCTCCATCCCGACGTCGCCCCCCCTTATCGCGCCCCCCTCGCATCATTTTACGTGACCACACGCTAAAACAATTTCAAAACCACACAAACCATCCACATGCCTCGGGTTGAAAACCAGAGCCGCGCTGAGATTTCAATTGCAAGGCAGACGCGCCCGCCCGCGATCACAGCCGCCGAGGCGACGACTGCGACTGCCGCGTCGACAGCGACGAGGACAACGCAAACAAACGAACGACGACAACGATAGCGCCGACGGCAACCGACGGCTCGCGACCTCCGAATAACAAACTGCACCCCCGACGACGACGACAACGACGCAAGCCGCACCAATCAGATCCAACCCGCGCCTCGAGTTCACTGCCGAAGACAATCCTTGATTCCACGTCCACGGCAAACGCGCCCGTCCGCGAGTGGAGCGTCGACAACGACAGCGACGACGACGACAACGAGGACGGAAGCTACAGCATAAACAACAACAACTACTACTACAACAACAACAAAGACAACAACAACAACAACAACAACAACAACAACAACAATCACTTTACCCGAACGCTCAGTGTTCTCACCAGTGCCAGGGTTTTCATGCGACGCCAGCCAATACCCCCACTTTGTGGGGGGGCAGTGCAAGCACTACCAAATATCCACACGACTCTTCGCCACCACCCACACCCAGCTTCCCGCCCTATGACGTTCGGACACTTCACTTCGTGGCCTGCGGACGACCGTGGCTACTACACTGGCGTGGAGTACACACCCACAGAAGTTGTTAGGACAGCGCGCGCGGGTAGAAATTTTGAAAAGTCGTGCAGGTGTTTTTCGAGGACCTACGGTGCGATTCGTGTGATTTTATGATGCGCGGTGCTAAAATTCTTAAGAACCCAATGGTTTTTGGAGATTTCGGCGTGCGCGCGCGAAGAAAAAACGAATGTGTCCCGCATGGTATTATTTGACAGGGATGATGGCCCTGGCAGGTGCGCAACCGTTGTCGCAGAAGTTCGAAAAAGTTGCTCGCAAAAGCCCGTTTGACAGAAATGTTTAAAAAGTGTTGGGTTTCCTACGAATCCGCAAGAGCGCGCGGGATGAGATTTTGACATTTTTTTGTTGAAAAACCATTGGTTTTTTGATGTTTTTATGTTAAAATCGCTCCGAACACTAAGCTTTTGGAAGGATTTCGTCTTGCGCGCGCGAATGTCCACTTTACCTTATTTTTTGCAAGGGATTCTTGAAATTTGATTATATTAGAACAAGAAATGTCATTTTATAGTGTTTTTTGCAAGGGAAAACGGATTACAACAAAACAACCGGATCTGGACCCCATCCACTTTTCTGAAGCTTTCGCGAAAAAATGATGAAAATGTAGCTGCGGCCTAGGCGCGGCGGGGGGGCCGTGCACCAGGGGTCCCAACAATAATTATTCTTTAGAATTAATAATGTTCAACAACAACGACTACAACGAGGACAACAAGAACAAACGACTATTGGCGACCAAGGGAAAGCGAGCGAACATCGACAACAAACCACGCGCAATCCGACAACATCTTGCCGTCGCCGCGCCTCGGGACGACAACCGGGACCGCCCCGATATTTCGATTTCAACGCAGACGCGCCCGCTCGCGAATACAGCCGACGACGCGACGGCGACGGCGGCGACGTCGACGACGAAAAAGACAAAGCGAACAACCGACAGCCACAACAACAAACGCAACGTCGACAACCGACGAGTCGCGCCCCACGGAAAACATACGACCATCGACGACGACGACGACGACGCAAGCCGCCCCAATTCGTTCACACCATCGTGCTCTACGAAAAACAATCAATGATTTCACGCCCCCCGCGAACGCGCCCGCCCGCGAGGAAGACGCTGACAACAACAGCGACCCGCCCGCGAGGAAGCCGCTTCGGTTTTCATCCAAAGTCGGTTTCCCCAAATGTTTTGATAGTAATACTGCAGCTACGGACCTGAGAATTTTACTTGCAGACGCGGCATAACCCACTACAGGTGCGAAATATACCGATTCTCAAAACGAATGTCCAAACTGGGGGCCGGCGGTGAACCGTCAACCTTGTTTTTTTTTGGGTTTGCGCGGGCTCCGGGGCGCTGTCCGCAGCGACGCCCGACTGGGCGCCTAGCGAGCCTAGCATGTCTAAGCGGAGGGCGCGTGTGAGCGCCTCGGCGGCAGCCAGTTCACCATCTGTGATCGTGGAGTGCGGTGGTAAAAGGAAGGCACTGGAGGCGATGCCCCTCCAAACGAGGGCATCACGTGGCTCACTCCCTGGGACCCTCCTGCGGGCTATCTGTCGAGAGCCGAATGGAGAAGGAGTGGCGTGGTAGGTCGGACCCCACTGACTGTAATCCAAGAAGCCTTTCTGCAGCCAAAAACCACATCCGCAACCGTTGCCGCCCACTCCCCCATCGTATGCCCCACGATAGGCGACGTGTATAAGATATTGTGACTCAATCGGACTGCATGCAACCTGATTGGAGTAGAAAGTGCGGCCCTCTCGGGCCAGGTGGGTGAGCTCGTCGGCCCTGGTGTTATCTTCCCTGTACTCATGTCGATATATGTCCCGTCCTATGTTCGCCGCGCGGATGTTCGCACGGCAGCTCAGCTCGTATACGGTCTCCACACACTCCGCAACTCTGTCGGCATAACCCTGATTCTGGCACCTCCACCCCCCTTGGAGCCACGATGCGACCAGTAGTGAGTCCCCTTGGAGGTCCACGCCTATCCCCTCGCTCAAGACGTCCCAAACCGTAGCACGCTGACATATAGTGGCCAAACGCTTGGACTGTTTCTCCAGGGCCTCAGGAGTCGTTCCCTCGGTGGACTGCTTGGCCTCGAACTGGGTGGAGCTCCAGCTGGGACCTGTGGTGGCAACGTACCAGTATTCAAAGATTTTGTGTTTATCGAAGTGTCCCAAGATCGTCCGCCACAATTTCACAAAGCCTGTGTATGTGTCGTGAAAGCTGTCCCACCAGGAGGGTCCCAAGACTTCCCTATACGGGTATTGCCAGGTCCGTTGACCTATACTCGTGGGACCGAATCGTCTCCTGGTGCCCGAGCGTGTCAGTGAGAGCTGTCCCGATGCATGCAAACAAGATGTCAGGTCGTCTCTCCGAGACGTCCACTCAGGATTGTCGAGGAGCAAAGTGCCTCGGCTGTCCAAAAAGGTACGTGAGCACCGTCCGTCCCCTCTGTCGATCCTCCGTCTCACATCCCTCCCATCCTCCGTATCCGTCTCCCTGGTTCGAGTCATCTTGACAGATGCTGACGGTTTTCTGTACTTAACTCGGGCTGTAGGACAGCCACAGAGCTGGTATTCACAGAAACGCATTCATAATCATCGGGCGCGTCTGTCTCTAGCATCCAGGGGTCTGAAGTCGGTCTACTACTCGAGCTAGGTCGCGAAACTATTCGTACTCTACGAATCTTGTTGGCGGATACTGTCGATTTCCGGTGTTTAACTCGAGCTGTAGGAGAGCTACAGAGCTGATACGCATACGTAACCAATTCAGAATCATCATGCGCGTTCGTCTGTTGCATCCAGAGGTCTGAACTCGGTCTGCTACTCGAGCTAGGTCCGCGTAACTATTCGTAGTATTCGAGTCATCTTGACAGGTGCTGTCGGTTTTCTGTACTTAACTCGGGCTGTAGAAACGCTTTAGAGCTGGAACTCACAGAGACCGAATCAGAATTGTCAGGCGCGCTTGTCTGTTGCATCGAGAGGTCTGGACTAGGTCTGCTTCTCGAGCCAGGTCCACAAAACTATTTGTATTCTTCGAGTTCTCTAAACAGGCGCTGTCGGTGTTCTGTACTAAACTCGAGCTTCAGCATAGCCACAGAGCCTGTACGCACACATAATCGATTGAGAATCACAGGCGCGTTCGGCTGAAGCATCTAAAGCTCTGAACTCAGTCTGCGACTCGAGCTAGGTCGCAAAACTCCTCGTATTGGACCGATTCTGTTCGAAATTACGGTGAATTTCTTCACCTAACTTGAAAGTTCTTTGGCACATTAATGAGATGGAAATCATGAGGCGCCGCTTGGCTAGATCTGTTCAGCACAACAATGGGAAGGGAATTATCAGCGGCAACAGTATCTAGACGCCTGAGATCAGTCTGCTATCAGCGCTCGGGCTGAAAAAATATTCGTCCCCTGCTACTTCTTTGGACATAATATATGGAAAGGAAGCTCTACGAGTCTCCCGGCGGTAAGAAAGGTTGACGGTTTACCGCCGACGCCCAGTTCCTCGTAGCTCTTTGCCGAAGAGCTCTACAAGGTCCTTGTTGTTCCCGGAGAGCTCTCTGAGAGCTAGATGGTTTTGGAGTAGAAGCCGGACGGTGGTGGTGCCCGCCAGGAGCTCCTCCACGGCGGTCCACGTCCGCCGCAGCAGTTCGCCCGAGCCGGCAGCCCGTCCGGGAGCGCTTCCGGCGCGCGTCCACGCGTGCCTGCACGCGCGCAGGCACGCGTGGAAGCGTTCCTGGCAGCGCCTGCGAAGCGCTGCAGGGGAGCCCCCCAGAGCTCTCCAGGAAAGATTTCCCGTTCCCGAGGGTCTCTTCGCTCTCCGGGTTTTGGACGCTACCAAGTTGTCCACTTGGCGTTGGGTGTTGGGGTCGGCTACACAGGGCGCGTGCGCCCTAGCCGTGCAGAGTCCCTAGGGCCCCTCACGCCCTCTCAACCTCTTTGGGGTTGGAGGCCCGAGGATCTCAGAGATAATCTGCCGAACACCTTGGAGCAGGCGTTCACAAGCTGTGAGCTCGCTATCTGTAACAGTGGCCCCCAGAGGGAGTAAAGAAGCCTCCTGGAAAACTCGTCGCCAGTGGTTGTCCCCAAATGAGACCTCCACATAGCAACCTAGAGCAGAGCCTTCAACACTCACGCCACCGTCCCATCCTCCACGGATACGTTTGATACAATGTCTCTGTTGTCGTAAATATCTGAAGTCAATCCATCTTCCCGTCCTTCCCCTCCTCGCCTCCCAAGTCAACTCATCCGCAACACAATTGAACTCTCTGTAGATATGCTTCCACGGATCCGTCCCTACAGTGGCACACCTGATGTCGTAATCCTCCGCCAGTTGATTCATATCGTTTTGTAGACCGTGCACTCTCCTGCGGTACGAACGATCACGGCATTCCCAGATCCCTCGGGCCCAGTTCACCACACACATACTATCACCAGTCATTTCAACCAACAATGAGCTCTCCGAGCCCTCCTGCCAGACAGTTTCGTTGTTATATCCGTGGGCAATCCTACGAGCGAGCCTGTCGGAGTCCTCAGGGGAGTCCCACGTATCCACAGGGCAGGGAGCACAGGGCGGTTTCCTGAAGATGGGCTCCCATCGAGGCTGTATTTTTGTCATGCACGCAACTACATTCCACCAGTCCGTCGCATTCCACTTGATGCTGAACCAGCGTAAATTACCACTCGCCGCCAGCATAAGACAATGCCAGCTGTCAGTGCTTGCATGCGCTCTCCCTCCCACTCTCCTCGTACCTTCCCTCCTCCTGGCTCCCGTGAACATGGATACAAGTGTGTCCCTCCGTAGAGACCATTCCCCCGCACAGTGTAACATGGCCTGCAGCGTCTGACGCCAGGCTCGTGCCCCACGCAAGTCCGCGGAGGCGAAGGCCCGATCATGAAACTGGGCCAGCTCCAGCGCAAACTCGAAATTGGCTCGGACCACCTTCTCTAGGAGACTGCAGTGGCCAGCCTGCAAGAATAGCTCGTATGACTTCGGTGTGGTCCTGTCCCTGAACTCCTCCCACGTCTCCTCCTCCCTCTTGTGTAATCCTCGCATACCGTTGAGACACCTCCCCTCCCAGACCTTAATCCTCTCCAGCAGTCGTAGATTGCACGGCCAGCCTATACATCCGTGGTACACCACAGACTGCACACGAGCGGCATACCTGCGAAACTTCTCTTTGAGTGAGACCGATCTGGAGCGATAAAACTGGATGTCAGCAAAATAGGCCTTCCTCCCTTTCTCCAGTCGATGATACAAGCCGTGATATCCCTTGATTTCCGAGCTGAGCTTCACTCCTAGTACCTCCACCTCCTCCTTCCTCGGCATTACGACAGTCGAGCGCAAGTGCTCTGGGAGATCCTCATCTCCAGAAATCGCACAGATGGCTGGCGAGAGCGTGCAGAGCAGCGGCGGATCTCCACCTGTGTACGTCTGGCCAAAAAGTACATACGCCAAAGAGTCCTCCTTCCAGTCCATCCCTGCCCGTCTGAGTGTTACCGTCATCATACCGATCATCTGTTGTAGCTGGAGCTGCGATGCCGCACAGAGCGTAACATTGTCCGCCCACAAGAAATGGTGTACAAGAGCACCGTCCGTCCCCTCCCCTTCCAGTCGGACACCGTATCCTAAGGTATCCCAAGTCTGAATCACAGATCCCCAGATGGCCTCCAAGACAATATTGAAAAGTATGGGTCCCTCCTTACCTCCCGTTCGGACCGATTTGTTGTATCTCACCTCATCGCCGCACACGTTCTGAAACTCAAAGGTAGCAATGTTATCCAGCATGGGCTCCACAATGGCTCTGATGAGGCACACAGGGTACTTAAGGTACAGCATGGCCTTGATGATAGCGTGCAGTGTGACATTATCGAAAGCTTTGTGCATGTCCAAAACTCCCACGTGCATAGACCCCGCCTTCCCCCACACATTTGCATGTCTAGTAAGATGTGATAGTGGTGCCGTGACGTTAGTAACCTTCTGATCTTTCTCAAATCCGTATGTGCACAACCGTCGGTTAACAGGAAATGCATCAATAAACTGCAACACACATGCCATGTACCATTTACTCATCACACTGATCAGGCAAATCCCTCTGGTGTTGGAGAGTCGTGTAGCATCCCGCATCTTCGGCACAAGTTGGATACTGAGCTGCCTCCACGTCTCAGGGCTGGAGGCTCCCTGCTCGAAAATCCTCTGGAAAGCACGCCGCACAAACAAGAGGCTCCTCCACGGCAACTCACGAATGACCTCAGCAACGACTCCATCGCTGCCGGGTGCCGTGCCAGGCTTCAAAGACGCACGAGCCTGCATGAGCATGCCCATCGTGATGACTCTTCCCTCCACCCCACGGTCGTTGTGTCTGAGTTCCTGAAAGGCCTCCAAAGTCCGTTTTTCCTCCTCCGAGTTCGTGTAAGACGCCGTCGCATACCTAGTGATCTCCGTACTCCACCTAGTCCTGTCCATTGTCAGCACACCCTCACACT
Organism: Prorocentrum cordatum; assembly: GCA_963575745.1. NCBI lineage: Eukaryota > Dinophyceae > Prorocentrales > Prorocentraceae > Prorocentrum > Prorocentrum cordatum. The sequence continues at coordinate 388,212 of CAUYUJ010012670.1, forward strand.
CCAGCTCCTTGAGGATACACCGTGAGGTCTTACTGGATCCCCTGTGGTCCTGCAGGAGTTGGTTCCTCCTATGCTGTCTCCTAAGGGTCTTCCTCCTACGCAGCAGTTGTTTACGAGTATTCCCAAGGGCCCCACGCCTGATGGCAGACTCCACCTCTATGAGCTCCCTGGGCCTCTGAATAGGTTTGCAGTTGGGGCGCCCCTTAGTGTGGTCCACAAGCTTTGCCGTCTCCAAGAGTACCCGTCCGACCTGCTGCAGGTCCGCCCCTACCGTGTCCGCTGCAAGTCCCTCAATCGACACATCCGCAAGCACACGAAACATGTTCCTCGCCGTGTCATCCGTCGGCTGCCAGCCAACCATGGACACAGGGCGGGGTGGCAAAGCTGGGCGCCTGATCTCCGTCGTCTTGAGATTTACCCAGACCAGAGCGTGATCACTATAGGCACTGGCTTTTGCACGTATACCTGGCGTAGCTTTGATGGGTTCCACAAACTGGACCTGGCATCTCATTTCCTGGTGGGCTCTTGCCTCATCCGCACACCAACGTGTAGGGATGAGTATATAGTCAAGCACACGCTGCACATGTGTGGAACAGTACGGTATATGTGTGATACGTCGGTCTCCATATGTGTTCGCCGCACAGATCCCCCAAGTACTCATGAACCTCATAAGCATGTCCCTCCTCTCTGCATGGTAGTTCGCCTCCTCCCTCTTCCCGTCCACCTGCATAAGACCTCCTCCCGTCATTCCCAGCATATCTGGTTCAAGTTCCGTCTGAGCATCCATCCCCACCCAAGGTATGACTCCAGCCTGTGTAGTTTGAAACACAGTAACACTGCACTTAGTAAGTACATCTAAATATTCCCCCAAGTGGTCCACATCACGCATCACACATGGTAGATACACTGATGTAACTAGAGCACCCCTGAATTCAACACACGCAAATCGTACCCCACTCCGTCGAGCAATCACATGTGGTGCCCAATCCCTGCACCATGCAACCGCCGCCTTGGAGCAGGAGCTAAAGTGAATCTCCCATCCACATCTGTTAAAAGTATTTGCACTAGTATGCTCACACTCTTGCAGACACACCATGTGAATTGACCTGGCTTCACATGCAGCGACCAGGTTGGGTACTTGACCGTCGGATATTTTCTGCACATTCCAGGTTGCGACCACGGTCTCTGTCGCAGCCCTACCGCCCCGTCAATGATTCGGGCACCGTAGTGTCTGAAGAAACTGCACCTGATAAATATCGGGCTCAACGTGTGTCAGATTATCACCATAGAGATTCCATCCTTTTGTCGGTCCCCATTCTGCAATCAAAGTCTTTTGTGTAGTATCATCAGCATTCGGCATATACCACATATGTCATTGGCGGACCCGTCTCACCTCGAAGAATAGCCGTCGCATTTTTCTTGATATCAGAAAATAGTGCTTGAAACCGTCCTACCGCCCGAACATGTTCTATCTTCCATGGCTGGCATTCAACTTGAAATCGCACATTGGGAGGCAATGAAGTGAGTCCCCGCCTGTAGTCATTCTCCCACACACGTTTCGCTTCCCATAGGATCTCAGAGGATGTACCTGGCTTGAAATAGATCCTACCCCTCGTGTACGGCCAATATCTACCAGTATTCTCCTGAACCGTCCGATCCAAGTCCAGTGCCACCCTCTGTGTAGCATCAATTTGTTTAGAGTCAATAAGACCATTCATCGCCGTCGTCAGTGCCTCCTGTGAAAGAGCCTCCCGCTGACGTATCTCACGGTTCCTCCATCCCTCCCTTGAAACCCATCCCTTGAACTCAACATAACGTGGATTCCAAGCAGGATCGTGCCTGTCCGCACCCGCCTTCGTGGATCCACTTGCTACCGACAGCCCGTCCCCCTGCTTGAGCTTCTGAACTTCATTGGTGAGGTCCTGGATCGCCGATTCTGTTTTTGATACCCTGGAGTCCAGAGATGTTTTCAGACCGTCCATTTCCGTACGAATAGAGTTCCTGAACGATTGCATGTCTGCCGTCATAGTCTGTTGTCCCGTCATGATGGATCGAAACATCTGTTCAATATCAAGGCCAGCTTCCTGGGCAACCTCATTCGCACCCAACGTTTGTCCCGCACCTCCTCCTTCTCCTTTCCCTCCTCCTTTGACATTGCGAGCACGTACAGCTCTAGCAAACGCCCCACCCCCATCATCAATTGTCACGTCCTGTCCCACCGCATGCAAGCCTGGAGCACCTGAAACTGAAGAACCTGCTGGCATCGCTGGTGCAACACCTGAAACTGAAGAACCTGCTGCCGCCATCTTCCTTTTGTGGCTGCGTAAGATATTGAAATCGTAACCTTCACCCTGCACGAAGTGGTTACGCAAGATATTGAAATCGTAACCTTCACCCTGTACAAACGGTACTGTTGGTGTGAGCGATGGCACACAAATAACAGCTCTCCTGTCACCTCGAGGTGTCCCGACCTGTCTAGCAAGATAGTCCCAGTCCGCGTGACTGAAGTCGGATCCCCAGCACTCCGTCGTTCCAAGAGAGAGGAAAAGAGACAATTGCAGCAGTACAGGCCGCAAGCAGGTGCAGGCCGCCTAGCACACACAATAACAAAAACAAGTGCAGCGGCCTAGCTGACCTCGATCTCGCTGAACCCGAAGAAGACGAAGAAGGCAGCGATGGCTGCCGCGCCGCCCGCGGCGACGCACCCCCCTCCCACACGCTAGACGCCTGTGGGATCCAGACGCCTTGTCCACTTGGTAGCGTCCAAAACCCGGAGAGCAAAGAGAACACACACCGTAAAGCTTTCCTGGCGAGCCCTCGGACGCTCTCGCGAAGCGCTTCTGCCGCTCTGGGGGGCTCCCCTGCAGCGCTTCTGAAGTGCTGCCAGGAACGCTTCCCCGCGCGCCTGCACGCGTGCAGGCGCGCGTTGACGCTTGCCGGAAGCTCTCCCGGACCGCTGCCGGGTCGGGCGAACTGCTGCGGGGATCGTGGATCGGCGGACATGGGCTGCTGGCGGGCACCACCACCGTCTGGCTCCTAATCTAAAGCCCTCTAGCTCTCAGAGAGCTCTCCGGGAAAAACCCGGATAGCCAAGGGAGAGACGCGCGCGCACGGGTCTCGCCCCGGTCTCGCCCCGGCCTTCGCCGCGCGTGCTCCCGCTCTCGCCCCAGACTGCTCCGCGCGCGGTTTCCGCGTGTAGTGCGGACAGACGCACGTCTTACACGTGCGCGGAGGCGCTGGAAAGCGCGCAAAGAGGAGCTCGACGGTCGCTGGAAAGCGCCCCTGCTGCGCTTCTGAAACGCTGACAGCGATGCCACCACGTGTGCCTGCATGCGTGGAAGCGCGCTGTCTGGGTGCTTTGCGAGGCTGGGGTGCTTTGCTTCGCGAGGGCTCTGGAGCACGTTGGGAACATTGAAACAGGCGCTCCGGGACACGCGGCAGGATCCGGGAAGTCTCAGAAAGGATCGTGGAGCGATGAGCGCGGGAGTGCGGCGACGCACGCGCACCTGCCGGCTTCTCTTCAAGAGGCTCTCCACTGGGCGCAGGCGGTAAACCGTCAACCTTTCTTACCGCCGGGAGACTCGTAGAGCTTCCTTTCCCGAGAAAAGCCGGAAGCTTTCTCTTCCGATTCTAAGCACTTTTACGCGTGCAAGGAGCCTTACGAGGTTCCCGGCGGTGGTTGACGGTTCACCACCGGCGCCAGTATCTCGTAGAGCTCTTCGTCATCGATGAGCTGAAGGAAGAACTCGTAGAGATTCCCTAAGTTAGTTGCTGGAAGCTTAAGAGTAATTCCGGGGCGCTGGAGAGCTAGTTGGCAAGAAAATCTCGACGGACCTGTTGGTGACTTTCGGTCGGTTGAAAATTTGTTTCTCGAAATTCCCGGAGAGCTCTCTGAAGCTAGAGGGTTTTAGATTAGAAGCCGGACGGTGGTAGTGCCCGCCAGCAGCCCATCTCCGCCGGCCCACGATCCCCGCAGCAGTTCGGCATCGATGAGCTAGAGGAATTCCGGCGCGGGGTGGAGCTAGTTGGTCGACCCGACGAGAAGAGACAATGTGATAACTTTGGGTCGGTTTTCCCAAGATTTGAAAGATATTTGACAATTCGTTTTGAGAAACCAGATTTTTCGCACCTGTAATGGCTTATGCCGCGTCTGCCAGTCAAATTCGCAGGTCCGTAGGTGCAGTATTACTATCAAAACACTTGGAGGAACCGTCTGGATAAAAACATAAAAACGTGATTTTTCGTGTTTTTCGTGTCTTGCTCCAGACGCTTCCTTTATGTGTACCGAGGAGCACCGTGCGAGAAAAGAGCTGTACGAGGGCCCCGGCGGTAACCTGGTCGACGGTTTACCGCCAGTTCCAAGTCTCCGCCGGTCCACGATCCCCGCAGCAGTTCGCCCGACCCGGCAGCGGGTCCGGGAGAGCTTCTGGCATGAGAGAACAACAAGCCGACACCAGCACCAAGAAAGTATTTGTTTCACGAAATGTCGAATTGCGTTTTAGTCCAGCGCGAGCCCGCCCTGGCCTGAGGAATCGCAGAGTGGGCGAGGAGGACGGGGAAGGGAGACGTCGCGCAGCACGCAGGAGGGAAAGCAGGAAATAACAAGTGCAAGCGAGAAGCGGAACTAGCGGGCGCTCTCGGGAGAAGAGGGAGAGAAGAGGGAAGGCTGCGGCATCCCCCATGGCTGAAGCTTCACTCCCCCCACCGCCGCCCTCCACCACGCCTACCCCCGCCCGCCCGCCCCCCTCTCATTCCCCCCACCCCTCACCCACCCTGTGTCCGCCCGCGTCGCATCCCTGACCCTCGTCTGGCCCGACACCAAGGCCCGACGAGCTCGAATCCACCGCTCTCCGCGAAAGGGGGCGCTGGCCGCCCGTCGCGGCCCGGGCATAAGACCGTGGCCCCCTCTTGACCCAAGCCCGCAGCCCGTGGCAACCTTCCGAAATCGTCGAGGGGTTCAGCTCGCACATGGGGCCGCCGTTCCAGTGGGGGTCTTGGTGGTGGCGTCGGCTTCTTGATGTTGCCGGGAACAAAAAGCCGGCACCAGCACCAAGACGCCACTGGGAAAGTTCGGAGCGCTTTCCCTGTGGGGGCTGAGCGACCCAACGAAGCCAAGAAAGCTTGAGATGGCTCGCACTGCTCTCCGACTTTGCAAGCCATGGTGCTTCCATGATCGAGAAACGCCCCATGCAGCTCATGGCGCCCCTGAGGCACACGGGGCTCCCATGGCCCGCGGGGTTTCCAAGGCTCAGAAACCATATGTGGCCCTGACGAGTCAGGGAGCCCATGGTGCCCGCGCGGCATGCTGGGCCAGCGCGGCGCGTTGGGCTTATGCGCGCTGCGGCGCGCGTTCGGCCCATCAAGCCCTTTGTGGGCCTTGTGGGGTTCATGGGGCTGGCTGGGTTCGCACGGCCTGCGGGCCTCGCGCGGCCCACAGAAATCCGAACGCTCACTTGGGGAATTCGAGACGGTCCGTTATGTTCCCACGCGCTCAGAGCTGGCATTCATCAGCGCCGGACACGCGAACCCGAAGACACGGACGACGGCATTCAACAGAGACTGCAATGTTTTCTTTTCCAGTGGCTTCTTGGTGTTGGTGTCGGGTTCCTGTGCGCCGATGGCAAGCGTCTACGCGTGCCTGCACGCGTGCAGGCACGCGTGGAAGCGTTCCTGGAAGCACTGGACGCCGGCGGTAATCCGTCAACCTTTCTTACCGCCGGGGGACTCGTAGAGCTTCCTTGCTATGTATAATGTCCAAAGAATTGGCAGAGAACGAATAGTTTTTCAGCCTCCGCTGATAGCAGACTCACATACAAGACTGAGTTCAGAGCTCTAGATGCAACAGACGCACGCGCCCGATGATGCTGAATCGATTGATGTGCGCACGAGCTGTGTGGCCCTCCCACATTTCGAGTTAAGTACAGAAAACCGACAGCATCTGTCAAGATGACTCGAATAATACAAATAGGTTCGCGGACCTAGCTCGAGTAGCAGACCGAGTTCAGACCTCTAGATGCCATAGATGAACGCGCCTGATGATTTCGAATGGTTTCTGTAAGTATCAAGTGTGTAGCTGTCCTACAGCTCGAGTTGAGTCCAGAAAGCCGACAGCATCTGTCAAGATGACCCGAATAATACGAATAGGTTCGTGAACATAGCTCGAGTAGCAGACTTTTAGATGCAACAGATGCACGCGTCTGATGATTTGAAATGGGTTTCTGAAAACTCCAGCTCTGTAGCTGTCCTCCAGCTCGAGTTAAAACCGACAGCGCCTATTGAGATGACTCGAATAATACGAATAGTTTCGCGGACCTAGCTCGGGTAGTAGACTGAGTTCAGACCTCTAGATGCAACAGACGAACGCGCCTGATGATTCTAAGAGGGTTTCTGATAATATCAGCTCTGTGGCTGTCCTACAGCTCGAGTTAAGTACAGCAAACCAACAGCACCTATTGAGATGACTCATATAATACGAATAGTTTCGCGGACCTAGCTCGGGTAGCAGACCGAGTTCAGAGCTCTAGATGCAACAGACGAACGCGCCTGATGATTCTAAGTAGGTTTCTGTTAATATCAGCTCTGTAGCTGTCCTGTAGCTCGAGTTATGTTCAGACAACCGCCACCGCGTGTCAAGATGACCCGAAACAACCGATCCCGCCTCAGTGCTTTTTGGCAGTAATATCTACCCGATCGATCTGAGATTAAGACGGCGAGCGGGAATAAGATCGAATATCACGGGAAAAAATACTAGAGCTCAAACGAATGGTTGAATTTCGAGAACAAAATTTTCAACCGACCAAAAGTCAGAAAAAAGTCCGTCGAGATTTTTCTGGCCAACTAGCTCTCCAGCGCCCCGGAATTACTCTTAAGCTTCTAGCAACTGGGATCCGGCCGGAAACCGTCAAGCAGGTAACCGCCGGGAGCCTCGTAGAGCTCTGTTCTCGAGCGGCGCTGCGCATACGAAAAAAGCTTTCTCAAGCGTGACGACAAAAGCTCGAAAAATACGTTTTTTTAGAATTTTGCATCTTCGTTTTGTGGACCTAGCTCGAGTGCCAGACTGAGTTGAGACCTCTCGATGCGAAAAAAGAACGCGCCAGGTGATACTGGATCGGTTTATATGCGTACCAGCTCTGTAGCTCTTCTAAATCTTCAGTTAAGGGAAACCAACAGCACCTCTCAGATCACTCGTAACATACGAATAGCTTCGCGGATCTAGCTCGAGTAGCAGACCGAGTTCAGACCTCTCGATGGAACAGACAAACGCGCCTGATGATTCTGAATCGGTTTCTGTAATTAGCAGCTCCGTAGCTCTCTAAATCTTGAGAGAAGTACAGAAAACCGTCAACGCGTGTCAAGATGCTCGAAACGGCCGACGTCTCCCTCAAGTCTTTTGATAGTAATATTGCAGCTACGGAAGATTCCCGGAGATCTCTCTGAGAGCTAGAAGGTTTGAGATTAGAAGCTGGACGGTGGTGGTGCCTGCCAGCAGCCCATCTCCGCCGGTCCAGGATCCTCGCAGCGACCTGTAAAACGTCGCAGCTGGTCCGGGAGAGCTTCCGGCAAGCGTCTACGCGTGCCTGCACGCGCGCAGGCACGCGTGGAAGCGTTCCTGGCAGCGCTTCAGAAGCGCTGCAGGGAAGCCCCCCAGAGCTCCAGCAGCGCTTCACGAGGGCGTCCGAGGGCTCGCCAGGAAAAGCTTTCCGGCGTGTGTGTGCGTGTTCTCTTTGCTCTCCCGGTTTTTCCGAGAGAGCTCTCTGAGAGCTAGAGGGTTTTAGATTAGAAGCCAGACGGAGGTGGTGCCCGCCAGCAGCCCATCTTCGCCGCTCCAGAATCCCCGGAGAAAGTTGTTTCACCCGGCAGCGGGTCCGGGAGCGCTTCCGGCAAGCGTCCACGCGTGCCTGCACGCGTGCAGGCACGCGTGGAAGCTTTCCTGGCAGTGCTTCAGAAGCACTGCAGGGAGCCCCCCAGAGCTCCAGAAGCGCTTCACGAGAGCGTCCGAGGGCACGCCAGGAAAGCTTTCCGGCGTGTGTTTTTTTCCCGGGGAGCTCTCTGAGAGCTAGAAGGTTTTAGATTAGAAGCGGGACGGTGGTGGTGCCCGCCAGGAGCTCCTCCACGGCGGTCAACGTCCGCCGCAGCAATTCGCCCGAGCCGGAAGCCCGTCCGGGAGCGCTTCCGGCACGCGTCCACGCGTGCCTGCACGCGTGCAGGCACGCGTGGAAGCGTTCCTGGCAGCGCTTCAGAAGCGCTGCAGGGGAGCCCCCCAGAGCTCTTTAGGAAAGATTTCCCGTTCCCGAGGGCTCTTCGACATCCGGGTTGTGGACGCTACCAAGTTGCTCTCCGGTCTTTGCCGCCAGCAGCCCATCTTCGCCGCTCCAGAATCCCCGCAGCGCCTCGTGTGAGGTCGCAGCGGGTCCGGGAGCGCTTCCGGCACGCGTCCACGCGCGCCTGGACGCGTGCAGGCACGCGCGGAAGCGTTCCTGGCAGCGCTTTCGAGCGCTGGGAGCCCCCCAGACCTCTCCCGGGAAGAGTTCCCCTTCCCGGGGGTCTTTTCGCTCTCTGGGTTTTGGACGCTACCAAGTGGACGCTACCAAGTTGCTCTCCGGTCTTTGCTCTCCGGGCTTCTCTTCGTCATCGATGAGCTAGAGAAATTCCGGCGCGGGGTGAAGCTAGTTGGCCGACCCGGCCTTAAGAGACAAAGTGGTGACTTTGGGTCGGTTTTGCTAAGATTTGAAAGATATTTGACTATTAATGTTGAGAAACCAGATTTTTCGCACCTGTAGTGGGTTATGCCGCGTCTGCCAGTCAAATTCTCAGGTTCGTAGGTGCAGTATTACTATCAAAACACTCGGAGGAACCGACGTTGGATAAAAACAGAAAAACGTGATTTTTCAATTTTTTCGTGTCTCGCTCCAGAAGCTTTCTTCATGTGTTCCGAGAAGCGCGGTGTGAGGAAGAGCTCTACAAGGGTCCCGGCGGTAACCTGGTTGACGGTTTACCGCCGGTTCCCAGTACCTCGTAGAGCTCTTTGTCATCGATGAGCTAGAGGAATTCAGGCGGGGTGGAGCTAGGTGGCCGACCCGACCAAAATAGACACTGTGACAACTTTGGCTGGGTTTTGCTGAGATTTGAAAGATATTTGACAATTCATATTAAGAAAGCAAATTTTTCGCACCTGTAGTGGGTTATGCCGCGTCTGCCAGTCAAATTCTCAGGTCCGTAGGTGCCTTATTATTCTTAAAACACTTGGAGCAACCGACTTTGGATAAAAACCGAAAAAATAATTATTTTTCGAGTTTTTCGGCTCTTCCTTAGAAGCTTCCTTCATCATCGATGAGCTAGAGAAATTCCGGCGCAGGTTGGAGCGAGTTGGCCGACCCGACCAGCGCAGTGGTGTTGGGTCGGTTTTGGTAATATTTGAAAGATATTTGACAATTCATTTTAAGAAAGCGGATTTCTTGCACCGTGGAAGACTATGAGGGCCTCTGCGTCTTAATCTGCGCTCCGTCGGCGCACTTTTACTATCGAAACACTTGGAGCAACCATCTTCATGTCGACATGAAAACAATTTGTTTTGCCTTTTTCGAGAAATGCTTCCAGAAGCTCTCTCTTTCGATTCTGAGCGCTCTCACGTGCGGAAGGAGCTCTACGAGGTTCCCGGCGGTGACCAGGTTGACGGTTCACCGCCGGCGCCAGTTCCGGGGCGCTGGAGAGTTAGTTGGCACAAAATCTCGACGGCCTTTTTGCTGACTTCTGGTCGGTTCAAAATTTTGTTCTCGAAATTCAAATTCGTTAAAGCTCTAGTATTTTTTCTCCTGATATTCGATATTATTTCCGCTCGCCGTCTAGATCTCAGCTCGATCGGGTACCTTTTACTGCCAAAAAAGAGGCAGGCGGGATCGGCCGTTTCGAGTTATCTCGACATGCGTTGTCGGTTTGTTGTACTTAACTCGAGCTATAGGACAGCTACAGAGCTAATACTTACAGAAACCGATTCAGAATGATGAGGCGCGTTCGTCTGTTGAACCCAGAGCTCTGAACTCGGTCTGCTACTCGAGCTAGGTCTGCAAAACTATTCGTACTGTTCGAGTCATCTTCAGAGGTGTTGGTTTTCTGCACTTAACTCGGGCTGGAGGGGGGCTACAGGGCTCGTAATCACAGGAACCGATTCGGAGACATCTGGCGCGTCCGCCTGTCGCATAGAGAGGTCTGAACTCGGTCTGCTACTCGAGCTAGATTCGAAACTATTCGTATTGTTCGAGTCACCTTGAGAGGTGCTGTCGATTATCGCACGTAACTCGGGCTCTAGGAGGGCTACAGAGCTGATACGCACAAGAAACTGATTCGATATTATCGTGCGGGCTCGTCTGTTGCAGCCAGAGGTCTGAGCTGGGTTTGCTACTCGGGCTAGGCCCGCAAAACTATTCGCATTCTTCAAGTCACCTTGGCAGGTGTTGTCACTTTTCTGTATTAAACTCGGGCTGTAGGATAGCTACGAGCTGGTACGCACAGCAAACGATCCAGAAGCATCAGGGGCGTTCGGCTGTTGTACCGAGAGGTTTGAAATCGCTCGGGCTGAAAAACTATTCGTTCTTTACATTTTTTTGACATTATATATGGCCAGGAAGCTCTACGAGTCCCCCGGCGGTAAGAAAGGTTGACGGCTTACCGCTGGCGCCCAGTAATTCCGGCGCGCTGAAGAGCTAGTTGGCAAGAAAAATCTCGACGGACCTTTTGCTGACTTTGGTCGGTTGAAGTTTTTCTGTACTTAACTCGAGCTATAGGACAGCTACAGAGCTGATACTTACAGACAGACACCGATTGAGAATCATCAGGCGCGCTCGTCCGTTGCATCCAGAGGTCTGAACTCGGTCTGCTGCCCGAGCTAGGTCCGCGAAACTATGCGTATTGTTCGAGTCATCTTGAGAGGTGCTGTCGGTTTTCTGCACTTAAGTCGGGTTGTAGGGGGTCTACAGGGCTGGTAATCACAGGAATCGATTTGGAGACATCAGACGCGTCTGCCTGCCGCATTTAGAGGTCTGAACTCGGTCTGCTACTCGAGCTAGTTTCGCGAAACTATTCGTATTGTTCGAGTCATCTTGAGAGGTGCTGTCGATTCTCGCACGTAACTCGGGCTGTAGGAGAGCTACAGAGCAGATACGCACAGAAACTGATTCGATATCATCGTGCGCGTTTGTCTGTTGCATCCAGAGGTCTGAACTCGGTTTGCTACTCGGGCTAGGTCCGCAAAACTATTCGTATTCTTCAAAATGAATTTGGCAGGTGTTGTCACTTTTCTGCATTGAACTCGGATAGGATTGCTACGAGCTGGTACGCACAGCAAACGATCCAGAAGCATCAGGGGCGCTCGGCTGTTGCATCGAGAGGTCTGAAATCGCTCGGGCTGAAAAACTATTCGTTCTCTGCAATTTGTTTAATATTACTGGGAGCCGGCAGTAAACCGTCAACCATGTTACCGCCAGGAGCCTCGTAGAGCTCTTGTCTGCACGGCGCTGCTCGGAACACATGGAGGAAGCTCTCTTACGCGTGAACTGAACAACGTCATCGTTTTTCAGTTTCGACCGAAAGTCGGTTACTTCAAGTGTTTTGATAGTAGCTGGGATCCGGCGGTAAACCGTCCACCAGGTAACCGCCGGGAGCCTCGTAGAGCTCTGCTCTCGCGCGGCGCTGCTCGAAGCACACGAAAGAAGCTTTCTCAAGCGTGAAGAAAAAAGATCGAAAAATATGTTTTTTTTATTTCGCATCTTCGCTTCGTGGACCTAGCTCGAGTGCCAGACCGAGATCGACCTCTCGATGCGAGAAAAGAACGCGCTGGGTGATACTGGATCGGTTTATATGCGCACCACCTCTGTAGCTCTTCGAAATCTTCAGTTAAGGGAAACCGACAAGATTTGTCAAAATGACTCGTATAATACGAATAGTTTCGCATCTAGCTCGAGTAGCAGACCGAGTTCAGACCTCTCGATGGAACAGACGAACGCGCCTGATGATTCTGAATCGGTTTCTGTAAGTATCAGCTCTGTAGCTGTCCTAAATCTCGAGTTAAGTACAGAAAACCGTCAACGCGTGTCAAGATGACTCGAAGGGGCCGACGGTCCCCTCAAGTCTTTTGATAGTAATATTGCAGCTACGGACCTGAGAATTTAACTGGCAGACGCGGCATAACCCGCTACAGGTGGGAAAAATACCTGTTCTTAAAACGAACTTTCAAATTTTGCACAAAGATAGAAAAACCGACCCCAAGACGTCACATTGTCTCTTAAGGCCGGGTCGGCCAACTAGCTCCACCCTGCGCCCGAATTCCTCTTAGCTCATCTTGCCGAAGAGCTCTACGAGGTATACATGGTCGGGAAGCTCTACGAGTCCCCCGGCGGTAAGAAAGGTTGACGGTTTACCGCCAGCGCCCAGTTTCGCACCTGTAGTGGGTTATGCCGCGTCTGCCAGTCAAATTCTCAGGTCTGTGGGTGCAGTATCACTATCAAAACACCTGGAGCAACCGACTGTGTTCTTAGTCATCTTGACACGCGTTCACGGTTTTCTGTACTTAACTCGAGATTTCGGAGAGCTACAGAGCTGATACTTACAGAAACCGATTCAGAATACCTCGTAGAGCTCTCCGGCATCGATGAGATAGAGGAATCCCGGCGCGGGGTGGAGCTAGTTGGCCGACCCGACCCAAAGAGACAATGTGACAACTTTGGGTGGGTTTTGCTAAGATTTGAAAGAGATTTGACAAATCATTGTAAGAAAGCAAATTTTACGCACCTGTAGTGGGTTACGCCGCGTCTGCCAGTCAAATTCTCAGGTCCATAGGTGCAGTACTACTATCAAAACACTTGGAGCAATCGACTTTGGATGAAAACCGAAAAATCGTTATTTTTCGAATTTTTCGGCTCTCGCTTCAGAAGCTTTTCTTCATCATCGATGAGCTAGAGGAACTCCGGCGCAGGGTGCAGCTAGTTGGCCGACCCGACCAGAAGAGACAATGCGACAATTTTGGGTCGGTTTTCCTACGATTTGAAAGATATTTGACAATTCATTTTGAGAAACCAGATTCTTCGCACCTGTAGTGGGTTATGCCACGTCTGCCAGTCAAATTCTCAGGTCCGTAGGTGCAGTAATACTATCAAAACACTTGGAGCAACCGACTGTGTTCCGAGTCATCTTGACACGCGTTCACGGTGTTTTGTACTTAACTCGAGATTTCGGATAGCTACAGAGCTGATACTTACAGAAAGCGATTCAGAATCATCAGGCGCGTTCGTCTGTTGCATCCAGAGGTCTGAACTCGGTCTCCTACTCGAGCTAGGTCCGTAATTGTTTTTGTATTCTTCGAGTCATTTTGACCAGTGATGTCGGTTTTCTGTACTCAACTCAAGATTCAGAGGAGCTACAGAGCTGGTACGCACATAAACCGATTCAGTATGACCAGGCGTGTTCGTCTGTTGCACGAAGAGGCCTGAACTCGGTCTGCTACTCGAGCTAGGTCCACGACACTGTTCGTATTTCTCAAGTTCTCTTTACAGGCGCTGTGGGCATTCTGTACTTAACTCGAGCTGTAGGTGAGCTGGCGAGCTGGTTCGCACAGAAACCGATCCAGAATCATCAAGGGCGTTTGGCTGAAGCATCTAGAGCTCTGAACAGAGTCTGCTACTCGAGCTAGGTCCGCAAAACTATGTGTATGCGACCGATTTGTTTGAGTTTCTTTGCTCTCGCGTAAGCTTCCTTCACGTGTTCCGAGGAGCGCTGGGAAAAGAAAGAGCTCTACGAGGTCCCCGGCGGTAGCCTGGTTGACGGTTTACCGCCGGTTTCCAGTTGCTCTCCGGGTTTTGGACGCTACCAAGTTCAACCATTCATTTGAGCTTTAGAATTTTTTCCCGTGATATTCGACCTTATTCCCGCTCGCCGTCTTAATCTCAGGTCGATCGGGTAGATATTACTGCCAAAAGCACAAAGGCGGGATCGGCCGTTTGGGGTCATCTTGACACGCGTCGTGGGTTTTCTGTACTTAACTCGAGCTATAGGACAGCTACAGAGCTGATACTTACAGAAACTGATTCAGAATCATGAGGCGCGTTTGTATGTTGAATCCAGAGGTCTCAAGTCGGTCTGCTGCTCTAGCTAGGTCCGCGAAACTATTTGTATTGTTCGAGTCATCTGGAGAGGTGCCGTCGGTTGTCTGCACTTAACTCGGTCTGTAGGGGGGCTACAGGGCTGGTAGTCACAGAAACTGATTCGGAGACAGCGCGTCCGCCTGTCGCATGCCGAGGTCTGAACTCGGTCTGCTACTGAGCTAGGTCCGCAAAACTATTCGTATCGTTCGAATCATCTCGACAGGGACTGTCGGTTTTCTGTACTTAACTCGAGCTCTAGGGGAGCTACAGAGCTGATACGCACAGAAACCGATGCAGAATGATCAGGCGCTCTAGTCTGTTGCATCCAGAGGTCTCAAGTCGGTCTGCTGTTCTAGCTAGGTCCGCGAAACGATTCGTATTGTTCGAGTCATCTTGAGAGATGCTGTCGGTTTTCGCACGTAACTCGGGCTGTAGGAGAACTACAGAGCTGATACGCACAGAAACTGATTCTGAATCATGGTGCGCCTTCGTCGGTTGCATCCAGAGGTCTGAACTGGGTTTGCTACTCGGGCTAGGTCGCAAAACTATTCGTATTCTTCGGGTCACCTTAACAGATATTGTCGCTTTTCTGTTTTCAGCTCGGGCTGTAGGAAGGCTACAGAGCAGGTACGCACAGAAACCGATCCAGAAGCATCAGGAGCGTTCGTCTGTTGCATCGAGAGGTCTGAAATCGGTCTGCTACCCGATCTAGGTGCTCTCAGTTATTTGCATTCGACCGATGGTGAATTTCTTCACTGAACTCGAGCGGCCGAAAAATCAGAAGGAAAGCATGAGGCTTGCAGCATCCAGACGCTTGGTTTGGGTCTGTTGTGAACGCAGACGCCAAACACGGACTCGTACTCTGCTACTTTCCCCCAGACGGTATTTTCTACACGCTGCAGATGAGCTACAGAACTGCTCAGCAACAGCAATGGGATATCACTAGACGCCTGAGATCAATATGCTATCAGCTCGGGCTGACAAACTATTCGTTCTCTGCTATTTGTTTTTTTGACATAATATATGGTCAGGAAGCTCTACGAGTCCCCCGGCGGTGAGAAATGTTGACGGTTTACCGCCGGCGACCAGTTCCGGCATGGGGTGGAGCTAGTTGGTCGACCCGGCTAGAAGGGACAATGTGACAACTTGTTGGTCGGTTTTGCTAAGATTTGAAAGATAGTTGACAATTCATTTTTTTATATATTTATAAAAAAAAAAAACAAAAAAAAAAAAAAAAAAAAAAAAAAAAAAAAAAAAAAAAAAAAAAAAAAAAAAAAAAAAAAAAAAAAAAAAAAAAAAAAAAAAAAAAAAAACGCATAGACGACTATGAGGGTCTCTGCGTCTTAACATCAGCTCTGTAGGCGCACTTTCACTATCACTATCAAAACACTTGGCGGAACCAACTTCATGTCGACATGAATAACAACGATTTGCACTTTCTCGTGCTTCCAGAAGCTCTCTCTTTCGATCCTGAGCACTCACGTGCAAGGAGCTCTACGAGGATCTGGCGGTGACCAGGTTGATTGACATTTTTTCGTGTCTACTTTAAGTCGGTTCCTGGAAGTGAACTAAAACCTAAACTGGCTCTACAGAGCTGAGCTGCTCTGGGAACAAAATTAATATGCCAATGCTCGGCGTAAAAATCTGCTTGCTTAAAATGAATGGTCAAATATCTTTCAAATGCCAGCAAAATCGACCCAAAAATGTCACATTGTCTCTTCTGGTCGGGTCGACCAACTAGCTTCACCCCGCGCCAGAATTCCTCTAGCTCATCGATGGCGAGAAGCTCTACGAGGTAAACCGTCAACCACGTTACCGCCGGGAGCCTCGTAGAGCTCTTTTCTCGCGCGGCGCTGCTTGGAACACATGGGAAAAGCTTTCTCAAGGATGAGCTGAGAAAATCAAAAAATTACGTTTCCAGTTTTTGGTTGGCAAAGTCGGTTCCTCCAAGTGTTTTGATAGTAATATTGAGCTACGGACCTGAGATTGCACTGGCAGACGCGGCATAACTCACTACAGGTGCGAAAAACCTGCTCTCAAAATGAATTGGCAAATATCTTTGAATTCTTCGCACTTGGTAGCTCATCGCCTGGCGCCCGACGTGGCTGATGGCGGGGGCCCGGCATATTGGCAGGCATGCTGCTTCCAGCAGTTCGAGCAGATACGCAGTTGCATAGCGCCCCTGCTAAGCACCACCGTCATCGTAACCAACGCTGTAGTCACCCCTCGCGCGTTTCGCGGCCCCGCAGGGAGCTCCACCGAAGGCCCCAGTGGCCAGCGCTGGAACCAACAATCATTGTCAGCACCATCTCATTGCAGCCAACACCCCATCAACGAAATCAGAACGAGGGCCCCGCTTCTCACCTAAGTGCCACTGGAACCCGCGGCCCGAATCGCCTGACCCCCAAACACCTTTTGGCTCCAGCGGTGACCCGCTCATCGTGACTTTGACTGCGCTCACGCAAGTATTACTCGTTCATGTTATCTTTCTGCCAGGATTTGGTCATGGGCTCAGGCAGCAATTCTGTCTCGACGAGAAGGTTGCTGTTTCTGCTGGTGAGCTGGCCGACAAAGTGGAGGCTTTCGCAACGAAGAGGTTCAAACAAGGCAGGCTTTCTGCAGCCGAGGTCAATGAGCTGATGGCGATGTCAGGTCGAGCTGCTCCAGCGAACCCCAACCACGCCCATCGTGATCTAGTGACTGGCCTTCGGAAAAGATCCAGAATGCCCGAAGTGTACCAAGCTATGATCGACTTGTGGGACTACGACTCCATTCAAAGGCGCAGTATCTAGTGAACTTCCGCTGCCATACGAAGTTCGACTCCCTGGCAGATGAACCTGATGCGTGGACTACCTTCCCAGAAGGCGCTGTCCTCAACCGAGCCAGATTTCCCCGGAGAGCTCTCTGAGAGCTAGAGGGTTTGCAATAAGATTAGAAGCCGGACGGTGGTGGTGCCCGCCAGCAGCCCATAACTCGTAGAGCTTGCCTTAGCTAGTTGCTGGAAGCTTAAAGTAATTCTGGGGCGCTGGAGAGCTAGTTGGCAAGAAAAAATCTACGGAACTGTTGGCGACTTTTGGTCGGTTAAGAATTGTGTTCTCGGAAATTAGCAATTCGTTAGAGCTCTAGTATATTTCCCCGTGATATTCGATCTTATTCCCGCTCGCCATCTTGGTCTCAGCTCGATCGGGTACCTTTTACTGCCAAAAAGCAGGCAGGCGGGATCGGCCGTTTCGAGTCATCTCGACATGCGTTGTCCGTTTTTTGTACTTAACTCGAGCTAGAGGAGAGCCACAGAGCTGATACTTACAGACACCGATTCAGAATGATGCGGCGCGTTTGTCTCTTGAATCCCGAGCTCTGAACTCGGTCTGCTGCCCGAGCTAGGTTCTCGAAACTATTCGTATTGTTCGAGTCATCTTGAGAGGTGCGGTCGGTTTTCTGTACTTAACTCGAGCTAATAGGGGGGCTACAGGGCTGGTAATCACAAAAACCGATTTGGTGACATCAGGCGCGTCGATCTTTTGTATTCAGAGGTCTGAACTCGGTCTGCTACTCGAACTAGGTCCGCGAAACTATTCGCTACAGAGCTGTAGGAGAGCTACAGAGCTGATACGCACCGAAACTGATTCGATATTATCGTGCGCGTTCGCCTGTTGCATCCAGAGGTCTGAACTCGGCTTGCTACTCGGGCTAGGTCCGCAAAACTATGTCTATTCTTTGAGTCACCAGGTCTTGTCCCTTCCCTGTATTAAACTCGGGCTGTAGGATAGCTACGAGCTGGTACGCACAGCAAACGATCCAGACGCATCAGGGGCGTTCGGCTGTTGTATTCAGAGGTCTGAAATCGCTCATACTGAAAAACTATTTCTCTGGAATTTTTCTGACATTATGGGAACAAGCGGTGAAACGTCAACTTGGTCACCGCCGGGAACCTCGTAGAGCTCCTTGCACGCGTAAGAGTGCTCAGATTGAAAGCAAACACCTTCTCGGGACATTTCTAGAAAAACGTCGAATTCTATTCCCGCTGTCAACGTAGTGTCGGTGCCTCCTAAGTTTGCCAGAATTCCTCTAGCTCATCGATGCCGAAGAGCTCTACGACGTACTGGGCGCCGGCGAAACCGTCACCTGCTTACCGCCGGGGACTTCGTAGAGCTCTGGTCCCCCAGCTCCTAGCAACACGTGAAGCAAGCTTAAGCGAGAGCCCAAAAACTTTTAAAAATGTCACATACAAATAATTTTGCGGACTTGGCTCGAGAAGCAGACTCTGTTCATAGCTCTAGATGCTTCAGCCAAACGCCCTCGATGATTCTGTTCGGTTCCCCGCGCACCAGCTCGCTGGCTGTGCTACAGCTAGAGTTAAGTGCAGAATACCGACAGGGGGACTTCAGAAATACGAATAGTATTGTGAATCTAGCTCGAGTAGCAGAACGAGTTTGGGCTTCTCGATGCAATTGAATTGGTGCATGTAGAGAAAACCAACGCCACTGCCAAGATGACTCCAATAACACCAACAGTTCGACGGACCTAGCTCGAGTAGCGGACCGAGTTCAGGCCTCTGCGTGCAACAGACATACACGCCCGATGATTCTGAATCGAATCTGTAAGTATCCGAAATCTCGAGTTAAGTACCGAAAACTGTGAACGCGTGTCAAGATAACACGGAACGCAATTGATTGCTGCAAGTTTTTTGATAGTGATATTGCAGCTACGGATCTCCATAACCTACTACACGTGAGAGGAACACAGGTTCGCAGAATGAAACTGGACCGGGCGGTAAACCGTCAACCAGGTTTTTGAGTTTGAGTCAGGGCGCGGACAGCTGTGACAGCTGAGCCCTAAGACTCCCAAACGGAGCACAGGGTAGCTAGAGAGGGCATCTCTTATCATCACACTGCCGAGCCACTGAGGCATAGGCAACGGAATAGGATGCAGGAACAAGGAAAAGGATGCAGTACAACATGTGAAATTGTAAAGGTGTTGGAGAGCTCCAAGCAAGATGAAATGAGTCAGCTGCTTGGATGAAAGATGCTACCCAAAATGTGCTCCACGGCCATACAGAGCCGTTGTGCTGCAATCATCTCACAAAACATGACAGAAGCAGAGGCATCAAGCGAGACAGCTTCCTCCGCCACCAACTGCCACGTCCCGTGTACACACAAATCTATACACCATCCTGCAGCACATCCCTCCACAGAGCGACCTCCGTCGAAGAATCCACGGAGGCCGTCTAGTTTTGTTTTACTCGCATGTTCAATAAGTGAGGTATGGAACGTAACGTAACTATTTCTGGTTCTGGCCAACCATGTCAGCCTGTCAGCTCTTTCGTTTCCTTCTCGATAGATCCACTTGAACATATTGTGGCCCCAACTCGGAGGCCTCATACCATACAACACAGAGATATGATCCACCTGGTTTGAATGTCGCCAAGAATGTGCTTGTAGATAATATTGGATGTTGCCCAGAGACCGTTAATCAAATTCACCCCTGTGGAGGAGTCACCAATCAATTCCGTCGGTATCGAGTCCCGAGGCTCCGCATTCCACTCCGATGCATGTTCATTAATGTACGCAAGTCGTTTCTCCATCTTCTCGTCCTCCTTCCTTTGCTGCTCCTCCGTCTTCCCCCTCTCCTCCTCCTCCCTAGCATATCCCGCAGGTTGTGCATGTTTGAAATAACAGTACCCCCACGCCTCCTCCATGTTAGTAACATCCAGTGCCCGCTTCAGAAATTCTTTCCATCCCTGACGTGAAAAGGATAACGTATGATACCAATCCTTCCCTGATACCAACTCGAAAATGTAATGGAAGTTTCTCAACGCCAGTGGTCTCCCCCCCTCATGCCGACGCGTCATTAATGGGCGATCTTTCCAAGGCAGTGATGCAATGAAGGCCTGCCGTCGGTCAGTCCACTCCCCCGACCATGCAAAAATACATTCTCTAGCCTGCATATGCGAGTCCCCTGTGCTACGATGATGAGGTGGAGCCACCCGTCGCCGCTTGTTTGCAGCGATTTCCTGCGACGGCAACTCAACAGAGGAACGCTTTTGCGACAGAGAATCCTGAGATGGATGGGATGTCTTTGCACGCTTATGCATCTGGGAAATCAGATTGCGCCGATGCGCGGGTAATTGTGTCTGAGAACCAGGGAGCTCAAAGGAATCAACAGCATGCATCGTCTCACACACGTCAGGATGACTTCCCATTGATGCCGAGCACACAACACTTGGTAGCACATACATGGGTTCATCCTGATGTTGTCTCTTGGCCGGCGGTGGCACACACGCAGCAAAGACGTTGGGGCCAGGCTTGCCTGAAGAATCAAAAGTACCTGGAGGAATCTGTGCGGGCGTTGGGTTCAGGCGTTTCACAGCAAACGTACAGTCCTGAGCCCACTGCCACTGACGAAACAAAAATAGCTGCACAAGAGACGGCCGTCCCAATTCCAGGGGCATACGCCGCCCACGTTTGTACAAGTTGCATAAGTATATACTCCAATCCATGTCGGCAGGTTTCGGGCGGCGTACCATAGAACACCATATTTTACCTTCCCACGTGTGCAACTGTTTCAAGGTGTGGTGGTCCGCTGGCATGCCTTCAACACCGAAAAGTACAAAACTACGCAACCTAGATTCATAATGCTTGATTTTCTTCTGGAAGGGTACAGCACGATTCGTATAAAACTTGCGGAACTGACTAAATCGCTTCCAACCCCGAGCCAATTTCCAAGCCACATCATGGTGTTTGTCAGTCTTGGTCGTGACCAGGCAACCCAGGCACTCCATTTCAGAGCATCGCGGAAGACACAGGGTACCGAGATCGTTCACCTGGACAACGAGGTTCCCCGTCGAGGCGCCTTCAGAGTCCCCCCCAAAGGCAAGATAGTGTAGTGAGGAATCTTTCCATCTGAAACCGTGTGTATACAGCTGAGCCGAGAAGTCCCCCACCATACGTGTGAGCTCAGTCTTTGATTTCGAGAAAAGCAAAATGTTCTCGGCCCAGAGCGCATGAGTAAGATACCTCCCACCAGCCTCCTCCCCCAAATCGTACCCCAGCTTCTCCTCCTCCCAATTCAGTACAATCCTATCCCTATACAATCCTATCCTACAGGTTACCGCCGGGAACCTCGTAGAGCTCTTTTCTTGCACGGCGATCGTCGGAACACATGGAGAAAGCTTCTGAGCGAGAAACGAAAAAAAACTTGAAAAAAACACGCTTTTCTGTTTTTATCCAAAGACGGTTCCGCCAAGTGTTTTCACAGTAATACTGCACCTACAGGCCTGAAAATTTACTGGCAGACGCGGTATAACCCACTACAGGTGCGAAAAATCTGCTTTCTCAAAATGAATTGTCAAATATCCTTTAATGTTTCACAAAACCACCCAAACTGGGCGCCGGCGGTAAACCGTCAACCTTTGTTACCGCCGGGGGACTCGTAGAGCTTCCTGATCATACATAATGTTAAAAAAGTTGTAGAAAACGAATAGTTTTTCAGCCCCAGCGATTGCAGACCTCTCGATGCAACAGCCGAACGCCTCTCATACTTCTGGATCGTTTTCTGCGCGTACCAGCTCGTAGCTCTTACAGCCCGAGTTCAATGCAGAAGAGGAACGAAATCTGCCAAGGTAACTTGAAGAATGCGAATAGTTTTGCGGAGCTAGTCCGAGAGGCAAACCCAGTTCAGACCTCTGGATGCAACAGACGAGCGCGCAGAATGATTTCGAATCAGTTTCTGTGCGTATCAGCTGTGTAGCTCTCCTACAGCCCGAGTTACGTGCGATTATCGACAGCACCTGTCAAGATAACTCGAACAATACGAATGGGTTTGCGAACCTAGCTCGAGTAGCAAACCGAGTTCAGACCTCTGAATGCGACAGGCGGACGCGCCTGATGTCCGAATCGATTCCTGTGGTTATGCCCCCTGCAGCCCCCCTACAGACCGAGTTAAGTGCAGAAAACCGACAGCACCTCCCAAGATGACTCGACCAATACGAATAGTTTCGCGAACCTAGCTCGAGTAGCAGACCGAGTTCAGACCTCTAAATGCGACAAGCGAACGCGCCTGATGTCTCCGAATCGATTCCTGTGATTATGAGCCCTGTAGCCCCCCTACAGCCCGAGTTAAGTGCAGAAAACCGACAGCACCTCTCAAGATGACTCGAACAGTACGAATAGTTCGCGACCTAGCTCGGGAAGCAGACCAAGTTCAGAGCTCTGAATTAACAGACAAACGCGCCCGATGATTTTGAATCGGTTTCTGTAAGTATCAGCTCTGTAGCTGTGCTACAGCTCGAGTTAAGTACAAAAAACCGACAACGTCTGTCAAGATGACTCGAATAATACGAACAGGTTTGCGGACCTAGCTCAGCTAGCAGACCGAGTTCAGACCTCTGGATGCGACAGACGAACGCGCCTGATCATTCTGAATCGATAAGGTGTGCTTACAAACTCTGTAGCTGTCCTGTATCTCGAGTTGAGTCCAATATACCGACAGAGCGTATCAAGATGACTCGAAACGGCCGATCCCGCCACAGTGCTTTTCGATAGTAATATTCACCCGATCGAGCTGAGATCAAGATGGCGAGCGGGAATAAGATCAATCATCACGGGAAAAAATACTAGAGCTCTAACGAATATTCAAATTTTGAGAACATAACTGGGCGCCGGCGGTAAACCGTCAACCTTTCTTACCGCCGGGGGGACTCGTAGAGCTTCCTGACCTCGTATAATGTCGTAGAGCTTCCTGAGTCGAGACTGGGCGCCGGCGGTAAACCGTCAACCTTTCTTACCGCCGGGGGACTCGTAGAGCTTCCTGATCATATATAATGTCGAAAACAATTGCAGAGAACGAGTAGTTTTTCATCCGAAGCGATTTCAGACCTCTCGATGCAACAGCCGAACGCCCCTCATGTCTCTCGATCGTTTTCTGTGCGCACGAGCTCCGTAGCTCTCCTACAGCCCGAGTTACGTGCGAAAATCGACAGCACCTCTCAAGATCACTCGAACAATAGAAATAGTTTTGCAAATCAAGCTCGAGTATCAGCAGAGTTCAGACCTCTGAATGCAACAGGCGGACGCGCCTGATGTCTCCGAATCGATTCCTGTGATTACCAGCCCTGCAGCCCCCTTACAGCCCGAGTTAAGTGCAGAAAATCGACAGCACCTCTGAAGATCACTTGAACAATACGAATAATTTCGCGGACCTAGCTCGGGCAGCAGGCCGAGTTCAGGGCTCTGAAAGCGACAGGTGGACGCGACTGATGTCTCCGAATCGATTCCAGTGATTACCAACCCTGCAGCCCCCTTACAGCTCGAGTTAAGTGCAGAAAACGGACAGCACCTCTCAAGATGACTCGACGAATACGAATAGTTTTGCGAACCTAGCACGGGCAGCACACCGCGTTCCGAGCTCTGGATTCGGCAGGTGGACGCGCCTGATGTCTCCGAATCGAGTCCTGTGAGTACGAGCCCTGTAGCACCCTTACAGCCCGAGTTAAGTGCCGAAAACTGTCAGCACCTCTCAAGATGACTCCAACAACACGAATAGTTTCGCGGACCTAGCTCGGGCAGCAGACCGAGTTCAGACCTCTAGATGAAACAGACGAACGCGCTTGATGATTCGCAATCGATTTCTGTGAGAATGACCTCTGTAGCTGCCCTACAGCTCGAGTTATGTACAAAATACCGACAACGCGTATCAAGATGGCTCGAAACAGCCGATCCCGCCGCGATGCCTTTTTTGCAGAAATATTTACCCGATCGAGCTGAGATTAAGATGGCGAGCGGGAATAAGATCGAATATGGTCAGAAAGAATACTAGAGCTCTAACGAATGTTTGAATTTCGATAACAACATTTTCAACCGACCAAAAGTCAGCAAAAGGTCCGTCGAGATTCTCCTTCCCAACTAGCTCTCCAGCGCCCCGGAATTACTCTCAAGCTTCCAGCAATAACTTGCTAAGGGAAGCTCTACGAGTTATTTTCCTTGCCAACTGGCTCTCCAGCGCCCCGGAATTACTCTTAAGCTTCCAGCAACAACTTGCTAAGGGAAGCTCTACGAGTTAGTTCCGTCGAGATTTTTCGAGCCAACTAGCCCGCAAGTGCGTCCGAATTACTCTTAAGCTTCCAGCTGATAGCTCAGGGAAGCTCTACGAGTCAAGTTATCACTTTGTCCTTTCTGGCCGGATCGGCCAACTAGCTCCACCCCGCGCCGGAATTCCTCTAGCTCATCGATGCCGAAGAGCTCTACGAGGTACTACTCGTTCTCTGCAATTTTTCTGATATTATACTGGGATCCGGCGGTGAATCGTCAACCAGATAACCGCCGGAAACCTCGTGGAGCTTCGTTTCCGCGCAGAGTTCATCGGTCGAGTTAAGTCTAGAACTTGGTAGCGTCCAAAACCCGGAGAGCGAAGAGAACCCTGGGTACAAGAAATGACTGGCGCCGGCGGTGAACCGTCAACCTGGTCACCGCCGGGAAACTCGTAGAGCTCCTCGCACGCGTAAGAGTGCTCAGGAGCGAAGCAGGGAGCTTCTCGGGGTATTTCTAGAAAAAAATCAAATTCACATTTTTCCGTATCAATTTCATGTTGGTTGCTCCTCATTTTCCGATAGTAAAACTGGCTCTAGAGAGCTGAGCTGCTCAGGGAACAAAGTTTATATGTCAATGCTCGGCGTAAAATTATGTTTTCTCAAAATAAATTGTCAAATATCTTTGAAACTGGGCGCCGGCGGTAAACCGTCAACCTTTCTTACCACCTGGGGACTCGTAGAGCTTCCTGACAACATATAATGTCGAAAAAAACTTGCAGAGAACGAATAGTTTTTCAGCCCAAGCGATGTCAGACCTCTCGATGCAACAGCCGAACGCCCCTGATGCTTCTGGCTTGTCTTCTCTACGAGCTCTGCAGCTCTCCTAGAGCCCGAGTTAAGTGCTTAATCGACAGCACCTCTCAAGATGACTCGACCAATACGAATAGTTTGCCAAACCTAGCTCGAGAATCAGACCAAGTTCAGACTTCTGAATGCAACAGGTGGGCGCATCTGATGTCTCCGAATCGATAGCTGTGATTCCCAGCCCTGCAGCCCCCCTACAGCCCGAGTTAAGTGCAGAAAACCGACAGCACCTCTCAGGATGACTCGAACAATACGAATAGTTTCGCAGACCGTTCGGGCAGCAGACCGAGTTCCGAGCTCTGCATTCGACCGGAGGACGCGCCTCATGTCTCCGAATCGATTCCTGTGATTACCAGCACTGTAGCCCCCCTACAGCCCGAGTTAAGTGCAGAAAACAAACAGCACCTCTAAAGATGACTCGAACAATACGAATAGTTTCGCGATTCTAGATCGGGCAGCAGACCGAGTCCAGAGCTCTGGATTCAACATACGAACGCGAACGATGATTCTAAATCAGTTTCTGTAAGTTTCAACTCTGAAGCTGTCATATAGCTCGAATTAAACGCAGAAAACCGAGAATGACTCGAATAATACGAATAGGTTTGCGGACCTAGCTCGGCTAGCAGACCGAGTTCAGACCTCTAGATGCAACAGATGAACGCGCCTGATCATTCTGAATCGATAAGGTGTGCTTACCAGCTCTGTAGCTGCCCTACAGCTCGAGTTAAGTGCGAAATACCGACAGCGCGTATCAAGATGACTCGAAACAGCCGATCCCGCCCGCGTGCTTTTTGGCAGTAAAAGGTACCCGATCGAGCTGGGAATAAGATGGCGAGCGGGAATAAGATCAATCATCACGGGAAAAAATACTAGAGCTCTAACGAATGTTCAAATTTTGAGAACCAAATGTTCAACCGACCAAAAATCACCAAAAGGTCCGTCGAGATTGTCCTTGCCAACTAGCTCTCCAGCGCCCCGGAATTACTCTTAGCTTCCAGCATTAACTTGCTAAGGGAAGGTCTACGAGTTATTTTATCGGGTCTGCCAACATTTCATTTCCAAAGTTGCCACATTGTCTCTTTTCATCGGGTCGGCCAACTAGCTCCACCCCGCGCCGAAATTCCTCTAGCTCATCGATGCCGAAGAGCTCTACGAGGTGAGCGTCCAAAACCTGGAGAGCAGAACCCTGGGAACAAGGAATGAAGAGGGCTGGGGGGCCCCCCTGAAGCGCTGCGGAAGCGCTGCCAGGAACGCTTCCTCGCGTGCCTGCGCACGCGTGGACGCGTGCCGGAAGCGCTCCCGGACCCGCTGCGACCCCAAACGAACTGCTGCGAGGATTCTGGAGCGGCGGAGATGGGCTGCTGGCGGGCACCACCACCGTCCGGCTTCTAATCTAAAACCCTCTAGCTCTCAGAGAGCTCTCGGGGAAAACAAACTCACAAAATAACTCGTAGAGCTTCGCTTAGCAACTTGTTGCTGGAAGCTTCAGAATAATACCTTGTCATACCATCCGCGGCCTGGCTCAGCTGATTTGGCAGCTCTAACCATTCGTTTGGGCTGACAATTGCGCAGAGCGAAGCTTTGCATAACAGAAATTGCTCTCGAATTCTTAGCTCATTCCGTCGACTAATTCTTCTGAGCGAAGCCAAGAACCTCACCGCAGATTTACAGAAAAATTAGACATTGAAGATTTGCAGAAAATCTACTACGAAGTTCTCTGCTTCGATTCTGGGCACTCTTGCGCGTGGAAGGAGCTCTAAAAGGCTCCCGGCGGTGACCAGGTTGACGGTTCACCGCCGGCGGCAGTTCCGGGGCGCGCTAGTTCGCAAGAAAAATTCCCGGAGAGCTCTCTGAGAGCTAGAGGGTTTTAGACAAGGAACCGGCGGTAAATCGTCAATCTGGTTACCGCCGGGAACCTCGTAGAGCTCTTCTCTTGCATAGCAATCGTCGGAATACATAAAGAAAGCTTCTGGAGAAAGAAAGAAAAAAAACGAAAAATCACGTTTTTCTGTTTTTATCCAACGTCGGTTCCTCCAAGTGTTTTGATAGTAATACTGCACCTATGGGCCTGAAAATTTTACTGGCGGACGCGGCATAACCCACTGCAGGTGCGAAATATCTGCTTTCTCAAAATGAATTATCAAATATCCTTCAACTGGGCGCCGGCGGTAAACCGTCAACCTTTCTTACCGCCCGGGGACTCGTAGAGCTTCCTGACAATATATAGTGTGGAAAAAAAAGCAGAAAACGAATAATTTTCAGCCGAAGCGATTTCAGACCTCTCGATGTAACAGCCGAACGCCCCCGATGCTTCTGGATTGTCTTCTTCACGAGCTCTGTAGCCCTTCTACAGCCCGAGCAGTGTGTAAATCGACAGCACCTCTCAAGATGACACTAACAAAACGAATAGTTTGGCAATCCAGCTCGAGTACCAAACCGAGTTCAGACCTCTGAATGCAACAGGCGGACGCGTCTGATGTCTGCGAATCGACTCCTGTGATTACCAGCCCTACAGCCCTCCTACAGCCCGAGTTAAGTGCAGAAAACCGACAGCACTTCTCAGGATGACTCGAACAATACAATAGTTTCGCGGACTAGTTCGGGCAGCAGACCAAGTTCAGAGCTCTGCATTCGACAGGCGGACGCGCCTGATGTCTTTTACTGTGACCACCAGCACTGTAGCCCCCCCCCAGCCCGAGTGCAGAAAACCGAGAGCACTTCTCAAGATGACTCGAACAATACGAATAGTTATGCGATTCTAGATCGAGCAGCAGACCGAGTTCAGAGCTCTGGGTTCAACAGACGAACGCGCCTGATGATTCTGAATCGGTTTCTGTAAGTATCACCTCTGTAGCTGTCCTATAGCTCGAGTTAAATAGAAAAAACCGAGAGCGTCTGTTAAGTGACCCGAAAAATACGAATAGGTTTGTGGACCTAGCTCGGCTAGCAGACCGAGTTCAGACCTCTAGATTCAACAGGCGAACGCGCCTGATCATTCTGAATCGATTAACTGTGTTTACCAGCTCTGTAGCTGTCCTCAAGCTCGAGTTATGTACCTCGTAGAGCTCTTCGTTATCGATGAGCTAGAGGAATTCCGGCGCGGGGTGGAGCTAGTTGGCCGACCCGACCAGAAAGGACAAAGTGGTGACTTTGGGTCGGTTTTGCGCAGATTTGAAAGATATTTGACTATTCATTTTGAGAAAGCTGATTTCTACGCCGAGCATTGGCATATGAACTCCTCTCTGACAGCAGCTCAGCTCTCCCGATGTATTTTCTTGAGAGTTGACTTCCCGGAACTGAGCGAATGAACATCGTAAAAATCGAAAATCAAGATTTTCGAAAAATCTCTATTTCATGCCTCTACTTTGATTCTCAGCACTCTTATCAGTGTACGGAGCTCTACGAGGTTCCCGGCGGTGACTAGGTTGACGGTTCACCGCCGGCGCCAGTTCATAAAACCGTTATCGCGTGTCAAGATGACCCGAAACGGCCGATCCCGCCTGCCTGCTTTTTGGCAGTAAAAGGTACCCGATCGAGCTGAGATCAAAATGGCGAGCGGGAATGAGATCGAATATCATGGGAATAAATACTAGAGCTCCAACCAATTGTTGAATTTTGACAACGAAATTTTCAACCGACCAAAAGTTACCAAAAGGTCCGTCGAGATTTTTCTTGCCAACTAGCTCTCGAGCGCCCCGGAATTACTCTTAAGCTTCCAGCAATAACTCGCTAAGGAAAGCTCTACGAGTTATTTTTCGCAAAACCTATCAAAAGTTACCACTTTGTCCTGTCTGGCCGGGTGGGCCAACTAGCTGCACTCCGTGCCGGAATCGATGACGAAGAGCTCTACGAGGTGTTAGAAGCCAAACGGTGGTGGTCACCGCCAGCAGCACATCCCCGCCGCTCCACGATCCCCGCAGCGCCTCGCCTGACCCGGCAGCGTGTCCGGGAGAGCTTCCGGGAAGCGTCTACGCGTGCCTGCACGCGTGCAGGCACGCGTGGAAGCTTTCCAGGCAGCGCTTCAGAAGCGCTCCAGGGAACCCCCCAGAGCCCCGGAAGCGCTTCAGGGGAGCTTGCGAGGGCTCGCCAGGAAGGCTTTTGGGTGTGTGTCCTCCTTGCTCTCCGGGTTTTGAACGCAACCAAGTCTCGACGGACCTTTATCTCGCACAGCTCTTTGGCATCGATGAGCTAGAGGAATTCCGGCGCGGGGTGGAGCTAGTTGGCCCACCCAGCCGGGGCGGATACTGGGCGCCGGGGGACTCGTAGAGCTTCCTGACACCATATAATGTCGAAAAAAACACAGAAAAAAAAGTTTTTCAGCCCGAGCAATTTCAGACCTCTCGGATGCAACAACCGAACGCCCCCGATGCTTCTGGATTGTCTTCTGTGCGAGCTCTGTAGCTCTCCCATAGCCCGAGTTACGTACGTAAATCGACGGCACCTCTCAAGATGACTCGAACAAAACGAATAGTTTCGCGGACCTAGTTCGGACAGCAGACAGAGTTCGGAGCTCTGGATTCGAAAGGCGGACGCGCCTGATGTCTCCGAATCGGTTCCAGTGATTACCGGCCATGCAGCCCACCTACAGCCCGAGTTAAGTGCAGAGAACCGACAGCATCTCTCAAGATGACGGGCAGCAGACCGAGTTCAGAGCTCTGGATTCAACAGACAACGGCCACTGATGATTCTGAATCAGATTCTGTACGTATCAGCTCTGTAGCTGTCTTGTAGCTCGAGTTAAGTACAGAAAACCGAGAGCGTCTCTCAAGATGACTCGAATAATACGAATAGGTTTGCGGACCTAGCTCGGCTAGCAGACCGAGTTCAGACCTCTGGGTTCAACAGGCGAACGCGCCTGATCATTCTGAGTCGATTAGCTGTGCTCACCAGCTCTGTAGCTGTCCTGAAGCTCGAGTTATCTTGAGAAAACCGTCACCGCGTGACAAGATGACCCGAAACGGCCGATCCCGCCGCAGTGCTTTTTGGCAGTAAAAGGTACCCGATCGAGCTGAGATCAAGACGGCGAACGGGAATGAGATCGAATATCACGGGAAAAAATACTACAGCTCTAACAAATGGTTGAATTTCGAGAACAAAATTTTCAACCGACCAAAAGTCCTCAAAATGTCCGTCGAGATTTTTCTTGCCAACTAGCTCTCCAGCTCAACCAGGTTACCGCCGCGAGCCTCGTAGAGCTCTTTTCTCGCACGGCGCTGCTTAGAACATGTGGCAGGAGCTTTTCTGATACGCGAGCTCAAAACTCGAAAAAGTAGGCGTTTTTAGTTGTCACCCAACGACGGTTCCGCCAAGTGTTTTGATAGTAATCCTGCAGCTACGGACCTGAGAATTCATTGACAGACGCGGCAAACCCACTGCAGGTGCGAAAAATACCAAAATTTAAAACGAATGTTCAAATCTCTCACAAAGTTCGTCCAACCCAACTGGGCGCCGGCGGTAAACCGTCAACCTTTGTTACCGCCGGGGGACTCGTAGAGCTTCCTGACAACATATAATGTCGAAGAAAAACACAGCAAAAATATTTTTTTTGCCGAAGGAATTTCAGACCTCTCGGATGCAACAGCCGAACGCCCCGGATGCTTCTGGATTGTCTTCTATACGAGCTCTGTAGCTCTCCTACAGCCCGAGTTACATGCGTAAATCGGCAGCACCTCTCAAGATGACTCGAACAATACGAATAGTTTAAACCTAGCTCGAGTATTAGACCGAGTTCAGACCTATGCATGCGACAAGTAGACGCGTCTGATGTCTCTCAATCGATTCCTGTGATTACCAGCCCTGCAGCCCCCCACTACAGCTCGAGTTAAGTGCAGAGAACCGACAGCACCTCTCAAGATGACTCGAGAACAATACGAATAGTTTCGCGGACCTAGTTCGGGCAGCAGACAGAGTTCGGAGCTCTGGATTCGAAAGGCGGACGCGCATGATGTCTTCTGTACGAGCTCTGTAGCTCTCCTATAGCCCGAGTTACGTACGTAAATCGACGGCACCTCTCAAGATGACTCGAACAAAACGAATAGTTTCGCGGACTTAGTTCGGGCAGCAAACAGAGTTCGTAGCTCTCGATGATTCGAAGGCGGACGCGCCTGATGTCTCCGAATCGATTCCAGTGATTACCAGCCACGGAGCCCCCCAACGGCCCAGTGTCAACGTGCATCAGCATCCATACGTACTCCGCAGAGGGAAAGCGAAGAAAAACATAACAGGAATCAACGACGAAATCTTTGCAAATATATCAACGCCTTCACCCAAACATGCTGGTCCCGACGGGCAACCAGAGACTACCCGGCAACACCAAGGCAAACTACAAACTTATCCAGCCAAAATTGCGTTAATCTATAAGGAAAGAAGCGAAGGCAGAGAAAAGAGATTAGCAAATAATAAATTTTTGCGCTCAAAACCGCTCAATGTTGAGAGAAAATTGGAAGGCTCGTCCAATCGAAAGGTGGCTCAGGCCGGGATTCGTCACGGCCACCATTCTGATGCCAAGAATGGTGAGACTCGTTCACCGAAGGAAAGACGAAGAAGAAAGGAAGACAACGAAGCGGGAAAAACAAGAACGGGAAACAATCAAGGATAAGCGAACTCGGCCGGATAGAAAACCAAGGAGCTGCTGGACAGCATTGACATTGTCGACTGTCAGAACGCCTTGCTTTACATCTAGCTTACTTTTGGGCCACCGTTCATAATCTTCACTCGACTTCTGGCTGGATTCACACAAACCGTGCTCTGGCTTAAGCTTTCTCCTTGCAATGACGCATTGTCTGCCTGGAACAAAATTCAGCAAAAAAGACGGGAGAGACAACACGAGCGTCGCGTGGACCTAAAAAATGTCTATCTAACATGCTTTCGCTCCATCAATCTGGCTTCCAATCGACTGCACATTCTGCACACGCTCCTCGAAAATAATTTGTTTCTATCGGACCTCTGCAACGTAATTATATTCACCAAGTCACATTGAAATAAAAAAATGCACCCAGGGTCCACGCAGGCGGCCAGAGGAAACAGCCGAGTTTAATGCAGAGGACCGACAACATCTATCAAGATGACTCGAATAATACGAATAGGTTTGCAGACCTAGCTCGGCTAGCAGACCGAGTTCAGACCTCTGGGTTCAACAGCCTCACGCGCCTGATCACTCTGAATCAATGAGCTGTGCTTACCAGCTCTGTACCTGTCCTGAAGCTCGAGTTATCTTGAGAGAAAAATCAACGCATATCAAGATGAATCGAAACCAAAACGGACAAAGTTCGTCCAACCGTCCTAAAGTTCGCACATTGTCTCGGGGCCGGGTCGGCCAAATGAGAGCCGGCGCTCAACCGTCAATCAGATTACTGCGGAGAGCCTCGTAGAGCTGTTCTCTGCACGACGCTGCTTGGAACGCATCGGGGGCTTTCTTACGAGCGAGCTAAAAAGCATTGGGTTTTTCAGCTTACACCGGAAGCCGGTTGATCAAGTGGGCATTCCTATAATACAAATAGGTTTGCGGGTCTGGCTCGAGGCAGACCGAGTTGAGACCTCTCGGTGGGACAGACAAATGCGCCTAAAGATTTGAAATCGGTTTCTCTAAGTAGCAGCTCTGTACCTCTACTAAATCTTCAGAAGTATAGAAAACCCATGAACCGTGTTAACAGCTGACAGTTACCTGAAATCTTTTGTCAGTAATATCCCAGCTCCACCTGAGAATGTCACTGGCAGACGGCGGCACAACCCACTACAGGTAGGAAAAATACCGGTTCCCAAAACGAACTTCAAAATTTTGCACGAATATTGCACTTGGTAGCGTCCCAAACCCGAAGAGCGAAGAGATCCTTTCGGAACGGGAGATCTTTCTGGGAAACTCTGGGAAGCTCCCCTGCACTGCCGAAGCACTGGCGGAAACGCTTCCATGCGTGCCTGCATGCGTGCAGACACGCGTGAAGCTTGCCGGTCAACCAAGTTACCGCCGACCTCGTAGAGCTCTCTTCTTACACAGCGCTCATCCGAACACGTGAAAGAAGCTTCTGAAGCGAGAGCCGAAAAATTCGGAAATTGACGATTTTTCAGTTTTCACACAGTGGGTTCCTCCAAGTGTTTTGATAGTAATACTGGACCTAGAGCCATCAAAAATTTACCAGAAGGTGCGCTATAGCTTACTACAGGGGATTTCTAAAATCGAACTTCAAAACTTTGCATAAAGTGAAAAACATCGACCCCAGGTTACCACATTCTCTCTGTTCGTCGGGCCGGCCAACTAGCTTTAACCTGCGCCCGAATTCCTCTCAGCTCTTTGTCGAAGAGCTCTACGAGATCGAGACCGGCGGTAAACCGTCAACCAGATTACCGCCGGGAGCCTCGTATAGCTCTTCTCTGCACGACGCTGCTTGGAACACATAGGGAAAGCTTTCTTACTGAATAGCTGAAAAATTACGTTTTCCGCCTTTCACCGAAAGTCGATTGAAGTGTTCACTCGTATACGAATAGTTTCAAGGATCTAGCTCGAGTAGTAGACCGAGTTCAGCCTCTCGATGGGACGGACGAACGCGCCTGATGATTCTAAATCGGTTTCTGTAAGTAGCAGTCTGTACCACTCCTTCATCTCGAGAAGTACAGAAAATCGTCAACGCGTGTGAAAATGCGGAAAACAACCGACAGTTCCCTCAAGTCTTTTGATAGCAATATTGCAGCTACAGACCTGAGAATTTCACCGGCAGACGCGGTACAACCCACTACAGGTGAGAAAAATTCTGGTTTAAGCAACGAACTTCAAATGAATTACAAAATCGGCCCAAAGTTACGATATTCTCTCTTAAGACCGAATCGGCCAACTAGCTCCACCCTGCGCCCGAATTCCTCTTAGCTCATCTTGCCGAAGAGCTCTACGAGGTACTTGGTAGCGTCGCAAAGAGCACACTTACGAGAAAATCTTCCTGGCTGGCAGTCTAACGCTCTCGTAAGCTGTTTTGGCGCTCTGGGGGGCTTCCATGCAGCGCTGCTGAAGCGCTGCCAGAATCGCTTCCACGCGTGCCTGCACGCGTGCAGGCTCGCGTGGAAGCTTGCCGAACGCTCTCCCGGACACGTTGCCGGCTCAGGCGAGCTGCTGCGAGGATCGTGGAGCAGCAAGGATGGGCTGCTGGCGAGCACCACCAGCGTCCGGCTTCTAACTTGGTAACGTCCAAAACCCGGAGAGCAAGAGGTACACTTCCGAGAAAGCTTTCCTGGCGGGCCGTCTAACGCTCTCGTAACGCTCGTTTGGCGCTCTGGGGGGCTTCCCTGCAGCGCTGCTGAGGCGCTGCCAAAATCGCTTCCATGCGTGCCTGCACGCGTGCAGGCACGCGTGGAAGCTTGCCGGAAGCTCCCCAGACACTTCGCCGGCTCAGGCGAGCTGCTGCGAGGATCGTGGAGCGGCGGAGATGGGCTGCTGGCGAGCACCACCAGCGTCCAGCTTCTAACTTGGTAGCGTCCAAAAACCCGGAGAGCAAAGGGCACACTTACGAGAAAGCTTTCCTGGCGGGCCGTCTAACGCTCTCGTAACGCTCGTTTGGCGCTCTGGGGGGCTTCCCTGCAGCGCTGCTGAGGCGCTGCCAAAATCGCTTCCATGCGTGCCTGCACGCGTGCAGGCACGCGTGGAAGCTTGCCGGAAGCTCCCCAGACACTTCGCCGGCTCAGGCGAGCTGCTGCGAGGATCGTGGAGCGGCGGAGATGGGCTGCTGGCGAGCACCACCAGCGTCCAGCTTCTAACTTGGTAGCGTCCAAAAACCCGGAGAGCAAAGGGCACACTTACGAGAAAGCTTTCCTGGCGGGCCGTCTAACGCTCTCGTAACGCTCGTTTGGCGCTCTGGGGGGCTTCCCTGCAGCGCTGCTGAGGCGCTGCCAAAATCGCTTCCATGCGTGCCTGCACGCGTGCAGGCACGCGTGGAAGCTTGCCGGACGCCCCCCCCGGACACGTTGCCGGCTCAGGCGAGCTGCTGCGAGGATCGTGGAGCGGCGGAGATGGGCTGCTGGCGAGAACCATCACCGTCCGGCTTCTAATCTTAAACCCTTTTAGCTCAGCGAGCTCTCCGGGAATCTTAAACACTTTAGCTCTCAGCGAGCTCTCCGGGAAAAACCGACGCAAAGTTACCACTTGGTAGCGTCCAAAACCCGGAGAGCGAAGAGACCCTTTGGGAACAGGAAATCTTCCCTGGAGAGCTCTGGGAAGCTCCCCTGCCGCGCTGCCGAAGCGCTGCCAGAAACACTGGGCGCCGGCGGTAAACCGTCAACCTTTCTTACCGCCGGGAGACTCGTAGAGCTTCCAAACAATATATAGCGTGAAAAAAACTTCAAAGAACGACTAGTTTTTCAGCCCAAGCGATTTCAGACCTCTTAAGATGACCCTAACAAAAAAAAAAAACAGTTTCGCAACCCAGTTCGAGTATGAAACCCAGTTCAGACCTCTGAATGCGACAGGCGGGCGCGTCTGATGTCTGCGAATCCACTCATGTGATTCCCAGCCCTGCAGCCCCCCTACAGCCCGAGTTAAGTGCAGAAAACCGACAGTATCGACTCGAATAATAGAATAGTTTAGTTCGAGCAGCAGACCGAGTTCCGAGCTCTGGAATCGACCAAGAGACGCGCCTGATGTGTGCAAATCGATATCTGTGACTCGCAGTACCGTATCCCTCCCCCAGCACGAGTTCAGTACAGAAAATTGAGAGCACTTCTCAAGATGATTCGAACAATACGAATAGTTTGGCGAACCTAGCTCGGGCAGCAGGCCGAGTGCAGAGCTCTCGGTTCAATAGACGAACGCGACTGATAATTCCCCATCGATGTCTGTGACAATGAGCCCTGTAGCTGTGCTACAGCTCGAGTTAGGTACAGAAAATCAAGAGCGTCTGTGAAGATGACTCGAATAATACGAATAGGTTTGCGGACGTATCTCGGCTAGCAGATCGAGTTCAGACCTCAGGATTCAACAGACGAACGCGCCTGTTCATTCTGAATGCGATAGGTGTGCTTACCAGCTCTGTAGCTGCCCTACAGCTCGAGTTAAGTACAAAATAGCGACAACGCGTATCAAGATAACTCGACACGACCGTTCCCGCCGGGACGCTTTTTCGCAGTGAAGGGTACCCGATCGAGCTGAGAACAAGATGGCGAGCGGGAATAGATCGAATATGACGGGAAAAATACTAGAGCTCAAACGAATTGTTGAATTTCGAGAACAAACTTTCAACCGACCAAAAGTCAGCAAAAGGTCCGTCGAGATTTTTCTGGCCAACTAGCTCTCCAGCGCTCCGAAACTGGGAACCGGCGGTAAACCGTCAACCAGGTTTCCGCCGGAACCCTCGTAGAGCTCTTTTCTCACATCGCGCTCCACAGAACACAGGGAGTAAGCTTCAAGAGGAAGACACAAAAAATCAAAAAATCACGTTTTTCTGTCTCTATCCAACGTCGGTTCCGCCAAGTGTTTTGATCGAAATACTGCACCTACAGACCTGAAAATTTTACTGGCAGACGCGTCTTAACCCACTACAGGTGCGAAAAAT
This sequence comes from Prorocentrum cordatum, assembly GCA_963575745.1. Taxonomy (NCBI): domain Eukaryota; class Dinophyceae; order Prorocentrales; family Prorocentraceae; genus Prorocentrum; species Prorocentrum cordatum. The sequence goes on from CAUYUJ010012670.1 coordinate 424,763, forward strand.
CTGCTTTCCGAACTGGGCGCCGGCGGTAAACCGTCAACCTTGGTTACCGCCGGGGGACTCGTAGAGCTTCCTAGCTCGACTTCAGTTCAGACAACCGACAGCACCTACCAACATTCCGACTCATAGTGAATATGTTTTGACCTCTCAATGCGACAGACGGACGCGTCTGATGTCTGCGAATCGACTCCTCATTACCACCTCTACAGCCCGAGTTAAGTGCGGAAACCGACAGCATCTCTCAGGATGACTCGGATAATACCTTTTTTAATGCAGACCTAGTTCGGGCAGCAGACCGAGTTCCGAGCTCTAGATTCGACAGGCAGACACGTCTGATCTCTTTAAATCGATTCATGTGACAACAAGCACTGTAGCCCCCCTCAGCGCGAGTTGAGTGAAGAAAACCGATAGCATTTCTCAAGATGACTCGACCAATACGAATATTTTCACGATTCTAGATCGGGCAGCAGACCGAGTTCACAGCTCTGGATTCGACAGACAAACACAACTGATGATTCTAAATCAGTGCCTGTAAATATCAGCTCTGTAGCTGTGCTACAGCTCGAGTTAGGTACACAAAAAACCGAGAGCGCCTGTCAAGATGACTGGAATAATACGAATAGGTTTGCGGACCTAGCTCGGCTAGCAGACCGAGTTCAGACCTCTGGGTTCAACAGGCGAACCGCCTGATTATTCTGCATGCATTAGCTGTGCTCACCAGCTCTGCAGCTGCCCTAGAGCTCGAGTTATGTTCAGAAAACCGTCAGCGCATATCAAGATGACTCAAAACGGCCGATCCCGCCACAGTGCTTTTCGATATTAATATTCACCCGATCGAGCTGAGATCAATATGGCGAGCGGGAATGAGATCGAATATCACGGGAAAAAATACTAGAGCTCTAACGAATTGTCAAATTTCGAGAACAAAATTTTCATCTGACCAAAAGTTGTCAAAAGTTCCGTCGAGATTTTTCTTGCCAACTAGCTATGGGGCGCGCCGGAATTACTCTTAGCTTCCAGCAATAACTTGCTGAGGGAAGCTCTACGAGTTACTTGTAAGCGTCCAAAACCCGGATAGCGAAGTTAGGCGCGGAGCGCGAAGCGCTCCAAAACGCCGCACGGGAACCTCTGCCGTGCCGCTTGACTTGTAAGCGTCCACTGGGCGCCGGCGGTAAACCGTCAACCTTTGTTACCGCCGGGGGACTCGTAGAGCTTCCTGACAGCATATAGTGTGGAAAAAAACTCCAGAGAACGACTAGTTTTTCAGCCCAAGCGATTTCAGACCTCTCAAGATGACTCTAAGAAAAAGTATCAAACCGAATTCAGACCGCTGAATGCACTAGGCGGACGCGTCTGATGTCTGCAAACCGACCCATGTGATTAAGAGCCCTGCAGCCCCGCTGAAGACCGAGTTAAGTGCAGAAAACTGACAACATCTCTCAGGATGACTCGAATAATACAATAGTTTCGCGGATCTAAATCGAGCAGCAGACCGAGTTCCGAGCTCTAGAATCGACCGACGGACGCGCCTGATCTGTGCAAATCGATTTGTGTGACCCGCAGCACTGTAGCCCTCCCCCAGCACGAGTTGAGTGCAGAAAATTAAAGCACTTCTCAAGATGATTCGGAGAATACGAATAGTTTTTCGAACCTAGCTCGAGCAGTAGGCCGATTTTAGAGCTCTCCAATCAACAGACGAACGCGCATGATGATTCCCGATCGATGTCTGTGACTATAAGCTCTGTAGCTGCCCTACAGCTCGCGTTAAGTACAGAAAACCGAGAGCGTCTGTCAAGATTACTCGAATAGTACGAATAGGTTTGCGGACCTTGCTCGGCTAGCAGACCGAATTCAGACCCTAGATTCAACAGACGAACGCGCCTGATGATTCTGAGTGCGATAGGTGTGCTTACCAGCTCTGTAGCTGCCCTACAGCTCGAGTTAAGTACAAAATACCGACAACGCGTATCAAGATGACTCGAAACGGCCGATCCCGCCACAGTGCTTTTCGATAGTAATATTCACCGATCGAGCTGAGATCAAGATGGCGAGCGGAAATAAGATCGAATATCACGGGAAAAAATACTAGAGCTCAAACGAATTGTTGAATTTCGAGAACATAATTTTCAACCGAGCAAAAGTTGTGAAAAGTTCAGTTCTTTTTGTTCGAGCCAACTAGCCTGCCAGCGTTTTCGAATTGCTCTTAAGCTTCGCCGCTACGCTCTCAGGGAAGCTCTACGAGTCACTGGGCGCCGGCGGTAAACCGTCAACCTTGGTTACCGCCGGGGAGCTCGTAGAGCTTCCTGACAGTATATAGTATGAAGAAACATTCAGAGAGCGACTAGTCTGAGCTCAAGCGATTTCACATCCCTCAAGATGACTAACAGAAAAAACAGTTTGCCAACCCAGCTTGAGTATCAAACCGAGCTCAGACCTCTGGATTGCAACAGGCGGACGCGTCAAATGTCCGCGAATCGATTCCTGTGACTCGCCCTGCAGCCCCCCTACAGCCCGAGTTAGTGCGGGAAGCCGACAGCATAACTCGAATAATATAATAGTTTCGCGAACCTAGTTCGAACAGCAGACCGAGTTCCGAGCTCTGGATTCGACAGACGGACATTGCTGATGTCTCTAAATCGATTTATGTTACCAGCAGCACTGTAGCTTTCTGCAAGCAGGGGTACAGAAAACCGAGAGCACTCCTCAAGATGACCCGAACAATACGAATAGTTTCGCAGACCTAGCGCGGGCAGCAGGCTGAGTTCAGAGCTCTTGATTCAAGCGACGAACGCGCCTACAGATTCCCAATCGATTTCTGTGACTATGAGCTGTATAGCTGCCCTACAGCTCGAGAAAAGTAGAGAAACCGAGCGTCTGCTACAATCACTCGACTAATACGAATAGGTTTGCAGAGCTAGCTACCAGACCGAGTTCAGACCTCTGGGTTCAACAGGCGAACGCGCCTAATTATTCTACATCGATTAGCTGTGCTTACCAGCTGTGTAGCTTCCCTAAAGCTCGAGTTATGTTCAAAAAACCGTCAGCACGTATCAAGATGACTCGAAACGGCCGATCCCGCCACAGTGCTTTTCGATAGTAATATTCACCCGATCGAGCTCAGATCCAGATCGCGAGCGGGAATTAGATCGAATATCACGGGGAAAAATACTAGAGCTCTAACGAACTGTCAAATTTCAAGAACAAAATTTTCAACCGACCAAAAGTTGTGAAAAGTTTAGTTCTTTTTTTTCGAGCCAACTAGCCTGCCAGCGTTTTCGAATTACTCTTAAGCTTCGCCGCTACGCTCTCTGGGAAGCTCTACGAGTCACTTGTAAGCTTCAAAAACCCGGATAGCGAAGCCAAGCGCGGAACGCTGCACGGGGACCTCTGCCAGGCCATTTTGTAGCGTCCAAAACCCGGATAGCAAAGAGGCACTCACACAAACGAGCACACGCACATAAGCACGCACACGCGAACACACACATACAAACCCACATACATACACAAGAACACACACATACGCCAGCATGCTCAGCACACACACGCACACATACACACACACACGAACACACAACACATCCACACGCGAAGGTCGGAACACGCGCAGACGCGCACACACAAGCACACAGTACATCTCACATACACACACAGACGCGCAAACGCACACGGATCACACAAGCACATACACACACGGGGGCACACACGAACACCCACACGCACGCACGCACACACACACGCACGCACACCCCACGCACACAGACGCACGCGCAAACTCCCAAGGAAAAACTCGCACTGACGATCACACGATGACGCCCCCACCGCAGCCACCTCAGCGCCCCCCCCCCCCGCGCTCAACCGCATCCAGGGGAAAACGCGCACTGACGATCACGCGATGACGCACCCACCGCAGCCACCTCAGCGCCCCCCCCCCCCGGCGCTCAACTGCCGCCCCCACGCGCCCCCGCCCTCCCCGCCGGCGCTCCGGAGGGGGGAGGCACCGCCCCATTTTGGGGCCGGCCCTCCCTCCACTCCAACCACTCCGCCCTCGCGGAGCGCCAGAGGGGGGGGGGGCTGGGGGGGGCGCGCGGACGGCGGCGCCGCCACAGGCGCGCTCGCCCACACGCACACGAGCGCGCGCACAGACGCACACACGACCACATACAGAAACACACGCTCGAGCGCACTCACATCCACGCGCGCGCACTCACGCGCGCGCGCGCCCACGCGCGCGCACATGCACGCACACACACACACACACACAAACGCACGCACAAACACGCACACACATACCAGACACACGCGCACCCACTCACACAAACAGAATCACACGCAAACGCGCGCACACACACACACACACACACACACACACACGCGCACACCAGACACACGCGCACCCACGCACGGCAACACACACACACAGACGCAATCGCGAGCATCCGAGAACACCTACGCACAAACGACAACACAGTTACAGACCCATTCCCCGACTGCTCAGCGCACTCTCTCCCCGCGCCCCCCCGGGCGCCCCCTCGCGCCCCCGCCCTCCCCGCCGGCGCTCCGGAGGGGGGAGGCGCCGCCCCATTTCGGGGCCAGCCCTCCCTCCACTCCAGCCACTCCGCCCTCGCGGAGCGCCGGGGGGGGGAAGAGGGGGGGGGGAAGCGCGGAGGTGCCGGCGCCGCGCGCGCACAAACAGACACGCACACACACACGCACACACACGTGCATACACACACGCACAGACACAGAGACACACAGACACACAGACACACAGAAACACAAACTCACAGACTCACACACACAGACATAAATACGCACAAACACACAGACACACGGACACACGGTCACACAGACAAACAGACACACAGACACACAGACACAAAGACACACAGACACAAAGAGACACTGCCACACTGCCACACTGCCACACTGCCACACTGACACACAGACACACAGACGCAAAGACACACAGACACACAGACACACAGACACACAGACACACAAACACACAGACACACAGACACAAAGACACACAAACACACAAACACACAGGCACACAGACACACAGACACACAGAAACGCAGAGACACCGACACACAGACACACAGACACACAGACACACAGACACGCAGGCACGCAGGCACGCAGACACACAGACACACAGACACACAGACACACAGACACACAAACTCACAGACACACACACACACACAGACATACATACACACAAACACACAGACACACGGACACACGGTCACACAGACAAACAGACACACAGACGCACAGACACACACACACACAGACACACAGACACGCAGACACACAGACACACTGCCACACTGCCACACTGACACGCAGACACCTAGACACACAGACACACAGACACACAGACACACAGACACACAGGCACACAGGCACACGGACACAGACACACAGACTCTCAAACACACAGACACACCCTCGCGCCCCCGCCCTCCCCGCCGGCGCTCCGGAGGGGGGAGGCGCCGCCCCATTTCGGGGCCAGCCCTCCCTCCACTCCAGCCACTCCGCCCTCGCGGAGCGCCGGGGGGGGGGGAAGAGGGGGGGGGGGGGCGCGGAGGTGCCAGCGCCGCGCGCGCACACAACGACACGCACACACACACACGCACACACACACACACACGCATACACACACGCACAGACACAGAGACACACAGACACACAGACACACAGACACGCAGACGCAGAGACACCGACACACAGACACACAGACACACGCACATAGACACACGGACACACTGACACACAGACACACCGACACAAAGACACACAGACACACAGACACACAGACACACAGACACACAGACACACAGACACACAGACACACGAACACACAATCACACAGACACACAGATACACAGACACACAGACACGCAGAGACACCGACACACAGACACACAGACACACAGACACACAGACACGCAGGCACGCAGGCACGCAGACGCAGAGACACACAGACACACAGACACACAGAAACACAAACTCACAGACTCACGCACACAGACATACATACACACAGACACACAGCCACACAAACTCACAGTCACACAGACAAACAGACACACAGACACACAGACACACAGACACACAGACACACAGACACACAGACACACAGACACACAGACACACTGCCACACTGCCACACTGACACGCAGACACACAGACACACAGACACACAGACACACAGACACACAGACTCACAGGCACACAGGCACACGGACACACAGACGCACAGCCCCACAAACACACAGACACACCCTCGCGCCCCCGCCCTCCCCGCCGGCGCTCCGGAGGGGGGAGGCGCCGCCCCATTTCGGGGCCAGCCCTCCCTCCACTCCAGCCACTCCGCCCTCGCGGAGCGCCGGGGAGGGGGAGAGGGGGGGGGGGCGCGGAGGTGCCAGCGCCGCGCGCGCGCACACAGACACGCGCACACACACTTTTCCATCCTCCGGCGCAAAGACGACTCAAGCGCGACGCAACTACCGGGACGCGGATAATTAATTGCAATCCTGCTTTGAGGACGCCGCACACAACCCCGCAGGCACACAGACACACAGGCACACAGACACACAGGCACACAGGCACACAGACACACAGACACACAGACACACAGGCACACACTCAGAGAGCCGCCGTCGAGGCGCAGCACTCAGAGAGCCTCCTCCGACAGCGCCACAACCGTCGGCTCGCTCACCACGTCATCTCTTTCCGGACGCAGGCGGCGCAACGTCTGTCGCAGCTCCTCGTCAGTCAACCTGCCGATGTTGACGGGCACGGCCTCTTGACGCAATCGGTAGGCTCCGGCGACCCGGCCGAGCAACTCCTGCCGCTTGTTGTGCTCGGCGATGCCCAGGCGCATCCGCCGTTCTTCAGGATCCTCCCGCCGCGCGCGCTCCTCCGCGGCAGCGGCGGCGATTTCCCTCGTGGTCGCGCGCCCGCCACGCCCCCCGCGCTCGCCGCCCGACGATGGCTCCGAAGCCGCATTGACCGTGCTAGCCCCTCCAGCACCCTCGCCGCCCCCTGTCGGCGCCCTCGCGGCGACGCCATCGCCGCCGGGCACCGCGCCAGCCTCAGCCGCGGGCGCCGCACGCGGGGCCTTGCCTGCGTTCTTCTCCTTGAACACCTTCAACTTTCCCTCCGGGATGGGCCCGTCCACACGCCCATGCCAACCATCCTTGTGCTGCTGCTTGAAATGCTGCCCGCACAGATCTCCGCATCCCTGCTTTGGCGCGCTCCGGCATTGCCCGCCAGCTCCGTCCGCCCAGGTACGAGCCATGCACTTCGCGGTGTCAATGTTTTCTGGCGTAAAGCGACGCCATTCGTCCCCCGCGAGCGACGCCCCCGCGCCTGGCTGGACTCCAGCAGGAGCCGGGTCCGCGGACGGAACGCCCGAGGCCCTGCCAGCGTCGTCGTCCTCGTCGCCCGTGCTGCCCAGAGCCGGCGGGGACAGCCCGCGCTTCTTGCCCCTGCGCAATGGCTGCTGCGGCTGCCCCGAAGCGCCGGGGTCCCCGTCGCCAGCGCCAGGATCCCCGCCACCCGCCCGACGCCGCTTGCCCGGTGGCTCGCCCCCCGACGCCGGCTGCCCGGCGGGCGCACTCGGCGGCGCAGACGGCGCGGCAGAGGCGCTGGAAGCAGCGCCGCCGCCGCCATCGCCGCTCCCCGCAGACCCCGGCCGCGCGCCCGCCTGCATGCCCGAGAGGCGCAGTCGGCGGAGCCGGCGGCGCACCAGAGGGTCCCGCACCACCGCTGCCGCTGGCGCCCCCCGCAGACCCCGCCGCCGCGCGCCCGCCGCCTCCGTCCCGCGGACCCGCCCTGCGCACATACGCAAACACATAGGCGCCAACGTGCACCTGGTGGTCTCTGGCAATCTGCACCCAAGTCCTGGGCTGAACAGCTTCGTCGTCGAATTTGGCGTAGTCGTTCACGCCCACGGCTGCACACGCATAATAATGGCCGCTCTTCGCGCTTTCGCCCTGATGCACAACGACCCCAGAGAAATCGTACTCGCACTCGGCATCCACAGGCCGCAGAATCTGAGGAAAGCGCACAGGGCGTCTGTCGTACCACTCGCTCCGATCAGCGCGCGTGACCACCCGCTCCACGGTCACGAAGAGCACCGGCGGCGATCGCTCCCAGCGATTGCCCGTATACACCCTGATGCCTTGACAGACCCCGGCCGCCTCCCTCTGCGCACGACTGAGGTGTGCGTGCGCCGGACATCCTTGACCTGGCCCGCCAATATGCCTCAATTCCAGTCGGATCAAATCCTCCAGATCGCAGGCCCCCCGGTGGTCGGGGCCGAGCAATTCGGAAGGGACCAGCTTCAAGCGCGAATCAATCACCCCCGTGTCCGAACTTGCCCGGCACACGTCGCATCGCCTCCGCTGCCGCAACGCAATGCCGCAAACGTGCTGCTGGAGCGCAGTGCGCGCACCGTGATGCGGTGTCGGTACTTGATATCCAGCCTCGGTGACAGCACGAAGGGCGGCCAGGAAGAACTCTGACGCGTCGCATTGCTTCGGTCTCCCTTGCTGATCGAATTCTGTGAATTCTCGCTGACCGAAAAGCCCCGCGCGCGCGGCAGTAGCGAGCGGCGCGACGGCGTCGACCCCCACGCCCTGGACAGAGAGAGCCGCAGCCTGAGCTCCGAGCGCACACACCGGGCAAGTTTCTGTGTTCAAAGGGCAATTCTGGCCGTGCTCGTGGAGAAGCCGACGGAAGGGAGCCAGGCGCAGCAGCACCTGCGCGACTGCGCTCACGAAGCAAGTATTGCCGAGGTTTGCGATGCCCACGCCAGAGCCGTGGCCGCAGTGCCACTGCAGCTCCCTGGTGACATCCTCCTGGGACACGCCGTAGGCTGCCATGCACAGATCCCGGTCCAGCGGGAGCAGCTCTGGCGGCTCTGCACCATCGCCAACAGTCGCCGCCGTGCGAAACATGTCCCCCCAAAGATCCCTCGGCACTACGGTGCCCCTACCAGCACCGCGGCCGCCACCGGCGCGCCCACACCCCCGCGAAACAGCGCTCCCCGTCGACGATGCCGCCGCCGCATCTCCGGTCCCCGTCGCGTCGCCGCCGCGGCCGCGGCCCCTGCCCCGCCCCGCAGGCCCAGCGTCCGGCGCAATGTATGCCGGCGGCACCGTCAGAGCCTGGCCCGGGCGCAGCGCGTGCGAGGGCAGAGGCGTATGCACAGACGCCGCAGGGGCCGCCTCCCCGTCCGAAGGAGCTGATCCGTCGTCGTCGTCGTCGTCGCCCGCCCCCTCACCGACGCCCGCCGAGCTCCCCGCGGCACGAGACGGGCCCAGCGGCGACGGCGGCGGCACCGGCGGCGGCGCGGGCGCCGAGCTCGACTCCTGGGCGCCCCGTGCGGCGGGCCCATCCCCCACGTCCCAGCCGTAATCCTGCGCCCATTGCTTCGCGATTTCGAAACTCTCCTTCATCTTTTTCTCAAAGCGTTGGACCCCTTCGCGGACGTACTGCGGCGGGCCCCGCTGCAGGATGTCCCAGGGCGGCAGGTTGTAGACGAGCACGCGGTGGGCCACGCGAACGCGACTGAGCATGACGTACAGGTGCAGCCACCAGTCATCGGCGCCCATGTTCATGGGCTTCTGGAGCACCATGGTGGCCGCATCCATACCCAGGCCCTGCGCAGTCTGCACGGTGCGAACTTTCTCTGGCAGCAACGGGATCTGGTACCTCGTAACCTTCACCTTCCGAAGCTTTCGCTCGCCATCGTCGTCGTAGTGATGGTTCCACTCCCAGGACGCCCTGTGCGGCGCGATCTGCACGACCCCTTGCCCGAACCCAAAGTCCTTCTCGAGGCCATCAAACTCGACGAGGACACCGCGCGGCAAACGCTTGCATCGATAATAACCGAGCCGGTGGGCGTCGTGAAGCTTCTTTTCGCGCCAATCCGCGTCCGGCGTCTCGAACTCCTGCGGGTGGAACCTCACGTCCTTGACTACCCCCACGGCGTCCTGGACGATCTGGTGCTTCGCCGACAACTTCACGTTCAGCCGCACACGCATGCCGATGTACAGCGGGCACATGCCGATGAGGTGACCAGTGTTGTTCACGTTCGGCACCTGCAGCATGGCCTTGTGATGCTCCTCACAAAATGGCTTTGGAGGCAGGTCCACGGCCTGCACGTACAGCAGCATCTGCCCTTTATCCCTGGCCTCTCGCACGGCCCGATACTGCATCTGCCTGTGCACGGCCTCCCAGGCGATGCCCATCTCGAACCCGTCCTTGACATGGGGGTCCTGCAGCCGCCTGTCGTTCTTACCGGGTCGGACCACCCACCCTTGCACCACCCTTTTCTGCTCGGCCGTAAACTTCTTGCCCTGCCTCATGGTCTTCAAGAACCCGGGCATGAAAGGGCAGGGCGCGTGCGGAGTAACGAGAAGGTCCTTGAAGCGGTGCGTCTCGTACAGAAACATAGCGTGGGTGACACCGTCCAGGAACATGGACTGCCCATTGCGGACGTGAATCGGCGCCTCGGGCGACTCACGCTGCAGCAAGGAAGACCTTCTGCCCTTGCCGCTCACCGGCCCCAGCTGATAAAAATCCCCCAGGAACATGACAATCGGAACCTTCCCGAACATGTGCCCCCGCGCCATGTACAGGTTCACATCGCAATTATACTTAGCCTTACGGGCTTTGCACATGCGAAACGATGCAGCGCCGAGAAGCTGGGGCGGCACCATGGACACCTCCTCCACGATGACGGCCTTGAGGTCGTTCATGCGGTCCACGATGTCATCGACTTTCTGCCCCGAGAGCCTAGCGATGGTCATGGCCTGCTGGCCGCTCAGCCCGAAGCCGCTGTGGATCGTCTCCCCCCCGATGACGCGCGCAGCGCTGTTCGACGAGGCCACGGCGATCTCCGATCCCGCGCCGAACACCTCGTTGAGCAGACGTCGCAGCAGTTTCACCACCTCCGTCTTCCCCGTCCCGCCCTCCCCGTGCAGCAGGAGAGCCATCTGCTCCACCGGCTTGGGGCTTTTTCCGCTGCGCAGATCTTCCTCGTATGCCACGATGGCCTCCACCTGGCCCACGACCAAGGCGACCACCGCCTTCTGTTCTTTATTGAACGTCACGGGGTTGTCCGCCCTAGTCGCCCACTCGTTAAACAGCCTCTCCGCGATGTCGCGCGCCCGCCGCGGCCGCTTCGCGTCGCCGGCAACCGCGGGCGGCGGCGGCCGACCAGGCACCAGCACGGCAGGCGCCGAACCCGCGAGGCCGCCCCGCCCGTCGCCATCCCCAGGCAAGCCCTCTGATCCCTTTTTCCTGTATCGGAACGCCTCCTTCTGCTGTGCTTTGCCCTCCTCGAACTGAGAGTCGTCCAACTCGAGACCGACGAAGCCGGTCTGCCTTCCAGTACTCGCGGCAGCAGGCGGCGGCTTATGGTCTTTCGCATAGCCGTCAAGGAAGATATTCTTATAGACCAAGCTTTGCGACGACCCACGAATAAGCTCCAACTGAGCCACCGCGGGCACCTGACTATCCGGCACGGCGTGCGCGGGCATCTGTCGGTGCGCCGCCCACGCTTCGTCCGCCTCGCCCTCGTCCACCTCCTGGGCAAAACCATCCAACGCTCCGCCGCCGGCGCCCGCCCCCTCCTCCTCGTCCGCCTCCCCGGCAGGCCGATTCCCCACGGCCTCCAGCTCAGCAGGCTGCTCGAAATCCTTGGCCTCCGGACGGATCTTGGTTCGCGGCCGCCCTTTCGCCTCCGCCTCCACGTCGAGGTTCGTCGCGACCTGGACGGTCCAGCGTGCCATGAACTCGGCGGCGCTGGGGCGCTGTGCAAAGTAGCCTGGACGCTCGTCCGGGCCCCGGTTCAGATCGATGTCCTCGATCGTGAACCACTTTCCTGCTCGCCGCTCGCACTCCTCGTACTGCCTGGACAACGCCACCTGCTTCGCCCACCACTCCTCCCAGGCAGGCCGATGCTTCCCGGACGCGTCGACGCCGGCCCTGTAGGGCGCCCAGGCCGCAGCCCCCTTCTCAGCCGGCTGCAAAGGACGGAAGATCACAGACTTGAACAGCGCGTTGACCTCTGCCTCTTTCTCCTTCGAAGGCATCGTGAAGCCGAAGAACTTGGGCACCCTGAACGGCGCGCCGACGCGGAGCTTCTGCACTCGGGAGGCGGCGGCCGGGTGCGTGTCCGCGAACGCGTACGTCTCGAAGTCCTGCGGGTCGAAGTGGAGCGGGTTGGCCTGCGCGGTGTACACGTACATGGCGTAATGGTACATGCCCATGGACTTCAGGGGCTCCCTGTCGCCGCGATGCAGCCAGTCCATCTTCATGTCGTGGTCCAGCCGCGCGCTGTATTCGACACCCTGCTGCTGCTCCTGCTCGGGCTGCCCCCCCCCAGCAGCACCGGCAGCCGCGCCCTCCCCGACAACGCCGTCGACGACACGGGCGTGCAGCGTTGCGCGCGCCTCGTCCAGCGCATCCATGACACCGCCGCCCCCCTCGCCGTCCACTTCTCCCGCGGCCGGCTGGTCCACCTCGATGTGGTCTGCGCGCGGGTCGGTCCAGAAGTCGTCCTTTTTCTGATGAACGGCGGAGCTTGCCTGGAACGCCAGCGCCACGATCCCCTTGCAATACAGAGTCCAGGTGTCATGGGAGCAATAGCACTCGTGGCCATACTGCATCTGGAACATCATCTCGGGCAGCTTCTTCAGGAGCGCCCGGTGCGAGCTGGTCGTGAGCTTGATGACAGTTCGCCTGGCAGAGTCGAGCACTCCGCCCCAGCCGCTGCGACGAGCGGCAGCAGCGGCCCGGGCCCCGTCGACGTCCTCCTCGCCCTCCGCCTCCGCCGCCTCATCCGCCTCCCGCTCCGCCTTCTGCTGGAGTCGGAGCCACTCCAACCCGGTGCTCTGCGCGTGCAGCACTCCGAGGTCTCCCGCGATCGGCCCCGCCTTGGTCGTGTAGTCCGTCTGGTAGTGCGCCATATTGATGGCGTCCATGAACACGGCCTCCAGCGAGTGCAACACGTGCTCCCGCAGGCTGCCGGGCGGACCGCTGCCGCTCGCGCCAGCAGCTGCGGCGGCGGCGGGCGACGCGGGCGCGCTCGATGCAGGGCTGCCAGACGCCGCCGCGCGCGACGCGGCGCGGCCTGGCGCCCGCGACCTCGGCTCTGTCTCGACGGCTGATTCTGGCAGCTCGCGCTCCGCGCGCCGGTCGCTGTAGTAGCCCAGGCCCTGCTCCCCCTTCTTGAACACGAACCCGGGCCGGCTGCCGTCGTAACACGAAGCCGCGCTGAACCCAGCGATGTCCTCGAATTCCGGCGTCGGCGGAGGCGGCGGATCCAAGCCATACGCATCGGCCAAATCCCACGGCTCGTCATCCTCTTCTCTGAAGCCCCAGATATCCCCCGCGTTCGGATCGTCCATCGTGGTCGGCGCCCCGCCGAGCAAACCTCCTCCCCTGGGCAGGCCGAGGCGGCGCCCCACGGGCACGCGCCCGCCCCCCGCCGCAGCCGCGCGCGCCGCCCCCTCGGCCGCCCCGCCCCCGCCCTGCGCTGCGGCCGACGCCCCGGAACCCGTGGAACCTCCGCTCTGCCCAGTGCCCTCGTCGCAACCGGTGCCGCCAGTCCCGGCGCCAGCCAGCGCGTCCGATGCCTCGCCGACAGGCTCGGCGAACGCACCGGGCTCCGGAGGCGGCGGCACAACAGGGTCGCTGGCGGGCGCGCCCCCGACGCTGTCGTCGCCCGGCAGGTCGAGCACCACGCGGTCCAGGCACTGGACGTCCAGGTTGCTCCGCAGACACACCTGGCCCACAGGGTTCGTGCTCCCGTGGTACGGGTGGTACCGCACCACGTCGACGCGACCAGCTCTGCCGTACCGGTTGCAGCGGTGCGGCCACGGGCCGTAGCCTTCAGCCGGAACGTCGTCCAGATCCAGGCGCTCGCCAGGAGGGTTCCACTCCCCCTCCTCCAACGGACCGCACGCGTACTGAACCTTCGCATCTTCCGGAAGCACCAAATCCTTCCCCTTGCGCAGGCGCCGCCAGACGAAGGCGGCGGCAGGACGCTTCCTGGACGGGTGGCTGTAGACCGCAGTCTCGTACTCGTGGTAGAAGCCGAGCCGGCACACCTTGCAGTGCTGAGGCACATCGTCGTTCGTCTTGTGCTTCCAGCACGTGGGACCGCACCTGTGCAGGTGGCCACGGATGATACACTTGCGCGCGTCCCGCGCGAAGCAGCGCGCCCAGGTCCGCGCCTCATCCCCCGGGCACTCAGCAAAGTGCATGGCCGCGGCGCCGTCCGCGCGCACCACGCGGTACGCAGGCTTGCGGCGGTACTGCGGCTGCAGCGTCACGTGCGCACCCGTGAGAGGCTCTCCAAATACCGCCGGGTACTGTGCCCGCTGCTCATGGGGATCGGGCTCTGGATCTGCCAGCGGCGCGAACGGGCGCTGCCGGAGCGGACCCTCTATTGCGGGCTGCTGCTCCAGCATCGCCCGCTCCTCCACGAGATCGACGTTCATCATGGCCGCAACCTGATTCCGCAGCTCTTCTGTGGACAGTTGGTTGTCAGCACGGACGGAGCGGCGGCCCTCTTCGTACGCCCTCTTGCACAACTTCCCGAGCTGACGACGCGAGGCGCCAGCGATGGCATCGTACTTCAATTGGAGGTCGCTCTCCTCTCGCTTCCCGTCCGCGAACGCGAGACGTCGATCCCGCGGGCCGAGCGGAAGCGGCGGCAGACGGTCCGGCCCGTCCAAGCCCAGCTGCCGGCCCACCTCCTCCGCCGCGTCGAACTGCACGCTGCCGACCCTGGCGAGCACGGCCTCCCTCCACCTCCTCAGACGCTCCTCGAGGCCTTCGACGTCCCCCGCGCGCAGCTTCGCGAGGAACGCGCCGGTCATCGGGTGCAGGCGCCACAGGTGGATGTGCGGATGGATGCCGCCGCGCCCCTGCGACTCCACGGGTCCGAAGAACGCGCGGACGAGCCCGAACGCTCCACACGCCCCCGTGGCGGCCACGCCGTCGGAGACGCCCGTGGCCCCGCGCTGCCGCGTGACGCCGACGACATGCTCCAGGAACAGTTCCAGCATGAGGTTCGTGACCATGGCCTGCGACACCGGGTCAGCGGCCACCCGCCGCAGCATGTCCCGCGTTGAGGGCATCACAGGAGCAGTCTCCTCCAGCAGCCGCCATCGCTGTACGGAGGCGCCCTCGTACATCAGGGACACCATCAGGTTCCGAGTGTCCGCGATGTTCGGCGTCGTGAACACCAGGGGAGGCCCGAAGAGCCGGGTGTAGCTGGTACTGATGTGCCGCAGCGTGGTCCGGTGCGCGTCGGACCCGACGACATCACGGTTGCTGAGCAGCATGCTGCGCAGCGCGCTCTTGACGTTCCGGGGCAAGCCCTCGAGGCCCAGGGCCTCCTTGATGCCCGCCCCCCTGCCGAGCACGGCCACGACCTGCGCCAGATCCTCCGGCGTCAGTGCGGCGAGGTCCGCGATGCTTTCCCCCAGACGCTGCTTGCGCACGAATAACCTAGCCGACTGAATGATAGCCTTTCTGCGCCAGAGGCAATACTGGGCCGTGAGCAGGTCCGCGTGGCGACGCCAGCGCGGCACGGGCGACTCAGACGCGGCGGGCGCCCGCGCAGCGTCGGGCGCGGGCGCCCGCGCAGCGTCGGGCGCCGAGACGTCGTCGGGGACCTCGTACTCGAGCTCCTCGCGAGCCATGAGGCACCTGCACCACTCGTCGTACGTCAACTTCGCCTCCCTGTCGAGTCCGAAGACGCCGTCGCCGTAGGGAAACGCGACGGGGTCGAAAGCACTCCAGAAACCGGGGGAGAACATGCTGACAGGCTCGGTTCCAGTGGGCACGACGACCCGCACCGCGCGCCTCGCCCCCCCGCCCTCAGCGCCCCCGGCCGGCGCGCCGCCGCCGCCGCCGCCGCCACCGGCCGCGCGCTTCCCGGCGACTCCCGGAGGAGGCCGCGTGGCCTGAATCTTCTGCTCCGTCTGCTCCAGCTTCTTCGTGAGCGCCTCCTTGTTGCAGTTGGTGAGCGCCTTCGCAGCCTTGTGGGCCTCTTTCGCGGCTTCCGCCAAGCGCAGGTCGGAATCTCGGTCCTGGAAATTCTCCATGTCGTCGAACTGCCGCGTCAGTGCCTCCACACGCCGCTTCTCGCGCGCAATCACCTCCGCCTTCTGGAGGCTGAGGTGCACGGTCTGCCACTGCTTGTCCAGATCGGCCAGCATGTCGGCGTCCGCGACGGCGGCGCAGTACTCGCCCTCCTCGACACCCTCGCCGCCCTCTCCCTCACCAGCCTCGCCCTCGTCGCCCTCTGAATCCTCCCCGCCAGCGCCAGCCGCGTCCTCACCGGTGGGATCCCCGCACCCGCCCCCTGCCTCGCCCCCGCCGTCAGCCGCCGCGTTCGCTTCGCCCTCCGCGCTCGCTGCGCCTGCACTCGTCCGCTTCGGCGGGGCCGAGCCCGCGCCGGGCTGCACGGCATCGGCCGGGCCCTCCTGGCGAGCGTCGCCGCCCTTACCCCCCACGGCCACGCACGCCGCGAGACAGCGAGGCAGGCCCAGGAGCGAGGAGCCGTCGCCATCGCCGTCGCCCTCGGGGTCCGCAAAGTTTTGCGCGGCCTCTTCGTCCCACCGCACCGCGGCGTACTGCTCGTTCGTGTCGCGGAGGTACTCGTAAGCGCGCTTGAAATCGGCGAGGGGCACGCCGAGCTCCTCCAATAGCGCCTTCTGCAGGGTGGCGGGGTCGGACCCCGCGAAGACAATCTGCACGAACTCGACGAGGTCGCTCTCCCGCGGCGGCAGCGACAGCACCTGCCGGCCGCCGTCCGCCTGCGGGAACGCCACGAAGTTCCCCACGTACGCCTTGATCTTCTGGTCGATCGGAGCCCACTCACCAGAGTCGGCCTTGCAGTTGAACCGCCGCACGATGCCCCGCGCGATGGGCAGCAGAAGCTTCGCGCCCAGCGTGAGATTCCGCAGCGGCGGTGGCAGCCGACCGATCCAGAGATCGTTGGCCAGCGCGCAGGGCGGCATCGTGGGCAACCTCTTGGAGAGCGCGCCGTGACACCCTGCGCAGATGGGCACCTTCTGCTTCGCGTCGGCCACGAGCACCCCGTCTGACTGGCGCCTGTCAATCTTGAAGCACTTCTTGTGCAAGAGCCACAGCTTCCCGTCTGGGCCAGGGTCGCGCACTGCGGACGCCTCCAGCTCCTCGAGGGGGATGCCGCCCGGGCGCTCGACGCCGTTGGGGCCCTCGCGCACGAAGCGCCACCGAGCGTGGTACCGTGCCGGGTCCAGCAGCGCGTGGGCGCGCTGCCGCTGCGTCAGGCGCATGGCCTGCGCCTGCGCGCCCGCGGCCTCGGATGCCTCTCCCCTCGCCGCCTCGAGCTCGGCGCGCGCGGGCGGCTTCGGCACCTGGTCGCAGAGCAGCGAACGCTCCCCGGCGCCGTCCGGCTGCTGCCAGAAGTGCACGCGCTGCAGCTCGTCCGCCCAGTGGAGACGAGCGCAGACGCAGCACGCGACCCTCGAGCGCACGGCGCGGCGACTCTGCCCGGGCTCGGGCCCCTCGACGTCCGACGCCGCCGGCGCAGCGCCCAGCGCGTCCAAGTCCACGGGCGGCATGTCCACGCCCGCGGGCGGCACGGCCCCGTCCGCGCCTGGCGGCTTCCACCAGGCGCGCGGCGCGTCCGGCGCGGCAGCGGCGGCGGCGGCCTCCCCCGAATCGGCGGGCGCTGCGCAGGCCGGCCAGTCGTGAGACCCCGTGACGAGGTGCTCAGAGAAGGCCTCCACGCACTGCCGCCACTCCTGGGGCCTCACGGGCCGCACGTCGTCGTCCTGCTGGGGCCACTGCTCGGCCAGGTAGAACAAGCGCTTCCTATACTCCGGCCACCCGTGGTGCTTTTCGTGCACGTGCGTCATGAAGCCGGCATGCGTGGCGAAGTTCTTGTCGCAGAGGCGGCACGGGAACGGCGGGAGAGCCTCCGGGGCCTCTTTAAATGCCCGCAGAGGACGGCGCTCGCCACACGGGAGGGCCACATACTCGGGCTGGAGCCTGGGCACGCGCGCCTTGCGAGCGGCAGCGATGGCCGGGGTCGGCGCGGGCGGGGCGCCGCCGGCATCCGTCTCGCGCTTCCGCGCCTCCTTCACGGCCAAGCCATACCGTTCCGGGCACTCGCGCGTCAGGGAACTGTGGCGCTGGTCCGGGTCCCACTCCCCAAAAGGTCGCTGCTCGGGTCTGCCGTGGCTCCCACAGAACTGCCCTTCGCCTTTGCAAGAATGCCGGCACTGCCCGAGCACGTGCACGCCCCGGTGCGGGTGCCAGACGCGCGCGACGCACCTGCCAGCGACGCACGGCGCGGGGTCCAGGAGCCAGGCCGGCAAGGTGCCCTCCTCGCTCACGTGGGGGTCATCCAGAGCCACGTTCACCTCCACGTCCCCTGCCTTCACTGTCTTCCCTCTGAGACGCTCCTCCTCTTCCTTCCGCAGCCGCTCCTGCTGCAACCGCTCCTGGTCCCTTCTCGCCGCCCCGCGAGTCCGCGGCCCTGGGCCCTCGGGGGCTTGCCTCTTGGGTCCGCCGCCGAGCAGCCGACCCGCGCCCCCGCCCGCGCCCCAGTCGCCGTCGCCGCCCGCGCCACCGTCGCCCGGCCCCTGCGCACCAGAGCCCGACCCCGACGCTGGTCCACCGTTCGCACCGCTGCCCGAAGAGGACCCGCCGCCGCCGCCGCCGCCGCCCCCGGAAGAGTCGTCGCCGCCGCCCCCTCCTCCCACCACCTCATCCCCGCACCCCGCCAGCCGCAGCCATTGGCTGCATGTCCGGTCCAACCAGATGCGCACGAATTCCTGCGAATACTTCGTCGCCACCCTTGCAACACCCCGCGCGAGCTTCGCTTCCTTGAAATCGGGCTCCCCGCGCCGATCGGCGAACGCGTCCGGCCAGACACCGCCGTGACGGGCACGGAAATCGTCGAGGGCAATCAGAACGTCCTTATCATTCTTTGCGGCCGCGTCGTCCTTCTCCACCGCGGCGAGCAACGCGGGATCCCTCTCGAGCGCAGCGAGCAGGCGCTGCTGGTCCAGGTCCCAGTGCCCCGCGGCGAGGTTCCACGTCAAGCCCACGCCCGCCCGCTCCCGGCGCACGAAAGCCGCCACCTGCCGCGCCGCCTGAGGCTTCAGCTTGAGGAGCTGCTGCCAGACGGGCCACTCGGGGATCGCCTGCGGCTTCAGGTCCGCCAAGTACACGGGCGGCTTCAGGTCGCCACTCGGGGACCGCCGCGCGCCCTCGGCGGCCTCCACCCTGTACATTATGTCGCGGTCGCCCTCGAGCTGCTGCAAGCGCGCGGCCAGGGCGTCGCCCATGCGAGCGACGCCGCCGCGCGCGCGGCACCAGGCCCGCAACAGCCAGAGCTCCGCGGGCACGTCGCCCGGCTCGCCCGTGTAGTAGCCGCGCCGCCCCTGGGGGAACGTGTCGGCGGCGAAACCCGACTCCACGGCCTCGGAGAAGAACGCACGGCCAGGGCCGGCCCACGCTTTCGGGATACCGAAGACGCGCGGCCAGGGCGCCAGCCTGCTCCCGTCGGGCCCCGCGCGCTGGTACCACGGCTCCAGAGCGTGTCGCTGGTCCAGCTGCACGCTCGCTTCGCAGTTGTCCTGGTGGAAGCACTCGTCCTCCAGCAGCAGACCACGGAACTCAGCGAATCCGTTCTCCCCCCCCGCCGCGCACCGGGCCGCCTGCGCGCGCTTCCTGGCGCGGGCGCGCTCCGCCTCCACCGCCTCGCGCTTCATCACCGCCTGGCTAGGCAGCTTCTTCGGCGCGAAATGCAACCTCTTACACCAACCATCGACCTCTCCGTCGGTCAGCTCCCGCGCGCTCTCGAAATCCTGCTGGCACTTGTAGCAGAGGAAATCGGAGGGCAGGCGCAGGAGCACGCTGCCGTGCACCGGGGCGCCAGGAGCGCCGTCCAGCCGCGCCTGCTCTGCGTACCGCGCCTGGCGCGTCGCCTCGCGCACCTCCCCCGGCCTCCAGACCTCGCCCTCGGCGGCGTCCAGCGACGGCAGCAGCGGCGCGCGGACAGGCCCCGGCTTGCCGTCGTCGCGGAGCGGCGCGCGCCAGCGCAGCGGCTCGCGACGGCAGCAGACCCAGACCTCGCGCTCCACGCCCTCCTGTTCGAGCCGTTGGAGCAGGCGCTGCCACTGCTCCCAGGGCTCCCGCACGTCCGAATTGGGCACGGGCGTGCGGCGCAGCAGCTCGGGGTCGGCCCTGCGCAGGCGCCGGATCGCCTGCGACCGCGCCACGTTGTCCTGCGCCGTGGCCGCGTCGAGCCCCAGGGCGACGTCCCGCAGCCGCTCCAGCTCCGCCACCTGCCGCTGCAGCTCCGCGTCCGGGGCCTCCCCCGCGAAGAACCTGGGCGCGACGGGCACATACGACAGCATGCAGGTCGCCAGCACGTACCGCACGAAATCCTCGTGCTCCTCGTCGATGCCCGTGGGGAGCTCCTCCTCGTCCGCCATGCCCCGCGGCTCCTCCTCCGCGTCCGCCATCTCTGCGTCCCCCTCCTCCTGCTCCCTCCGCTCCTCGTCGCCCTGCTCCTGCTCCTGCTCCCCCTGCTCCTGCTCCTCCTCTTCCTGCTCCTCTTCCTCCTGCTCCTCTTCTTCCTCCTCCTCCTCATCCTCCTCCCCGAGCGCCTCGCGGCGCGGCTCTTCGGCCGCCGGGGCGGCCAAGGCTTCGCGGACCCGCCTGTCTTTGGCCAGGGCAACGAAGACGTCGAGCCCGAGCGCGGCGCCCTGCAGCGCGTCCACGTGCTCCAGCAGGGCGCCCACGAGCGCGGTCTTCAGCCGCCGAGCCAGCGCCCTGTCTGCCCTCTGGAACCTGGCGAACATATCCGGCGTGACCTCCGCGCGCCGCTCCTCCGCGAGGCAGTCGGCCGGATCCTCCTCCCCCTGCTCCTCCACCTCCTCGCCGAGAGCCTCCTCCTCCTCCTCGGCCGCGCGCCGCAGCAGCTCCAGCCGCTGCGCCTCGAGCGCCCGCGCCTCCGCCTCCCTGCTCTCGGCGTCGCGGCGCGCGGCGGCCGCCTGCGCGTACTTCTGCCGCAGCGCGTCGAAGGTCGCGGGCGCGTTGAAGGACGCCGCGCGGCCCTTCCGCTCGCGGTTCGCGATGAAGTTCGCCAGCCTGCGCTCCTCGTCATCCTCCGCCTTCTCCACCGGCATCCTCTGGTTCTTCTCGCACCACGCCTCCAGCGCCTGGACCTGGATGAGATCCGCGTCCAGCGCCGCCTCCAGCTGCGCGCGCCAGCCCTCGTCCAGGCCCTCGACGCCCCGCGCTCGGACGTGCTCCACCCAACGCGCGAGCAGATGCTCCCGCGGATCGTCGTCGTGACCGAAGCGCTGCGGCCCTCGCCGGTGCCTTTCCACGAAAGCCTTCACATCGAGCACGCGCTGCTGCGCCGTCCGCCGCTGCCACATGCCCCTGTTCACCAGCTCATCGAACCTCTCCTGATTGTCATCGTCCAGCTCGTTCTGTCCTTTGACGACATTGTGGATCCAGTCCGCAAGCTTCTTCTCCTCCTCGTCCTCTGCCCCCTGCTTCGGCAGCTCGTCGAGCACCTCCACGTGCTCCTCGATGCGGTCCAGCATCGCGCGGGCGCGCGCGCGCCTCTCCTCCCGCCGGTCCACGAGCCCGTCGAACCGCGCGCGCCGCTCGGGGGTCAGCACGTTCTGGCCCTCGGTCACATTATTCACCCACCTGCCCAGCGCGGACTCCTTCTGCGACGGAACGCGGTCGTGCTCCTCCACGTGCCTCGCCAGCTCGCCCAGCATCTCCTCCGAGTAGTCCCGCGATCGCGCCTCCGCGCCAGCATGCTGCACACCGCTCATGTCGATGCCGAGGTGCGCCGCGAGCGCGGCCCTGTGCGCATCGGCCTCCAATCGCACCCGCTTCTGCTGCTGAACATCCCATTGCCGAGAGGCTGGCGCGTCTTCGTCGCCCTCCGCCCGCAATCGCGTTGCCAGCTCATGCAACTGATTCCGGGTCATACGCGCCAACACCTCCGCGTCCACACCGTCGCGCGCGCCCCCGCGCGCACCCTGCGCCCCTGCGGCACCCTGCTCCACACGGCGCTTCGGCGCCCCGCCCAGCAGCGCGCCACGCCCCGCACCCGCGCGCGGCGACCGCGACGCCGAGCTCGAACGCCCGTGAGCGACGACGCGACACCACGGCGCGCTCTCGGCTTCCCCCCACTCCACGTCACCAGAAACCACCGACTCCTCCACGGCGCACACATGACCGCCGTCGAGCCAGAGCAGAGCACCAGCGCAGAAGCCCGTCGCGTGCCCCAACGACCACGCCACGCGCCCTCCCTCCTGCGCTCCGAGCGCTTCCACAGATTCCGCAGAGAACACGCGCACGTGCAGGAAGCGGGAGCGCAAGTGCTGGACCACGACCTCAAGATTCCAGCGCTCCACCAGCGACCCACAGGCGCCCGAACCCTCGTGGTTCTGGCACGCGCGGCCGAAATGCCCCGCGGCGTCGCCCCCCACGAGCTCAGCCACCGCGCTCTGCAGGCACTTCCCACGCCACTCGACGGGAGAACTCCCGCGCGCGCAGCGGTTCCCCCGCCCGCGTCCGCCGCGCGGCCGCGGGCGCGGCGGGCGCGCGGCACCGAATGCACCCACAGACATGGGCACGGCGCCGTCCTGCGTCGCCCCGCTGAGCCCCGCCGGACACGCTCCGAGGGCGATCATGGCGCAGGCAGCGCGCACGGCCAGGTCCCCGACGAAGACATTGCACTCCCGCACCGCCCGGCACTTCGCTCCGCCAATGCCGACGCCCGGCGAGAACCTGCGCGCACAGACGCGGCGGCCGCCGCACGTCCGCGCCGAGAGCCCGTAGAGCGCGCAGCAGAACCACCTGGCGGTGACGACCGCGGCTGCACGATCGGCCAGCTCGGGCGCGTCCGGGAGCTCCCGCGCGAACACATCCCGCTGCCGCCACCAGCGCGCCGCCGCGACCTTCCTCGTCATGACCACTCTGCTGTCTTCTTGTGGCGGGCACACGCCGAGGGCAACGAGAACGCAGGCAGCGCGCAGGGCCGCGTCGCCCACGGTCCACGACGACGCGTCGGGCGCGGCCTCGGCAGCGGCGCGGAGAGCGCGCGCCGGCGGCTGCTCCGGGTCGACGGCACGTGCCGCGCGCGCGGTCAGGAACTGCTCCACGCGCCCGTTCTTGCAAGCCGCCCCCCGCGAGCTGCGCCCAGACGAAGCCCGCTCTGGCGACGCGTCGCGCAACAGCGGGCGCGGCACGACGGGGAGCAGCACACGGGTAGCAAGCTGCTCGTTCCGCTCGACCGCCGCCTCCGTCCGCCGCGCCCACTCCGCCTCCCGCCGCGCGCGCCGAGACCGCCGGCACGACGCTCGGCACGCTTTCCGGACCGCTTTCTGCTCGCGCTCCGCCGCCTCCAGCGCGCTATCATCGACGACCTCCTCGTGGATCACGTCGTGCTCTGCGAGCAAACACTCCTGCACCCGGTCATCCCATGAGCGCGACTCCCGGGCCGGCGACGAGCGCTCCGCGCACCGCCCCCGAGAACCGAGCCCGCCCCCCGCCGAGGTCCCGTCCCCGTCCGCGTCCCGGTCCTGGTCCCGGTCCTGGTCCCGGTCCCTGTCCCGGTCCCCGTCCCGGTCCCGGTCGTCGCCGTCGACGTCGTCGTCGTCGTCGTCGTCGTCGTCGGCGCACTCCTCCTCCTCCTCCTCCTCCTCCTCGTCTCCCTCTTCCTCCTCCTCTTCCTTCTGCTCTTCCTCCTCCTCCCCCTCCTCCTCCTCCTTATCCTTCTTCTCTTCCTCCTCGTCTTCTTGCTTCTGCTCCTCCTCTCCCTCGTTCTCCTCCTGATTCACCTGCTTCTCCTGCTCGCTCTCCAGATCTCCGTTGTCCACCTCCAGCCAAGGCAATGTGCTTCTTCTGCTTCGCCTTCTGCTGCTGCTCCTTCTGCTCGGCCTCCTCCTCCTCCTGATCCTCTTCCTCGTCTTCCTTCTGCTCTGTCTTTTCCTCCTTCTGCTTCTCCTTCTCCGGCTCTTGCTCCCGGCGCGAGGTCAGCTCCGAGGAATTCTGCCAGAGAACACGCGCCTCCGCAACATTCGCCAAGCAAGAAAATGCCCGGAAAAAATTCGCGAGCATTTCCCCCTTGTAGCTATTTACAAGGAAAACTACGCCTTCAACACAGCGCGCCGGGCAGAAAAACGCTTGCGAAAAAATTCGCGAGCGTTTGCCCCTCCCAGAACGTAGCCCTGTGCATTGTGTACCCCACTCCTTCAAAACTAATCTGATCTACCCTGTCCGGTACGGCCCAGGGGTTGCCTATCCGCCTTGGGTGGAGAATTCGGGCGCCCAATACGGCGCCCGGGACGAGTACTGGGCGCCGGCGGTAAACCGTCAACCTTTCTTACCGCCGGGGGACTCGTAGAGCTTCCTGACAATATATAATGCGGCAAAGAATTTCACAGAACGACTAGTTTTTCAGCCCAAGCGATTATAGACCTCTCAAGATGACTCTAACAAAACAAACGAACAGTTTTCCAATCGAGCCCGAGTATGAAACCGAGTTCAGACCTCTGAATGCGACAGGCGGACGCGTCTGATGTCTGCGGATCGATTCCTGTGATTACCAGCTCTGCAGCCCCCCATACAGCATGAGTTAAGTGCAGAAAACCGAGAGTACCTCTCAGGATGACTCGAATAATACAACAGTTTCGCGGATCTCGTTCGAGCAGCAGACCGAGTTCCGAGCTCTCGGTTCGACGAACAGACGCGCCTGATGTTTCGAAATCGATTCCTGTGACCAGCAGCACTGTAGCCCTCCCCCAGCACGATTTAAGCACAGAAAACCGAGAGCACTTCTCAAGATGACTCGAACAATACCAATAGATTCGCGAACCTAGCTCGGGGAGCAGGCCGAGTTCAGAGTTCTTGATTCACCAGACGAACGCGCCTGATATTTCTCAATCGATTTCTGTGATTGTGAGCTCTGTGGCTGCCCTACAGATCGAGTTAAGTACGAAAAACCGAGAGCGTCTGCTACAATGACTCGAATAATACAAATAGGTTTGCGACCCTAGCTCGGCTAGCAGACCGAGTTCAGACCTCTGGATTCAACAGGCGAACTCGCCTGTCGAGTTATCTTGAGAAAACCGAGAGCGCGTATCAAGATGACTCGAAACGGCCGTTCCCGCCCGTGTGCTTTTTGGCCTTCAAAGTTACCCGATCGAGCTGAGATCAAGATGGCGAGCAGGAATAAGATCGAATATCACGGGAAAAAATACTAGAGCTCTAACGAATGGTCAAATTTCGAGAACAAAATTTTCAACCGACCAAAAGTCAGCAAAAGGTCCGTCGAGATTTTTCTTGCCAACTAGCTCTGGGGCGCGCCGGAACTGGCGCCGGCGGTGAACCGTCAACCTGGTCACCGCCGGGAACCTCGTAGAGCTCCTAGCACGCGTAAGAGTGCTCAGCATGGAAAGAGAGAGT
Source organism: Prorocentrum cordatum (assembly GCA_963575745.1). Classification (NCBI taxonomy): domain Eukaryota; class Dinophyceae; order Prorocentrales; family Prorocentraceae; genus Prorocentrum; species Prorocentrum cordatum. The sequence continues at coordinate 450,302 of CAUYUJ010012670.1, forward strand.
TCTGGAAGCATTTCTCGAAAAAGAGAAAACTAATTTTTTTTTCGTATCGACATGAAGATGGTTCCGCCAAGTGTTTTGATAGTAAAATGCATCTAGAGAGCTCATATTAAGACGGGAGGTCCCTCGAAGTCGTTTACAGTGCGAAAAATCTGCTTCCTCAAAATGAATGGTCAAATATCTTTCAAAAAATCGCAAAACCACCCAAAAGTTGCCACATTGTCCGCCTCGGCCGGATGGGCCAACTGGCGCCGGCAGTGAACCGTCAACCTGGTCACCGCCGGGAACCTCGTAGAGCTCCTCTCACTAGTAAGATTGCAGAAAATCGACACATCAAAAAAATGAAGATTTTTCGGATATCTTGAAATTTGATTTTTTCGATGTTCATGTTCGTTCAGTTCCCGGTAGTCAGCTCATGCAAAAATGCATCGAGAGAGCTGAGCTGCTGTCAGAGTGAAGTTCATATGCCAATGCTCGGCGTAAAAATCTGCTTTTTCAAAATAAATGGTTAAATATCTTTCAAACTGGCGCCGGCGGTGAACCGTCAACCTGGTCACCGCCGGGAACCTCGTAGAGCTCCTCTTACAAGTAAGAGTGCAGAGAATCGGCATATCATCAAACAAGTGAAGATTTTTCGAAAATCTTGAAATTCGATTTTTTCGATGTTCATGTTCGCTCAGTTCCCGGAAGTCAGCTCATGCAAAAATGCATCGAGAGAGCTGAGCTGCTGTCAGAGAGGAGTTCATATGCCAATGCTCGGCGTAAAAATCTGCTTTTTCAAAATAAATGGTCAAATATCTTTCAAATTTTTGCAAAACCACCCAAAAGTTATCACATTGTCCGTTCTGGCCGGGTGGGCCAACTAGCTCCACCCCGCGCCGGAATTCCTCTAGCTCATCGATGTCGAAGAGCTCTACGAGGTATTTTCGCAAAACCACCCAAAAGTTATCACATTGTCCTTTCTGGCCGGGTGGGCCAACTAGCTCCACCCCGCGCCGGAATTCCTCTAGCTCATCGATGTCGAAGAGCTCTACGAGGTACTAGCTCCACCCCGCGCCGGAATTCCTCTAGCTCATCGATACCGAAGAGCTCTACGAGGTATTACTCTTAGCTTCCAGCTATAACTAGCTAAGGGAAGCTCTACGAGTTACGTGCTGGCCCCTACAATAACACCCCGGTACGGCTGTGCTATTGGGTCCACCAGTCGCCACTCGCCCCCGCCCGAGACGACAAAGGGCCGGCACGGCTCCCGATGTCGTGCTCCAAGGTCTCCATAGCACCCCGGCACGGCTGTGCTATATATAGAGCGCCAAGGAGGCGGCGAGATGAAAAGAGAGAACTCCGGTCCGCGATATTGACCGGAGCGAGTAGGTTCGCGCTCCCGAGCCTCCAGCCAGTGCCGGAAGCCCGAGCGCGCGTCCAGTGCCGCTCAGGCGCCGCGCCAGCCGTGCGCGCCCCCCCCGGCCGGCCCCGCGGGGCTGGGGGTGCGCCGGCGGCCGCGCGGCGCTGCGGCGCGGGCGTCGGGGCGTGGCGTCGTCGTTGTCTTCGTCGTCCCTCCTGCTGTGCTTCGGCTCTCTTTCTTCCTGTTTCTCTCCTGCTGCTTTTTTTTCTCTCTCGTCTCTCCTTTGTTCTTCCTTTTCTGTTCTCCTCTGTTGCTCTTGTCTGTTTTTTTTCCTCTTTGTCTGTTCTTTCCCCTCTGTTTCTCCCTTCCGCGTTCCTGTTCCTCCTGCTCTTCGCTCTCTGACTGGCGCCGGCGGTGAACCGTCAACCTGGTCACCGCCGGGAACCTCGTAGAGCTCCTTGAATCCGTGAGAAAGCTCAGCATCAAAGCGGGAGCTTCTGGCAGCTTTTCTACAAAAAACTTCAAGTTGAGATTTTTCGGAGTCAACATGAAGTCGGTTGCTCCAAGTGAACTGGTACTGAAAATCACTCTAGAGAGCTGAGCTGCTCAGGGAACGAAGTTTATATCTCAATGCTCGGAGTAAAAATCTGCTTTCTCAAAATGAATTGTCAAATATCTTTCAAAAAATTGCAAAACCACCCAAAGTTGTCACATTGTCCGCCTCGGCCGGCTGGACCAAAGTTCTCACTCCCAGCGAAGCTATTCATATGAAGTCTCGCGCTCTCAGTGAGAGCGCGAGACCATTCTGCGTCGACAAAAATGCACCAGAACTCTCTAGGTCACCCATAGATCGATATAAATTAGAAAAAAATTATCCGACTCAAAAAATGTAAAATTGTACAAATCGATATTTTTCATTAATTTTGAAAATTCTAATCAATTTGGGCACTCTCGAGGCTCATTCGATGTCACGCATGTCGCTGCTTCGATTGGAATGCACCTGGCATGTATAGCATGCACTCAGCTCGAATTATCATCGAAACACCGTTCGCAACACGCATACATAGAGACGGTATTCCGATCATAACTCCTGACTCAGCCATTTCGAGGAACTCTCGAGCTTCCAGTGTGACGCGTCAGATCATTCTGCATCGACTGGTGTGTGTGAGAGGTCTGTAGATTGCTGACAGCTCGAGTTAAGTAAAGCCAACCACCGTCACCTGCCAAACTGTACTGCGGGCAAAGTCGGTTTCCGCAAGTCTTTTGATAGTAATATTGCTTCTAGAGCCCTGAAAATTTTACCAGCAGATGCGCCATAGCTTATTGTAGGAAGGAAAAATCCAA